>CAOLHI010001362.1:0-569724 GCA_948474755.1 Ctenosaura bakeri
TTTATTCTCAGACCCATTCATTTCCCTCTTTGGCAGTGCATTGTGTCTGTAGAGCTCTCCTCCAGCACATTTCATATGCATTGATCTATTTCCTATCGACTTTTTTGACTGTCAGCTTTCACATCCCTATGTAGAAACTAAAAATAGTGTGGAATGAATGATCCTGCCATCTGTGAGTTTGCAAGACCCAAGGAAGGCTGTTGATAGTAGGGGCTCTTCAGCAACTCTCATTCATAGGGTTTCTATAAATTGGTAAATAACTGCAATGTCAAATGTGTTCATTTACTTTTTTATATATAAGTGTAGTATGCATAAAAGGCTAATTTATATTACATTTGTACCCCCATACGTATCTGTTTTGTAGACACTGTACATTCAAAATAATCCGCGCTTAATGTGAACTTTCATCAGGTGATGGTGACTTTTCTTCCGAGGTCAAAAATACTGTTTTGAAACCAGTCTCTGCCTCTTCAACTTCTTACTTCCTTGCTCTATCCAATTCTTTGAAGAATAGATCTTTACTCATCCTCATTTAGTGAACTGATGACAGACATTTACAGTGGGCCCTCAGTATCCACTAGGGCATGGCTCCAGGATACAAAAATTCATGGATGCTCGAGTCCCATTATGTACAATGTTGTAATAAAATGGTGTTCCTTATATAAAATGGCAAAACCAATTTTTTTGAGTATTTTCAAGCCATGGTTGGTTGAATCTGTGGAAACAGAATCCGTGGATATGGAGGGTCCCACACACTGTTATAAGGGGCACCACAGCATCCTGTCATACATATTGCAGTCATGAGGACTACCCTCAATCACTCTTAAACATGGCCCTAATCTGATTTAACTGAACCAATCAGGATCAACGTACGTTAATATTAACTAGGCATCAGTGAAAAAACTCTACAGCCAATCACAGTCTCAGTTTATTGCATAATCGTTATCAGTTTGACCCTGTGCAGAATATGCCCACCTTTGCTTTTTTCCTTATCTTTGAGGGGGGCTTGGAGAGGACCAGCCCCGAGCCTATCGGCTTTATTGAAAATGGCAGAAAGGGGGGATTATTTTCTCAAAAGCACAGAGGAGAAGTGGACTGAGACAACTGTATCCAGGCAGTTTATAGTTGCTTTTCACATCCGTTCTCTCAGGTCTCTGATCATCTTTTTTTTCCTATTTCTTTCTTCCTCTGCCATTTCTTTGATGAGGAGAGTAGGAGAGACATATGAATGGGGGAGATTTAAATCTCCCTCTTCCATGTGTAGAATTCCCAGTATGGGTTAGGATTTCCATATTTTCTGCAGAGAAGGAAGAATGCATGCTAAAATCCAAAGTAAAAGGCAGTTATGTCTGATTCTGATTCTTTGGGTGACTGAAAGGGTGTCCTTTCTCCCATCATACACACATGTTCCACTTGCCAGGCATTCTGTTTCAGTGCCCGCCCTTTTAATAGCTTCTCTCTTTTTGTTGTTGTTTTTGTTTGTTGTTTATCTCTGATGATTTCATAGGCTAGCAGTGAGTTTTGTTTTTCTTGTGATTACTTGTAGACTGGATTGTGAGTGCTCTCAGAACTTTCTGTCTATTCTTACTCCTGAACAAATTAACCCTTTTATTTCTGAGGAGGTATACAGAAGCAACACAGCTTCTCACTGCTGTCTCTGACTAAACATGCAGAGAAGATGAGGAGTATTTTGTACAGGTCATGCAATAGTGTGAACTGTGGATTCTCAGTCTCAGAGTGTGTCCCAAATGCTATTTTTATGGGTGGCTGTGAGGCAATGGTGCTTGTGTTCTACTGTCATTAGCACAATTAGCATCATCATGCCATTCTTGCACACTCAGCATTTTAGGCATTCTTCCTCAGTATTCGCTTTTATAATGGGCTGTAATGGGTCAACATTATCATTGCAGCCCTGTGAATTCCCTACCATCTCATTACTTTGCATGATACTTCATAATCTTGAAGTCATTTGATTTTCTGTGCTATTTGGGTTGTTGCTGGAGAAAGAGCCAAAAGAGTGCTTTTATGCGGCTTTATGGATTCCCCCTGCTACATTTTCACCCATGATCTTATAGCTCATGTACATCAGTCTCCCTTTTCTAGGGTAGAAACTACTGACTATTTTTCTGGTAGCCTCATTTGTCTTTGCTTCTAGTGACTATTCCCTATTTCCCATCAGCCCCAGCAGACACCAGCCTCCACTGAACTATAATACATCAATGATTTCAATGGGTCAGTCAAGATTTACTTAAATGTAATCAAGATAGCATCAAATGAAGGGTGAAATGAAACCCTGCTGCTTCATTTTCCATTGTTTGACAAAGTAGTGTATTACATCAATAACACTAAGTAAAGCAGGTCAAGGAAAGCTTTCTTCTTCACCACAGAGCTGTTTTTAGGCCAAGCTGGATAAGTATAGTTTTGAAAATATTTTTCTGTTTCCTCACTGAGAAAAGGTAGAATAGTATTATTGATCCACCTTTTGATCCATTAATGACTGTGAATCACTTTGAAGCATCATGATTGTGGTGAGGATAGCAATGACAATTGTACATTGTTGACAGTTACAGTTGCTACCAAATAGCTCACATTCTAAACTATATAACAGCCAAAGTTAAAAGATGGTAATAAAGCCAAAGCATCAAGTTTCTTATTCTCTTAGCTAAAGTGGTTAGGCCAGGTCTGGTTGAGACACAAGCGTTAACATGAAACAGGAGACCAAAAAGAGTCCATTTTTCATCCCCTTTAGTTAACAAAGTGGGTGTCTACTTTTCTCAAATACTGGCTTTGGAATGCTTGAACCTTGCTTGAAATGCTGAAAGGTTCTTCCATATTCCATAGTAGATATCACAGATACAGTGAGGAATGCAGTTAGGGTGAATTTGGTGAAAAATCAAAGTTTGAGAAGATACTAAAGTTGGCCAGGCTTCTCTTATTTCACTTAATTTGGATAGTAGCCTGACCTTGGGTCAGGATGATCATTATAATAGATTATCTGGGAGGCTGAGACATTGTGGACCCATATGAATAAATACTTGTTGCATAGCACGTATAAACCGAATGCTCATGTCTACAATTAATCATTTCATGGAGCATAATCAATTGGAGTAAGATTTTCCATTACCTGTGGTGTGCCTGCTTTTAATGTTGCTTAATGTTTTTATGCTTCTAGTGTTTCTGTTATTTTAGAGTCCCTTTTTCCCCCAGTTTGCTTTGAAGAACAATGATTTCTGGTTTAAACATTCTGGCTTAAACTTCTGTGTCTGAACTGAATCTGACACATAATTTTCACTTTAGGTCTATGGAAACTGCACTTCAATCAGACGTTCTCTGTCTCTTTTTATAAATCTGAATCTATGAAGGAGCTCACACTGAGGGAGGAACATGACAGTCATGTACCATAGGTCTTCATTTGAAGCTGGCAGGCACTGTTTAAGTACTTGGTTTCCAAAGGGGGGGAAAAAACCACTATTCTTGCTTGCTGCAAGAAGGGATTCAAACCCTAGTCACCCAGTGTCCTAGTCCAGCACTCAGACCACTAAACCCATGCTGGCTCTATGTTCCCTTACCTTAAGTGTCATAAAGTTTGAATTGGAACAATCATCTTTAGACTAACAAAAGTGTTGCCAGTGACACTCAGCTTGGTCCATTGATTAAGTGATTATTAGTGTTAAAGAAACACAGTTAAATTGGACGTTATTCTGTTAAATCTGAGCAGTTTGTTTTTCTACTCAGAAAGTGCGTGAGCCTTCCAAAAATGTTTGTTTGTGTGTTTTTATAGTTCTTTTCTTCTCACTCACCCCCTCAAATCTTTTTTTTTTTTTTTTAAATTTTTGGCAAGCAGTTTCAAGATGCATAGTTGCTTCTCTGGTGTTCTGTCAAATGCTCCATCGAGAAGCAATAATGTACATTCCTCTGGCAGGACAGGATGGCTTTGCTTTGTTTTGTTTTTCTTTCTGTTTATTTCTAAGACGTTTCCTCTTAGTTAGTGAGAGTTTGATCATTAAGAGGTTCCAGTGATTTTCCTTCCCACCTCTCCTCCTTGAGGTCCCTGCCTCAGCACTCCCTCTGGATCCCTGTGAACTCAAAAAGCTGGGGCAAGCGTAGCAGCCAAGGCTTGTCACTCTCAAGAGGTTGCGAGGCTCCCTTCGTCATCACTTGGAACAGAAACTACAACTGTGGTGGTGAGTGGTGAGGATACAGAAGTTGTTCTCTGAATGCTGTTGTTGTTGCTTCTGAAGCAAAGCAGGAAATATTTTTGTTTGTTTTGGTTTGGTTTTCCTATCACACTAGAGGCTCTGCATTTTAGCTGCTGCTCTGGAGCTGAGAAAGCTTTACCATATATTCATTGCTAGTGACAGACCAATCAATACTGTTTAGGTTGACTTCAGAGTGTAATGGTGGGCTTTCCTGCTGTCACCAGTGGGTGTCAGCCTTGGCAGTAGCTAACAAGGTGCTTGTAAGGAGACAAGAGTGTGCTGGAAGAGAGAGTTGGGAAGAAGAGAAAATATTAATCCTGCACTTGGATTCTTTGTCTGGCAACTTTACATGCCTGTATTTCTTAGCATTTGCATTATACTCTGAATACCTGATTGCCCAGCCAGGCAGAAAAGGAGCTCTCCAGTGAATGCATAGTAAAATAACATGCTTCTATAAAAGCAACCTCTGGGAATAAACGGGGGGGGGAGAGAGATTTATTTATAGATTAGAGTTTCTATATTTTGGGGTGGTTTTGTTTTCCACTGAATTATTTGAAGAATCACCCTCCTGTTCTTTTTTTCCTGAGAATTATATGAATTATTCACATATGATATTTTAAGAGAATCTTCCATACATTTCCTTGATGGTATTTCCCCCTGCAGAAGGAAAAGTGCCTGAAGAAAGAGGATTCTGAACAGGAAAACTACAGAAGGATGAGGGTTAAGCAACCTTTTCTTTTCTACTGCTCTTTCAATCAAACTTGCTGCTTCGTGGAACAGTGTTTTTTTTTTAAATGCACTTTTTGAAGTTGTTGCTTCTGTCAGTTTTGTAACATCTAGTCAATGTGAAACCCCAAAAAAGATTGTGAAAACTAAGATAGACATAGCTTTTTTAAAAAAGGGGGGCATGAAATGATTTTATTAAAAACAGATTTATTCAAAGACCAAGAAATTAAAGTCCTGCTGCTAAATAATAAATTAACATAAAAGCTCACAAATGTAGAACAGGCAAGGACAAATTTCATATTACATTTTGCTAAGAGGAAAAATATACAGCTTAAATTATTGACACTGAATTTTTAGTGTACAGTGGAGTGGCAAAACCAATTTTAAAAAACTAAAAACATAATAACTTTGTTGGTGCTGTCTTTTGAAATGGAGCAGCACCATATCTTTACTTCCATATAGCAGCTATCCTGTAGAGAGTACAAAGCAGAGAATAAGTATTTTAAATATATAAGACCGATGACAAAGACATGAACATTAAAGCATTTTTAAAAATCACAAGTTATTATTAGGGGTCATGCTTGTTTGTGAAATCCTAACTATCATTGATTGAAGGAATAACAAGAAAGGGAAGGATTTCAGTCTGACAACTTCAAGATCTGCTATAAGTCAAAGCAGTATAAAGAGATAGACCAGATGGACTAAATAATTCTAAACATAAAGTATTTTATGTCGTTTCTAAACAGAGCATTTTCATATCCCCCTGCATCATTTCTGTTTGCATTTTTTTTCTAAAAAAGGGCAGTGTAAACCAAATTCAAAAGGTGATATAGATCTACGTGCATACCAATAATCTCTAGAACCTAATTTTCCCATGTAAAAATGTTATACGTGCCACTTAACAGCTGAAAGCATGATGTTTAGAAATATACCTCTTTTGCAGAAAAAGCTACATCTAGTTAGAGAGGACCTCAAAAGTCGTCTCGTCCAAATTATGAACACTATGGGAAGTCCATTACTACAGAATCCCTGATAAATATACATCCAGATTCTACAAAAAGAAAGTCCATCATATTCAAAGACATGTCTCATGGATGAATAGCTTGTACCATCATGAAATCTTTCGTAGTATTTAGCTGAAACCCCCTTTCTTGTAATTTGAATCTGTTAGTTCAGATTCTCTGAAGTAACGTAAAATAAATGTGCTTTATCATCTTTTTTTTCTTGAGCGAGATTATATTCTATTTTCTAGTGAAAGAATGATCAAATGATTCTGAATAGTTTATTCCTTTTTTCTTGATGCAGACTTTCTAAAGCTGGTTCATAAATGCTAGTCTTATAGAAGTTTTGAGTTGCGGAATGCATTATGAATTAAGACAAAGGCTCTAGGGCAATGATACCCAAACTCTAGTCCTCCAGGGGTCTTAGACTTCAACTCCCAGAAGTCCCAGTTGACTTGGCCAATGATCAGTGACTCTTCAAGCTGAAGTCCAAAACACCTGGATGACAAGATTTTGAAAAACACTGCTCTAAGAGATTTCAAGGGGTTTTCTGCCCAGAGAGATGAATTCATTATGCTTGATACTATATAGTACATGCTCCCTGGCACATATACGTTTCCCCTGTGTTAAATCAGTAGGATTTTGAGACTAGAATCCTAGTTGCATTTTTCCTAGTAGTGAAGGAACACAGACAAAATCTACTAACTCCAAGCAGCCAATTTTTTCAGTGCCTTACTTCAAGATGCTGTACCAACAATGTTTTTTCTTTTACTGCCACCATCCATGCTGACATAGGCCATTTCCTCATGGTGTCCCACTATGGGGATGAGATGGCAGTGGTCCACAAGTTGTGTTTCTATATAACATTGTCGCAGTCCAACTGCGATCCCACCCCCACCTGTTGTGATTGCAGGATATTCGCTTAATGGAATATTCCATTAAGCACCTGTAGTCCTGTGATGCTCCCATCCTAACCTGCCATGCAGAAGGGCAGGAAGCACGATGGAGGTGCTGCCTTCTCCAGTGAAGCATGGGAAAGATCCTGGCTGTGCTGCAGAAGGCAGGCATGTGACACACTCCCTTCTGTGGGGAATCGGCCAGGTGCAGACTGAAGCGTTCCCATTGCACTCCCTTCCTGGGAAAGGTGGGATCAGGTAACATGTGGAAATCACCATAGTTAAAACAGGATTCTGTCCTGAGTTCAAAAAAATAATAATGGGTATAAATGACCCTATACACCACTACACCATATATGGCTGAAGGTAGACGTGATATTTTAAGTCTGTTTAACGTGGTTTGAACACTCATTCCATGTCATGAAAATAATACCTTTTGAATGCAGTTGAAAGTTCATTCCTTCAGTCCTTCAGACCACTTCTACCCAACTTAGAATGTTACATCTCTCTTTCCCTGTTCTTTCTGAGCATGGGGATGGCTAGTGCTGGGTTATCTATGTGCAAGTAGACCGTTATTGTGTTATTTTATTCAGGCATGGTATATTAATATTTTTCCACAAGACTACCACGATTAGGGGTTTGGATGCCAGAGGCAAAATATGTTGATAGTATTCCTTCCTTGGTGATAGAGACTTCCTGTTGTGTTTTGCCCTCTGCTACAGATCTTTCCTGGTAAAGGAAAATGAAATGAAGGAAAAGAGAAGCCAGGGAGGCCAGTGCTGTGTCAGAAGGGTTTAATAATTATTTACAGACAACAGATCTCTCACAGGGTTATATTCCTTCCTTATGAGATGAAATTTTGAGGAATTAAGCATTAACTGCCCACTATGTAAAAATAAAACTCTCCTACCAAACTTATTAAAATCGTCTTATTTGACTTTGGACTTCCTGACTTTTTTTTTTCCCTTCAGCTGCCGTGGTACTATATTCACATTTGTCATGAAGACTTTTTCCTGATGCAGGTCCAGCATGGCTCTAAATCCCTGGAAGAGGCAGCCTAGATGAAGAAAATACATATAACACAAGAACACTGCTTGCTTGCTTGCCTGTGTTGTTTTGTTTTAGATTTTACCATTATTTACAAAGTCCATCTATTTGGCTTATTTACTTTATAGTATACACTAAAACACTGATCATTTTTTTCTGTGATCAAAAAAAGAGAAAAGAAAAAGAAAAAGGGGATGAGGAAAGCACCAGTATAAACGGGAAGAGAGATAACTCCTCTAGTTTTTTGACACCTTGGGTTTCATCCTTCTTCATTTTGACAAAAGATGGCCTTTCTCTTTAGACAGTTGCACTAACTTCAGTGCCTCCATAATTTTTCCTTCTCATTGCTCCCTCTTCTGGAACGCAAATGTTAGTGGCTTTCAGCAACTAGACACCAAAGTAGACGACCCTCCACCGTCCTTCCCAATTAGGTCAAGTAGGGCAAGAATATGAATGCACAATCATTCATCCTCCTTTCCTCCTTTCTTTTTCTTTCTTTCTTTCTTTCTTTCTTTCTTTCTTTCTTTCTTTCTTTCTTTCTTGTGTTTGTTGTTTCTTAATAAGCTACTTCCATTAATTTCTGGGGTGTGTGTGTATGTGTGTTTGTTTCTGTGGTTGTGATGTTACAAAGGAATCTTCCTTCAAAGGAAATTCCTCTGACTTTTCTGCAGTGTTCAGGAGATCTCCAAATGGTTCAATGACCAGTGCTATAAAACAGAGTAATAAATGTGTCTAATAAGATACCCCACCGATGCATTATTTGGTTTTATTTTCCTCTCTGCATGTTCTAAGATTTTCTATTGTGTGCATAAGTTCCTGTGTTAGCGTGGGGTTATGCTGCTGGCAAAACAGAACTCAGTGCAAATTACAGAGCAATCGCATTGGTAAAGGTTACGAGCAGTAGATTGCCCAGTATATTTCAGGGCACATATCTTTGAGCTTACTAAAACACGGGTATCATGCATGCCCGATATCATTAGACGTGTTAGCCAGAAAACAAGAAGGCTAATCACTTATTGTGGGGAATGTTCTTACAATAAACTCTGCCTTGCAAACTAGCTTGCATAAAGTGATTTCTCCTGAATGTGTATATTACACAGTAAAGAAAAGATACCCTGCTGCATATCACAAGGCTGTAATTTCATTTAGGTGTTCTATTGATGTAGTAAACTGTGGGAGCACAGCTCAAATGGCTATTTAAATCATAGGAGTATTAAACCCAAAGTACCGCCTGGCAGTAATTGCCCTTTTCTTCTGGTTTGTGTTGTCTATATGTACATGCATAAAGTTCTATTCCTATAAATAATAGACAGCTTTGGTAGAGAGTCAGGTGGTGTGCGGAATAAGCCGAATTACAAACAGGGCAAAATCTAGAGTTGGGAAAATGGGGGCTTTTTTCCTTTTTTGGTTGGGGGAGCCAAGATAAATGCACGTATAAGAATATATGAAATTCTGACAGAAAAAGTTTGATTTCACAAAGGGAAGAGAATTCCCTATTTTTAATTGTGAGTTACATATAGAATTACAGAATTGGAAGAAACCACAACAGCCATCAAGTTGAGCCCCTGCTGTACAGGAACACACACTCAAAGCACCCCCAGCAAATGGCCATCTAGCTTCTGTTTAAAAATCTTCAAAGAAGGTGACTCCACCACACTGAGTCAGCATATTCTGCTGACGAACAGCTCTTACCATCAGGAAGTTCTTCTTGACGGGGGTTAGGTGAAATCTCTTTTCCTGCAGTTTGAATCCATACTCTGTGTCCTAGTCTCTGGAGCAACAGAAAACAGTATCCCTTCAAGTATTTAAACATGGCTATCATGTCAACTCTTAACTTTCTTCTCATCAGGCTAAACATAACTAGCTCCCTGAACCGCTCCTCATAGGACATGGCTTCCAGACCCTTCACCATTTTGGTTGCCTTCCTCTGGACATTTCCATCTTGTCAGTATCCTTCTTGAATTGTGGTGCCCAGGACTGGATACAGTATTTTAGGTGAGGTCTAACCAAAGCAAAATAGGGTGGTACTATTACTTCCCTTGATCTCAACACTATACTCCTATGATGCAGCCTATAATTGCATTGGCTTTTTTTAGCTGCAGCATCACACTATTGACTCATGTTCAGCTTGTAGTCTGTGAAGATTCCTAGATTCATCTCACATGCCCTGTGGTCAAGCCTGGTATCACCCGTGCTATATCTATGGATTTATTTTTTTTAATGCCCAAGTGTAGTACCCTACATTTCTCGCTGTTAAAAATTCATTTTGTTAGTTTTGGCCTAGCTCTCTAATCTGTCAAGGTTATTTTGAATTCTGATCCTGTCCTCTGGGGTATTAGTTATCCCTGCTACTTTGGTGTCATATGTAAATTTGACACGCATGCCTTCTATTCCATCCTCCAAGTCATTGTTAAAGATGTTGAATGTTATTATGTAAAGCCCTTCCAATTTTAAATCACTATGATTTGAATGAGACAAAATGTTTCTGACCCTCCAAACCATCCTAGACTTAGTCATACCTACAGTGCAGCTCTTGGTTGAAGTGAATGAGACTTGAGATGATGACTGATATATGCCCCATTTTGTTTCCGTAGGTTTGCTCTAATTATGACTAAGGATAGACTCCTGTTATGCTACATTGGCCTAATTAGGCCAGCCTAAGTGAGGGTGGCAGCAGAGGAAAGGTCACATGTGCCGTGGCCATGAAATGAGGCACTGGAACAACAGGCTGTCCAGAATAGAGCAGATTTTGTAGCCTTCCTTCACTACCACTGCACATCTTGGCTCCATCAAACTTCTTGGCACCTGAAAGGGCCAAAGAAATTGAGGAGACACCATCGCCCTTTAATCTGTTGTCCTTTATCTTGTAAGAAGTACTAATGTGTCAAAAATATAAATTAATTCTTCAGTGAATTTATGATTTCCATATATGATACTTGTTCCTTGGTGATGAAACTGTTTTTCTCTGTTTTATGAAAAGCAATATAATGCCCTCTGAACTATTTAACACCTCTTCTTAGGCTCTCTGTTACTTAACAATTTATGCTCTGTGCTCCCTAACATGCTGCTACTGCAACCCTCTGTCATTTTAAGTTCCTCGGATACAGAGCTGTGTTATTTGATTGGTATCTTTCCAACAGTGATGTGTGTTCTACTTGTACCATGTGGAAAAATGAATAAAATATCTAAATGTTAAAAGACAGTTTATAAACACCATATGTACATGAACACCGTGCAAAATAAAACTTTTCACTGAAAATACTGCAATAAGAACATTTTTCTACTTCCATAAGTAAAAAGGCTGAAGAACTATACCTTAGTTTCTCTGCATATTTTTGGTTGGGATATGAGCATAGCAGAGGCAGTTGCCGCTGGATTCTGCTGAAATTGTAGTTGTATAACTCATTCTTAATTTTATAATGAACTCAAAGAACTTCTTTCAATTAGCACTGGTGCTACTATTGAGCAGAATGAGGCAGTCACATCAGGTGGTAAGTAATGAGAGGAAGCTGTGGCCCTTTTCGCACGGGCCTTTTCTCGCGCGACAGCCCCGTGAGCCTCGCGGGAGTGGGAATCAGAGCAGAACTGAAGCTTATAGGGGTTTGCTGCAAAGACAGGACATTTTTAGAATTTGGGAAAAAACAGGAATTGATCCTTGTTTAGTGTAGGATAAAATGTTGACAGCTCCTTTGCTCACCATCCTTACACATATATGAGAAAATCAGTGTTTTGTTCTTCAGCCACTTAAAATGCAGCAGCAAGATTCTGGGGAAAAGTTCTCATTTCCCATGTAACAGTATCTTTGGGCACCGTGAAAAACCAGGTAGGGATTTGCATGCCTGATTTGAAGGCTTCAGTAAAATATCTTTCAAGACATAGAAGAACCCTATATTATTTTAAAAAATGAAAGCATCAAAATTGTAGTGGACGACACAACCAAGTCTGGTATTTGGAGCTTCTAAAACTGAACAGCAGGTAGTAAAGAAACTTCTAGGCATTTCATAGACCTTGGTGGCTTTGTGCTGATTTACAGCAGTATCCTTGGGGTGGGTCTAGGGGTTCTTGCTTTGGGTCTTTCCATCATGGCCAGTCCTTCACTTCTGACCCAAAAGCTGAGCATACTCAGGGGCAGGTGGGATGTAAAAGAGGTGGAGAAAGATATCTATTTTTGTAACTAGTTATTTTTTTAAGAAAAAAATAACGCATCATCTAAGTATAATCTTCAGCTCATCTGATAAAGTGACTGTCATGGTTTTTTTTAATCAGCTGAGCTAGAGATTAAATTCTAGTTGTCATGCTTCTCTAAGTCAAGTCAGGGGCCTATGTTGTTTGAGATGGACAATGGGCAGTTGTCTGAGTTTCATTCAGTTGGTGTGAGATGGAGAGAAACCATGAACTGTGCATCCCAGCAAGCTGGAAGTTAACACCTGTAACATTTTTCTTGTTCACAGCGCATTCTGTAATGTTCTTGCAGCTTCAGAGATACACATAAAGGCTAATCAATCAAGCCAGATTTTTGCATTTCATTTCTCTTCCCCATTCCCTCATTTTTGTGCTCCTATGCCTGGTGAAGAGTTCTGGGAGTCATTATGCCTTTTTGTTATTTTTCTAACATTTTAGTGGTAATAATAAGTGTCATTATCTTTTGCTGTTGTTATGCACCTTCAAATCAGCTCTGACTTGTGGTGATCTTATGCTAGGGCTTTCATGGCAAGATTTATTTAAAGGATGTTTGCTACTGGTTTTCTTTAATGCTGGGAGAGTGTGACTTGCCCAGGGTCACCTAGTAGGCTTCCATGGTTGAGCAGAAACCCTGCAGTACTCAAACTGCTGAAGCTCACTGGCTCTCTGACATTATCCCCCTCTATATTTAATTGAGATTGTGGAACACAGGAGCAAAACAGTCCCCGTTGTCTGCTCTTTGAAATCCTTTCCATCAGCCCAACAGAAAGTGAGTCGGCTGAGGGTGGGAAACACTTCAAGACCCACAGATCCAAAGCTTCATGTTGTATAGCACAGCAGATGAGTTAGTTGCCATTTAAGATTCCATCTAATCCTGTTATCTTCCACCAGTGAGTAACCAGAAGTTTTTGAGGGTGACTATAAGCAGAATATTAAAGCAATAGAACTCTACTGTTATCTGTTTGCTAGCTTCTAACATCCAGAAGTAGACTGACCCTCAACGTAATTTCTTTCAGTTTCTATGATGGATGAATCTTATTGGAACTATCCTTCATTAATTTCCTTATATCATTTTAAAGCCATCTAAACTAGTCACCAGCACCTTATTTTGTGACAGGAACTCATATGTTATGGAATTAGAAAAGAAGAGCAACGTGAAAATAGTACATTCTGATTTTACCAAAGCCTCGGGAGGCAGGCACAACATTCACCTCTCCTTCCCTACCATTTAAAAACAAAAAAGTATTTCCCTCATATTGCAAGAAGTAACAGGGAAACATTTAGACCAAGTCCAGAACTAATCTGAATGTTCATCCACAGAGGCAACATGATGGAAAGTTAGGAAGACTTTTGATATGGCATATCCAAAGCCTCCCCAATTTGCCTGTGCCATGTCCTTTTTTCAACCGCTTTTTACTTTATCCAGTATCAGAGTTAACGGTGCTAAGAAGGTGGCAGGGAGCACAGATCCTTCTGCAGGGATGAGATGGGAGAACCTAAAACCAGATCTTCTCACCTGAGATAGGAGCTGTGGTTCTGGGCTCAGAAGATCCAAGCTTTCCACAGACCATAAGATTTCATGCTTAATGTATTTAAATAAAACAGGATTTAAAAGGTTCTTTGAAAAATCCTTTTAATGTGTATTTGCCTGCCTTTAAAAAAAAAAAAAATCCCTAACTCTATTAGTATGGAGACATAAACAGTGCAGTCTTACTGTCTGTTATATGTGGCTAACTTTCATTGACAGCTGCAGGATTTAGCAAATGAACAGACACAGAGTTACAGCCAAAAGTAGGAGGTCATAGTGACATTAAAATTCACAGTTTTGCGGTGAAGCATAGTGATGGAGACGTGCTGTTTTGCAGGCTGAATTTCATATTTTGCCTGTAGTAACATTTTTTAAAAAAAGTCATTTTTAAGGTGGAAAACACCCTGAAAACAAATTGCTAAAACCAAACCATCTAAAAAGAAAAATAAAGGAGACTAACAAAACTGAACAGTGTATGCTCTATAAGCATCTTTGAAAATATGGTCAGATGCTGAATACATTTTTATATCTAAAATATCATAGTAATAAGTTGTACCAGGCCTAGTCAAAATATTAATAATCAAAATAACCTCAGACATAGCATAAACTGCAGTGTGGAACTGAATCTTGTTCTCATGTTCCCAGTGTAATAGAAGTGTCATTTCTAGTGGAGGCAAGCCATTCACTGGAACTAAAACTACAGAAGAAATCCCATTTTCTTTTTTCCCCTCCTCTTTAGCAGTGGGCAGCCCTTCAAACTTTTGATCATCCTGACTTTGTACATTGAACGACTGAACTCAGTTATGCCAAACATCCTTTTAGGAAGTTGACATTTGTGCAGTTTCTCAAAAAAAAAAAAAAAAAAAGGAGGGGGAATGAATCCCAACTGTTTCCTCTTGCCCTTTTGATTGAGAGAGTAGTAAGTCAGCAGGAGAGGCAAGGCTTTTAACAAGGAGGGGTGTGTAGAAGCTGATTCTAGTCCTTCTAAAGGCAAAACAGAGAAGAAAAGGGAAGAGACTGATGTGAAGCAACACTAATCAGAGCTGATTATGGGGAATGAAAGGACTCATTGATGAGGGCAGACACAACAAAGAGATTAGGCAATAGAAGGGAAAGTCCTGACTGGGGTGAAGGAAGTTGGTTTTATGACCTAGGAGGTCCCTTTGAAATCTGATTTGTTTTATTCTGTAGCTGTTTCTTTTTTTTCCTTTTTTTCTTTTTTCTTTTTTTTCTTTTTGCCGTTTCACGCACAGATAATTGGAGAGATGCAGAGTACTCCCTGATTTTTTTGCTTAATGGTGCTCTGTCTGACCTCCCAGTGTTATAAGACCGCAAAGCTCTACCGGTGGAAGCTTTTAGCAAATGTGATGCTAGGAAAGAAAGAAAAAAAAAGACTTTGGATCTTAACATTGTTAGAGAATGGCTTTGTTAACGGGGGCAAAGGAACTGTCCTAGTTATTGTTAAGTATAAGCCATTGTAATTGACATTTGGGAGATGGGACAAATGCGATTCTTGGCCTTCTGTTGGTAACACTTCCATCTGAAAATTCCACTCTGAGACATTGCACTTTTTAAGGCAAGCACACCAAGCATTTGTGTCAACAAAACTAATTGCAGATAGTTTCTCTTTCCGCTATACAAACCTAGGGAATGGAATATCACTTTTCTCTGTAAGATAGCACCAGACAGAGCACATTTTGGCAATGGCACATCAGGAAATATCTGGCTTAGTTCTACTCTCACTTTGGTGATAGCATGTTTGTGGATTCATTTCAGTTGAAGTGTTTGAGGCTCACAGAAAACAAAAGAGAGAGAGAAAAGGGGGATGAAGGTATTTTCCACTCCTTACCAAAACTCACAGATCTGCATATATTCATTTATGTGTACCAACACAAACATTAGAAATGATTACTATAGTTTAAATAGAAATGCAGCGTAGCCTGACTCAGAGGGGGAAACTGTGACAAAGTGACCTGTCTGTCTGCTTAGTCGGCAGGCCAGCTGCTGTTGATGACCAGTTTCTAAGGCCTTCAGTCTCCTTTCAAATAGAGAATAGAGAACAGAGGACTTCCTTCTGATAGTGTTTCGCTGAGAGAACTGATCTTTCTAAAATAGGATGCATAGGAACCCTAAACAGGGGTGGTTAAATCTTAGCATCCAAAAAATCTTTATTGGTTTTCCTGTTAGACAAAATTATTTTGATTTGAATGCACATCCATGAAATCGTGAATGTTAAAAGTCCATGACCTCTGAACTACTTCATACATTGAACTGCTGTGGTTGGAAGAATGTTTGCAGTCATCCTAATGGTGGGAGAGAGGGTGGAAACAAATTTTTACTAGTAAAACAACTGGGAAGAAAGCCTGTGCCTGACTTAGGGACAAGAGAAACTGGATGCTATTGGCAGGAGTAGATAAGAGAGTCTGCTAAATATGAACCAGCCTTACTCATGCTTAAGGGTAGATCTAAGGGCATCAGTAAGACTTAAGTTAGTCAGGGTTAACTTAAGTCCCATAATTTCAGTACTCAAATTATGGATCCAGTTCAGTGATCAGTTGCTTAACAAGGTCTTGAGAATTTGCTAGAATTCATTCTGGAAAAGGCATATTAAACTATGAAGGAAAAATTTTCTGCCATACTTGTGAATTCCAAAAAAAAGTTAAATAAAAGATTATAGGGGTGCTGTGATTAGTAGAAAGTTACAGAACTGTATAATAGTAAAACTCCACTAGCTTTTAATGGTATATTATTAACTAAGGAATTTAATGGTTATAATGCTAGCTGTAGCAACAACTATAACATTATACTTAGAGTCTATAACCTTAGAAGAAAAATTGGTTTGCTTCTAGAGTACACTTTGCAATAAAATGCCCAAACCTCATGTGTTAGCTTCTAAGGTTGTTGGAGAAAAAGAGCAAGTTTCACAAAGTATCCAGCCAATAGGGTAATCTGGCAATAAGATCTCTGTTAAATGTCACCCGTGGTACCTTTTTGTCTTTAAAATTAACATCGGTGGGAGTCACTAAGTTGCATAATGCCCAAGGGACCTCTGAAGTGAATTTATGTGGATTTTATTTTTCCATAGGGAATTGGTTTACAGAGTCTTTCTGTCTTGGCCGCATTTATTATAGTTTCATACTTGATGTAAACATTTACAGTATATAAACAGAAAACAGCCATTCCATTTGTGGAATGATATAATTGCTGAGTATAAACGCTTCGCTGCTGGCAGTGTGTCTAACTGAACCGGTGTGTAAGCTGCAGTTACTTTTAGTGCAATTGTACGCCAGGGTCAGTTGAAATGGCCCTTCACAGAAGGTTAGTTTTCAAGATCGCTCTTTTAATTTATTGTGAGAAATATTCTGAGCTTACCCAGACCCCTGGATTAGCCTGAGGGAATGTATCATTTCTGGTATCAAGTCCTTTTTTTTTCCAGAGGAATAGAGTGATTGTTCAGTATTTCTTATTACATATCACTGGATATGTCACTACATTTAATCAAAAGGTAAAATGGAATCAGAGAAAGCCCTCTTTTTATTGTGAATGATAAATGCTAGCCTTCCAGATGCTTTGGATGGCAGTTTCTGTGATCCTCCACCATTGCCATGTTGGCTGGTTCTACTGGAAATTGTGCTCCACAACATCAAGAGGGCATAGTTTCTACATATACTGACCAATCACTGCTGTGTGTGTGTTTGTAGTGCAGCACATGCTGCATCACATGTTACATTTATATCCCACCTTTCTTCCAAGGCACTCAGAATGACATATATGGTTCTTCTTCATGATCTGAATGACTTCACACAAAAGCATTACCCTATGCCTGGGCAGCAAAGTTTGGAACTTTCTAGAGTTCGTAGGTGTGTTTTGTTGGGAGTCCTGCCCTGTCCTTGTTCACATCTGAGCTTGTCTTCTGCTTTTCCCCTCAGTTCCTTTTTGAGTACTGCAGAATTGGCAGTGAGGTTTCTTCATATAGAGCACATGTGTCAAACACAAAGCCCGTGGGCTGAATCCAGCCCGCCAGGCCATTTTATATGGCCCTCGCACCTCTCCTGCAGCTGCGTCACTCCCCCTACTTGGCAAGCCCAGTCCCCACATTTCAGGCCTCTGGCTGCCAGTATTTTGAAGAGGGGTCCAGCAGCCAGCACTTGCAATCTACTTCTACTTCTGACTGCTCCTCTGTCCAGGTCTCACTAGCAGAGTGTTGCCGCAGGTTAGCATGGCAATGGTTTGCATGGCTTACAAGAATTAGACAGAGGAGCAGTCAGAAGTAGAAGTATATTGTGAATGCTGACTACTGGGCTCCCCTTTAGAATACTGGCAGCCAGGGGCCCGCAATGTGGAGTTTGGACTCACCGGTACAGAGAGGAGCAGGGGGGCAGAAAGAGCCACAGGAGAGGAGGGAGCAGAAAGACACACAGGTAATATTTGTCTGATTAAAAAGGAACTTTCTGTTTTCAAAACTCATTTTTCAATAAATTGTACAATAGCTATACACTGGAGTAGTGCCATTATTTTTCCTAGACTTCTAGTTTCAGAGCGTGTTATTACTAAAACCAGTAATAATCAAATGCAGAGGTAATTATTTAATATGATAAAAGAGTAGATACATTTATATAATCTTACAGATTTAACTGGCCCTTTGAGGGCAACCATAATACTGATGCGGCCCAAGATGAAATTGAGTTTGATGCCCCTGATCTAGAGCTTCTCTGCCTTTCTTCATTCAGCATTTCTTCCTTTCGTCAGTTAAATCTTTGTCTTCACCATTTTTCTTACCCTCCACTTCACAGTTTGTGTAAGAGATAGCAGTGTCTCTGAGGTCATCCACAAAACTTCATAGCTGAATGAAGATTTGACCCATGATCTCCCCACTCCTTTTCTGATGCTCTGACTGCTATATCTAGTTGACTCTCATCTAATATATAAAAGTCTGAGTTTGTCTGTGTCAGGCAGGCGAAGACCTCTTATGATTGGCTGTGTCAGGTGAGAAGACTACATATGGTTGGCTGCCTGTAAGCTGCCTGTAAAGATTCTGTAGAATCCTGGGATTGGCAATTTAGGGAAAGGCCTTTAGAATTCTCAGCCGGAGAGCTCTTGGGCCTCGCTGGTTGCTACGGAGATGAGGCTTAGCAGCAAGAAGGTGGAGTCCAGTGTATTCCCCCAGAAACTGAACCTCTGTATGTTAGCAACTCTAAATACAGATTGGATGGAAGTCTATGGGGAAAAGTTACAGGTACTGAACAAGGCAGTTGGGGGAATTAAAGACACAGGTTCTCAAATCTCTGTATTTCAACCACATCTAACTTCTAAGGTAAGGTAAGGTAAGGTAATTCCTAAGATATTTCTAACAAGTGTTACCTATGAGAAAATAAAATCCTGGGCAACGTTGGGTAAATACGCTAGTATATGTATATTCTGCTCCTGCTTGGTGATTTCAGTAATTTCTCGTCCAGATGACTACTCAGGTATGTTCCTGTTTTGTTTCAGTGATGATATAACACCTGTTCTTAGAACATTCACTTTGTGTTTTTAGACTAGAATCCCTGGCGCCTGCAGCCACCAGTCCTAACAGTTTAAAGGAGTTTGCCACTGAAGAGGGTTTTGAATACTGTTTATCTAACATGGATCAGACTGCATTTGTAGGTATGCGTGTACTGATCTTGGAATCCGAGCAGGGTCAACCATGGTTAATACATGGATGGGAAACTGCCAGCGCATATCAGGTGCTGTAGATTACATTTCAGAGGAAGGAACTGGCAAAACCTAAGTAACTGCGTTTTCTGAGTAACTCAGAAAACCCTAGTGAAATTCACAGGATCATCATAAGTTGACAGGTGACTTGAACGCCCATATACACACAGGTACTGCAAATCAGATATCTAAATACTAGGAAGGCAATGATTCTAATTCTCTTCATGCACTGACATGAATGTGATTTTTAAAATAATATTTTTATCCCAGTTTTCAGACAAATAACACCTCACCTCTGAAGTGGTTCACATCAGTTTCCCCCCACCCCTGCCAAGAGCAAGTCGATATCCCTTACTTACAAACAAACAAACAAGGCAAAAAAAAAAAAAAAAAAGGGGGTGAGTGGAGGGAAAAGGTAAAGAAGCAGATCAGTTCTCCAAGAATGCCAGAAGTAAGTAATTTTATATCCTATTGGGGCCAGGCTGTCCTTTCCTTGCTAAGTTTTGTCACAAACAGAGGCTACAATATAGGATTCCTTTTCCTTTGCAGTGACAGAGCCCTTAATGGTGTTTGCAATCTTACTTAGAGGTTGGACTCTTTTTCCTAGTACAGTTAAGAACAGAAGCTGCACATAAGCTGGTCCTGCTCTTCTGGTCAGTGGGTAGGGCCAACTTGGTCTTCTTGCTGTAATGTTCTTCCTGTGATGCAGCCTCCCAGTGATCTGTCCTCCTCTGATGGATAGCAAAGGCCAGAGTGTGCTTTCCTTCATCTCTACCAAACTTCCAGCAATCCCCATAGACCTAATATTGATTGTCCATCTCCTTAACAAATGGCTTGTCTTTGGGCCAAACTTTTACAGGGGGAAAGGCACTTTGATTACAAATTATTTGGAAATTATTCTTTTACTTTTTTTTCTTTCTGTCCCAGTATAAAACACAAACACACACACACACATACACACTTCATGAAAATTCATTAATCTGTGACATTTAAAGATTCTGTCTGATAGGTGTCTGGAGCAAAAGCCGGCTGTGAACATCAATAGTTTCATAGAGTCTGGCACTCTGTCAATATTTGGAGGCCTCAGTAACAGCACTTAAATGCAGCGCCTGCTAGCCATCATGCTCTTAGCATGTCTATAAGTGTCTGAATGAGCAGATATTAGCACGTCAAGTCCTTTTATGACTAGCAACACTTTAGAAACAAAACACTTAGAAAATAGCTTCACCTCCCTGCCTTTAGTTTGCTTTCTGTCTTTTGGTCTGTTGTTTATCTGATGGAGTTCAAGTATTTCAACTAATATGTCTATCCTGCAAAGAGTCTTGTTATCAAATACGATGGTAGCAAGGATGTTATGCACAAAATTTATTTAACTTTATAGCTCAGCTAAGTTTTTCTTTCAACACAGAACTACATGTTTTTAAAGAGAGTGATTCAAGGCACTTGAAGAGAGAAGGCCTGGCTTTCTGGGAGCTGATTGCAGTCTGGGGATGTATTTTGTTGTTGAATTGATTGTGCCCATAGAACAAGAGAAAAAAAGTTAACATTCCAGAGTAACCCTCCCATAGTTGTTTTTTACCTGTGATGTTCAAAATACAGGCAAAACTTACCTTGAGCGCCTTAGGGGTAAGAAAATCAGGTTTGGGAGGCAGTGCAGAATGGAAAATGGGAGAAAAAGGGTTAAATACCACCTTGCCAGCAAGGCATCTCTGCTTCAAACTTATGTTGAAGCTGCTTGGAAAAAAATGGCATTGCAGTTCTCATGCACTTTTGTCTTACAGTTGTATGATAAACAATGTGTTTCTGGCTATTCAAGTGAACATTAGAAATACTCTGCTGGATCAAACTGAATGCCTGTTTATTCTAACATTCTTTTCTCATAGTAGTCTACCAGGTATCAGTGGGAAGCCCACAAACAGAACATTAAACTGTTGGGAGTCTCCTGCTCTTATGCATTGCCATAATGTCTCTGGCACTGAAGGAGTTATATAGCTATTATGCCTTGACAGCCTTAATTTTCAAGAATTTATCTAGTCTGCTTTGGGGACCCTTATTCATCCCAAAAAGCAACATAAAAATGATTCTGTATATAAATATAAAACACAATAGGTCTAGAATTTCCATGTTTAGGGGCGATTTACTGCTAAACTCCAGATGCTGGAGACAGACCTGGAGCATTTAGTTTATAATCTGGAGAATTCTTGTTGGTCACTGTTGAAAACAGGTGCTGGGTCAGACAGGGCCTTGACCTGATTTTCTCTGGCTCTGTTGTTGTTGCTGTTGTTGATTTTAAATACATGGTGAAACCAACTTTGTTAAAGTTTGCAAACACTGGGAAGGGAAATACTGGGCTAGACTCAGAGTTGTACAGATTGGAATCTGTTATAATGGGACTTCCTCCTCTCACTGCATCCCTGTGTCCCCCCTGAAATGTACTAATAGGAGACCAACCACTTATATGCTCTAACTCAACCTGAACATTCCCTTGATCCTACCAATATGGTGAGATTTTCCCTTGTAGAAATGAAATTGCTTCTTAGTTGACTGCCATTTTTATAACTTGGTAATTCAGAAACTTTTCTTTGAAAAAGAAAAAAAGCTGGGTGTCCAACTGCTATATACAGATACATCCCTAGGAAATTATCGTATTTTTCCTTCAGAGAATTTGATGTGTAGTATTACCTGGTAAGCAACAGACTGAAAAACATACTTGAGAACTTTAAAATTATTGGTTCAAGTAATAACAATTTTCAGGAATAAAGCTTGGTTACTACCTTTGTGTTATACTTTGTTTAATCATTTGATGGGACAAGAAGTGCAAGTAAAAGATGACTTTGCCTCCTAAAGTTACTAGAAGGGGTACCTTTTATTGTTCTGTGTCCAGGTGATGATAGTGGTAAGGAGATTGAAGTTCTGATGTCTTCTGTTTCAAATGTCTTGTGGCTTTTCCTCCCTGGATACCTCCCCCCCCGCCACCATCCCATACCACAGTCATCTTTCCTGTAGGCTTACTAGAGAATTGCAGCCTATGTAGAGAATAATACTTCCCCAATATATCTCTGAATACTTTGTCCTTGCCAAAATGTGAAATCAGTGGGCAAACTCAAAACAATCACAAAGAGATAGATAGTGAGAGGTAGCAGCAAAGTGCTGGAAGAGGAAGCTGTTTCCTGTGTGGACTATTCTTCAGCTCCTGAGTTAGTCTTCAGATGCCATTAAGAATGTTGAAGAAAGATTCACCAAGCTAAAAGGCCTTCTCCGTGGCTGTTCCCTAGCTGTGGATCTCCATTCCAAGGGAAGCCAGACTGGTGTCTCATTGTGGTCTTTTCACTAACAGGGCATTTCAGCTGTGGGGAAACAAAGGCAAACAAACTACTGCTGTAGTTTATTTAACTGAGGCATTTTTAGATGACTTTTTATTTCTTTAGTGCTTAAACATAGTTTCAGTGTGTTCAATATAACAGAATTTTGTATGTTTTTACCAGAGCTTGTATCGATTCTCATTGGTATCTGTTTAAATTTTGCTATGAGCTATCTTGGGCCCCAGGTCTGAGAGACAGGTGGGATATAAATCAAACAAATAAGTTGGAAGTAATTTTTCTTGAGCCAACCCAGCATCAATAGGAGTATGGTGTCTAGATCGAGGGAGGTACTGGTACCACTCTACTCTGCTTTGGTTAGACCCCATCTTGAATACTGTGTCCAGTTCTGGGCACCCCAATTCAAGAAGGATATTGACAAGCTGGAGCAAGTCCAGAGGAGGGTGACCAAAATGGTGAAAGGCCTGGAAACCATGCCCTGTGGGGATAGACTTAGAGAGCTGGGGATGTTTAGTCTGCAGAAGAGAAGGTTAAGAGGGGACATGATAGCCATGTTTAAATATTTGAAGGGATGCCATGTAGAGGAAGGAGAGGGCTTGTTTTCTGCTGCTCCAGAGACCAGGACAAGGAGCAATGGATTCAAGCTGCAGGAAAGGAGATTCCACCTGAACCTCAGGAAGAACTTCCTGACAGTCAGGGCTGTCCGGCAGTGGAATACGCTGCCTCGGAGTGTAGTGGAGTCTCCTTCCTTGGAGATTTTTAAGCAGAGGCTTGATGGTCATCTGTTGGGAGTGCTTTGAGGGTGTTCCTGCATGACAGGGGGTTGGACTGGATGGCCCCTGTGGTCTCTTCCAACTCTACATTTCTATGATTCTATGTGACACTGCCTCTTTGGGACACAGATACACAAAAATGCTCATGTAAGTTTCATGAGGAGAAGATTTTAATTTTTTTTAAAGAATTAACTGGTGTTTGCATTTTAGTTTGCACCCTAACATTACTATGCTCTGTATATGCTCATTTCTATGCTCTGTATATGCTCTGTATATCTCTGAATAGCACATAGGAGCCCTGGTGGTGCAGAGGTTAAAGGCCAGTACTGCAAGCCACAAGATTGTGAGTTCGATCCTGCCGGGCTCCAAGGCTGACTCAGCCTTCCATCCTTCCGCAGGTCGGTAAAATGAGTACCCAGCTTGTTGGGGGCATGTATAGAAATGTATGGAAATACATGCTATTTGTAAGTTGTTCGCCGCCTCGATCCATATGGAGAGGCGAGATACAAGTAAATAATTAAAAAACAAACAAACATGGTCATCAGTTGTTCAACCCATGCTTAATTCTGTATTGTTTCAGTTTTAGAAGTGAGGAGACCTTTTTTTTTTTTAATGCATGTTTTTAACCAGTACTTTACAGTAGGACCCCCGTATCTGTGGGGGATTGGTTCACCCCCCCGCAGGTATTGAAATCCGTGGATAGGAGTGTACGCCCTGTCCCCCACCTGCCCCCGGCCACTCAAGGTGGTGAGGAGCCGCCATGGGAGCCACTGTGGCGGGAGCCACCATGGTGGGATCGTGCTCCTTGCTCCTTTACTGCCTGCCACTGCAATTGGGCCCCGGATGGGAGGCAGGAGGTGGTAAGGAGCATGGTCCTGCACTCCTCACTTCTCTCCCAACCACTGCCACCGCGATTGCAGTGGTGGCGGGGAGCCAACCGCAGGTAACTGAATCAGCAGATAATGAATCCACGGATACAGGAGTCTTACTGTACTGTTATTTAACAGAAAGAGGCTTAATGGCAAAGCAAAACAGTTTTTTTTGCTGTAGAAACAAATTTTGTTCAGAAATCTATCTGGGACTTATCCATAGTCCCAAGCATGAAAGGAAGATCACAGATTACAGCTCTGCTTTCACATGACCTTATATTTTGTAGTCCCGCCATTTGAACAATATGTTGCAGGTGCATTTGAAACTCTAAGAACAGCCCTAGTCCCTCTAGATAATACAGCATATTCTGATACTTAGGATTCAGTGATGAAGATGGTGCTGAAAAGCATATAAACTTTTATTAATTGTAAAGGATGAATAAAGTTTAGCTACAATACTATTTTTTTACAAGCTGTTAAATGACTCATACTTTTTTTAGTTACCTGCAATAGTTGCAGAGAAATAAGATCAGCAGAAGGTCATGCCAACTTCTCTTAACTGTAAAGAATGAATGGAGGGTGTAATCTCCTATCTTACCTCTCAAGGAGGCAAGCAAGATATGAGAAGTCGATTTCCTTCATCTATGCTACCTCAACCTCTACAGTACATCTATACTAATAGATTTTTAATGTATCATCTAGTCTAGTCTGGCCCTTAGAATTGCTCCTTTCTATTCATAACTTAGGAGTGTCAGCTGGCTAGTCTTTGACCATAAATGTACAACCTCTACCAGCCAAAGCTGATGTAATCTGTACTTATGTTCTTTTAACTACTCTGTGTTTTCTGGCTATCTGGCTATAATCATATACAAATTTGACTAAAATTTAAAAGATAAACTCCGCAAAATCTTCAAGCACATTCTGTAAATCTTGTATTATGTGTACTTGCTGTATTAATAGTTGTTGGCTCCTATAAGGTATGATAGGCACAGATGGCTGGATTTTCCCAGAGGCTTTCCATTGAGAGAGAGAGAGAGAGAAGAAAGAGAGTGGGGGGGAGAGGGCATGTCTCTCTGATACATGGAATTAGGTGCATTCCAGGGACCTTAATGATTTTTGTAGAATATGAAGTAAACATTAGAATATGAAGTAAACATTAGCATTATGGCACCCCCAGTTGCCCTTGACGACCCTTTTCTGATGAAAAGTATGGATTTCCTCTCTCAAAAATCTCAAGGAGCAACAATTTGTTTGGCTTTTGAATGTTTTAGGTCCTCCTCTACCCTTGATCATATTTTTAAAAGCATTTCTTGTCACCCTAATCTTAAGTGAAATTAAATAATTACAACACAAAGACTTTATTGATAATTGATTCCTGGGTCTAAGAATTTGGCAGATGCCCCGTTTTGGGTGATGTAGCTCTCTCCAGACACAGCGGCTGTAATTTGGGAATATAGGTAGCCTCAATGGCGAGGAGTGTTTACAGTTACCTAAGATCATTCCAACAGCTATGGTAATTACTGCCCCAGAATAATATGGCTACAGTAGCCTGTGCTCTGATAATTTCTCACAAGACTACTGCAATACACTCTTTATGGGGCTTCTCTTGATGACAAGCCGCACTGGTGCAAAGGATTGCTTTGACAAACAGCAAAGGCTGAATAATTCTGAAAGTGCTGTGTGTTATGTTAGTGTGCCACCAGTCTGAATTCAGGATGTTAGCATTAACTCGTAAAGAGCTCAGTGGCTTAGGGTCCAGATTCTTAAAAGACAGCCTAATTTTGTGCTTGATCCACCCAGGATTAAGATCAAAGCTGGGGAGAAACTTTGATTGTTCTGCTTTGGAATAATTGTTTGGTCTGTAATGCTACCACACATGGCAGGGTTTGTCTAGTGGTGTCCCATTATTAAATTCCATTTCATCAAAAATCCAGTTGCCTTCCATACTTTTGTATTTCAGAAACTAGTTTAAAACATATATAGTTGTATGCTTTTGGGGGACTAATGCAAATGGAAGATTTGTCTTTCACTGCTGCTCTCTCTGTTGCTGCTCCCACTTGCTTTAATAGTGTTTTAGAAAATATCTATAAGATATGTTTTTAGACATTTGTAATTTGTGTGTGTGATTTTGAAATTTTTAGATACTTGAATTAAGTAATTTAGGTATTTTAGAAAATTTTATGTAATTTATCATTTTAACTATGTGCATTTATGTAAGATTGTTACCTGCCCTCAGTTCTTCTGCTGAAGGACAGGGCATCAAATAAGTCAATAAAATATTTCAAAGCCAGAAGTGAAATCGGGGGGGAGGGGGGTTGGATATTCTGTTTAATTTTGGCAGTCCAGGAAGCCCCAGGTGATCTAAGGGGAGAAAAATGGCCCCATTGAATCTGCCCACCTTTCAGATCATTTGAATAGCTACATGTGCACAAACATTCCAAATATTTAGGTTCTGAAAAGAATAAGTTCTGTTAAATTTAGAATATAGTCCCTCCCCCAAATTTAGAAAATCAGACTCTCAGGGAAAAAGGCATTGTATTTTTTCCCTAAGAAATTTGGTGGATTTCGTGGCATTGAAATATTGTGTTCATGTAACAAATAATCATTGCTTATTGGATTTCTTTTTATTCTCATTCTGTCTTCTTTTGATATGACCTTATAGTTCTTTTTGGTTTGGGACAAGAAGAATATATTTGTAGTATAGATCTACCCATATGCTTGCAGATGTCTTTTGTAGGTTTTTCAGTACTGCATTTTTATCCATAATGTACAACACATATTAGATACATTGATTGATACATATAAACAATTTTAAAATTGTTCTGGATTTTTTCTCTTTTTCCTTCTTGGAAAATATGGGAAAAGGTAAAGAAAATTTACCAAATCTCACACGCATAGGAGTAATGCACCATGCTTGCCATGTATGCATACCAATTTGTGCTGCATGATGTTTCTAGCATTTGGATTGATGGGAAGAGTAGTATTAGCTGGAATATTTCCCTTCCTGTTGCAAAAGACAGGCAAGCAGGCTGGAATGACACTTTCATTTCTGTAAATTTGGCTTGAAATGAAGCATTTAGGAGGTATTGTCTCCCAGCCTCTGTCAGGAACCAAAAGTGACGCCTAAAAGCAACTGTTAGTTTTGTTGCCAAACCACCTGTTGACTAAACCACCCTTGGCAATAGATTCTTTACCAAATATGATTGGCATTGGTATACCTTCAGAACCTCTTAGCACATAAAACCTTAGCCCCACAGGAAAATATAATAGCTATTTCTGTCAACAGAGATGAGTTCAAATTGAGATTAAATTTTTAAAAAATGAAAGGAGTTAGGTAGAGAGAAAAAGTTCTGTTGTTAAAATTTTTCAGCAGCATCCAATCATTTTATGAAATTTGGCGTGTAATTTTGATACTGTTTAAAGGGATTAACTTCTGGGGTCATGCAAGACACAGGGAGACATGGCGGAGCTATATTTGGAAAGATTACAAAAATTCTGAAAAGGCATTGATTGAAATTCCCCCAGGATTTACAGAGATAATCACCCCCCCCAAAAAAAACCCTAAAACTGCTGAGAGTGCTTGTAACTTACATTTTAGTAGAGGGGAAGATAATACCTGCAGTGTTGAGGGGGGTAGGACAACAGAAGCAAGTTTTACAGAGGGAGAATCATCTGCAATTACATATGTGTAGTCAGATTCAGTAGGGGATAATGGTGAAGTAACTGGCAGTATTCAGGAGCAAGAAAGCTTAGGTTAAGGCTTTATTCCCTTTTCTGTAAACTAGTGCTTCATAAGCTATATGAAGGCTTATGGACCAGCTCTGGTCCAGGGATGACTGTTTTGAATAGCACTGCTGTAAACTAACACATGGAACTAATTTGCTGGCAAATTCTGGGCTAGGGTGATATAAGAAAGATATGGGGAGGGGATGGTTAAGGGCAGTCTACTGGTAGATAACTTCATAATTGAATGGAGAAAATGAAGCAGATGATGCAGTAGGGGGAAATGCTGCACACAGAGGTAGTACAGGAATACCTGGCTACTGTAAATGAATTCAGAGTTAGATGAACTATATCCAAGGCTATTAAAAGGGTATTAAAAGAACTGGCAGAGGTAATCTCAGAACCACTGGCAATAATCTTTTCAGAATTCCTGGAGAATGGAAGAAGTCCCAAAGGACTGGAAGAAGGCAAACGTCTTCAGAAAGGGGGGAAAAGAGGACACAAACAATTACTGCCCAGTCAGCCTGACATCAATATGAGGAAAGAATCTAGGGAAGATCATTAGACAATCTGTAAACACTTAGAAAGAAATGCCATGATTACTGAAAGTCAACCTGGGTTTCTGAAAGACAAATTATGCCATATTAATTTTAACCCTGCTCTCTCTCTCTCTCTCTCTCTCTCTCTCTCTCTCTCTCGATAGAATTACAGAATTACAGGCTTTGTAGATGATGAGAATGCTGTGGGCATAGCATATCTTGATTTCAGTAAGACCTTTGACAAGCTCCCCCATGATATTACGAATTTGTTTGCAATGTGGGCTAATGCTGCCATTAAGAGAATTAGTGACTAGTTGATTAACCGAACCCAAAGGATGCTCACCAATGGCTCCTTTTCATCCTGGAGAGAAGTGACTAGTGGGGTGCCACAGGGTTCTGCCTGGACCCAGTGCTATTCAACATCTTTATCAATGATTTGGATGAGGGAATAGATGACATTCTTATCAATGCACATGACACCAAATTAGCAGAGTTAGCTAACACCCCAGAGGACAAGATGAGAATTCAAAGTGATTTTAACAGATTAGAGGGGTGGGCCAAAATTAACAAAATAGATTTCAACAGGGACAAATGTTAGGTACTGTATTTGGGCAATGAAAATGAAGTGGACAAGATATAAGATGGGTGATACTTGGCTTGACCACAGTACATATGAAAAAGATCTAGGAGTCTTAGTATACCACTAACTAAACATGAATCATCAGTCTGATTCAGCAGCTAAAAAAACTAATGTGATTCCAGGCCGCATCAGTAGGGTATAGTGTTTAGGCCAAAGGAAGTGATAATACGAATCTGTTCTGCTTTGGTCAGACCCCACCTGGAATACTGTGTCCAATTGTGGGCACCATAATTCAGAAAGGATATTGACAAGCTAGAATGTGTGCAGAGGAGGGCAACCAAAATGGTAGAAGGCCTGGAAACCATGAAGCCCTATGGGAAGTGGCTTAGGGAGCTGGGTATGTTTAGCCTAGAGAAGAGAAGTTTTAAGAGATGACATGACAGCCATGTTTAAACATTTGAAAGGATATCATGTGGAAGAGGGTTCAGGCTTATTTCTGCTGTTGCAGAGACTAGGACACAGAGCAATGGGTTCAAGCTACAAGAAAAGAGATTCTACTTAAACATTAGGAAGAACTTCCTGATGTTTGACAGTGGAATATGCTGCCTCGGAGTGTGGTGTGTGGTGGAGTCTCCTTCTTCGGAGAAGTTTAAACAGAGACTAGATGACCATCTGTCAAGAATGCTTTGACTGTGTATTCTTGCACAGCAGGGGTTAGACTTGATGGCCCTTGTGGTATCTTCCAGCACTGTGTTTTGTGATTCTAACTATCAGCTGTGTCTAACTCCAGCAGTTTGCCAACATTAACAACAAAAAGCCCGATTCTTCTTCTAAATTAGTTTGCTAGAATCATGTGTGCTTGAGTTAGGCGGGCAAGAGAAGAACAGATGTAAATTAGTGTGTTCATGCTTTGAATTCTTTAGCTGGAGGTATACTCAGGGGCACTTCTTCGTGCAATTATATGTCTATCCTTCTCAGCTGTTACTCTGCTACTTCTTGAATGACCTCAGTAGACCCCCTCCCGCAAAGCCCTAAAGTCCATCCATGTCTGATGTAAGGGTTAATGATTGACAGGAGTTGGTCCATAGTCTGAAAAAGAAGAATATATCTGCTTTGGTATGTTAAACATATAAGCTAACCAATTGCATTTCAATATGTTTTTATCATTTAATTTGTAATTCATATAAGGCTGTGTTGCTTTCAATTTGAAATTTCAATATTACAGCGTCCTTGAGAGCAATCAGTATAGTTTCCTTCAAGTTGATAAGGCCAGGAAATTTCTTTGTACAAGAATGTTAGCCTCATGGGAATGGAAGAAGTATTTTGACTGATCTTGTTGATGCTGCTCTGTCTAGAACCTGTATTTGTTGCAGCTTTGAGAAGTTTTTGATTTGTTTTTCCCTTGTCTCTGTCCTAATTAATTTTATGAGACTTCCCAATGGACATAATTTATATGACAAATGAATTATAGTTGCAGTCACTGATGTGGTATGAAATTCCTTGTTTATGGTAAATTTAATGTGCTTCTGTATTCATTTCCCTCTATAAACTCTGCTCTACCAGTGATCATCTATGCTCTCTCTCTTGTTGTACTCCCCCAGCCCTCCAAAATGTGATTTTTGTAATAGATAAAAGAAACAGTTTGTTAGGATAAAAAACAGAAGACATAATATGATTGTTCATTACCTCTGTTGATTTAGTTAGTTTCCCACACTTGAACCAGTTTTAAATAATAGTGTGACTATCACTTTATTCTGCTGCAAGACTAAATCCTGCAATTTCAGTATTAAGTTCAGTGTAATGCAAGTACTTAATTATTCTCTGTGCTAGTTAAGATGGTGGGTAGCGTCAAGATTCACAAAGTACAAAATGGATGGGGTGGAAAGGCTGGAATTTTTTTTTTAACGAGAAATAAACAACAAACGAGCAAAGACTTAGTGCTGCCATGTACACTACTCTGGTGCTCCCAGTTTAGAATCGAAAATGAAAGATATTTGGCCGTGGGAATACCCGTATCTGATACTGTGCATCTTCCAAACTTTGTTTTATCTCTCAGTAATGTTCTTGTAGTTTTTATTTTACAGTGTGAGGAGCATAGCATACAGTTTGCTTTAGGGTACCTGAAGCCTCACCTGGACTTTCTCTAAAGTCAATTCTTCTTCAGCCTAACTCAAGGGAGCTATGCATTATTTATTTTTTATTGATTTATTTATTTGTATCCCGCCTCTCCATATGGATCGAGGCGGCGAACAACTTACAAATAGATCTAGGGGCCACTTTAAGGTCCTTTGACCCCACTTGGGTCACATGCCACCATTTTTGGTAGCAGAAGTGGCATTCAAATAACTTCTTGTCAGAGTTGTGTGGTGGAAGATTTTCCATGGAAGATGCTACATTTTTCCATGGAAAATTTTCCACAACATATCCATCCATTCATCCATAGTCGTCTGCACTTCAGCCCGACATGTTAGATAGGCTAGACATAGGATATGAAGTTCTAGTCGTTCTTCTAAGTATATTGGCCATTTCTACACTACACTGTTAGAGTGTTACTTTCAACCTCCTGTAGAATTCTGGGGTTTGTAGTTTACTGAGGCCAAAGAGCTCTGTGGCTGAGAATTCTAAATGCCCCTCCCTAAACAGCAAACTCCATGATTCTACAGGATGTCGAAAGTGGAATAATAGCACTAGAACAACGTAGTGTGGAAATGGGCATTGAGAAATCTAAGTAGCCAGAGGAACAGAGGAACAAATGAACATGCTGCTAAGCTTGCTAATCTTTCACAAAATCTCTTGCATCTCAATCAGCGACAAATATAACTAGCAATACAAAATGTGATAGGTTGCCTGCGCTCACAGACTCCCATACATCTTTTAGTGAAATAAAATGTTCAACAAGTTGTACTGAAGTATGGTTACATTTTCTCAATTTGAAATAAAACCAGTGAGAGTGGTGAGTGAAAACAAAGTTAAATTCTTTAGGTATGTGACCTTTAAAATATAGTATTCTTTAAGGTAAGTCATTTTTTGTTGAATACAAGGGAAGCACATTCTGTTGTCTTTCCATTCTTACAAACATTCAAATAAAATAATATCCACAGAAGCTTTGAATGTGTTTGAGCATAATATTTAAATCAAACATATTAAATCAAATAACTTTATCTAGAACATTGTTTCTAGCTTTTCCAGAAAACTTACATCACTGCTTCTAGTTACTATTCTTGCTTACTTTTGTTTGTATTGGAATGAAAGGAACACTGCTTAATTGCAAAACTTCATCCCCAGAAACATTTTTTTAAAAAAGCATTTTGCTTCCCATTTTTTAAGGCTGAAAGTGCTGGGAGGTCCAGAGGGTTCTTAGGGTAGTGTGGGATCCCCCACTGAATGTATGCAGCCTGCATATCCCCAGCCTAGTACAAGTCCAACAATGTTTTGAATGTAAAAAATGCAAATAGATCCATTCAGTATCAGATCAAAGGTATATTTGGACAGCATACTGTGCACACAGTGCCTTATGGGAAGCCCACAATAGGGATAAGTCACAGTACCCCATCCTTGATTGTCCTCTCTAGCAACTGATACACAGAAGCATACTGTTTCTGGATACTTTAGGAAGTCAAAGGAGACAAGGAAAAATCTATTTCTCTTCCATCACGGGAACTTGATATTCATCCCATAGACCCAAGGCAAGCCTCTGCAGGGCTGTAGGGACAAAAGAACACTTTATAAAAGCCATGCAAGTTCTGAAGGAATTGCCAGGCCTGAGTTCAGAATGCTCATGATGGCACTTTGATCCCTAAATAGCTTGGCATCTTTGTAGTTGAAAGATTATTTCTCCATGTATACTTGTCCAAGCACTGAGATCTGCCATGGAGGCCTTCCTTTGTTTCTTATGAGTGGAAACAATTCATTATGAGAAGATAGAAAGCAGTAGGTTCTATTCTGTGGCTCCCTAGTTGTAAAATGCTCTTTCCTTGGAGGCCTGACTAGTGTTGGCCTATTTTTGTGCCGAGTTAAAACACAAATTTTCATGAAAGCTTTGAGTGCCTAGAGATTATCGTGTGACAAGTTTATGTCTGATATGTGGTTTTATTAGTTCATGTCTGATATAGTTTATACCGTTCTGAATTGTTCCTAATATTTAAATTGTCTTTTCCTTATCCCAAGGTCTTTGGATATATGTCATGATATAAATTATTTCAATAAATAAGAAATAAATAAAGAAGGAAGAAGTAGATTCTTACTCTGTAGTCTTCAAGTATATAACACAAGCTGAACAGCCATAGCTACTGATCCACTTTCTTGTGCCAAGAAGTGGCAGGTGTCACCAACTCCACACTCAATTTTATTTAGTCCATTCTGGGGGTAGCTGTTGGAACCTCAAATGAGATTGGAGAAGAAAAATTGTAGCAATGGGAACACAGTGTTATCTTATCTGGTCTAGAATCAGAATCTTATGTGACTAACTCTTTTGGTGTGGAATTAGGGCTCTCCAGTTTCATAGCTTTGCCCTTCTGAAAAATCTTTCAATTGTATGTAAAATAATGTTTGACACTTCATTTTGTGGCGTTCATTAAAAACAAGGAAACTGTTTCTGTTTGGGTAGGTATATTTGCATATTTAATCCCACAGCACTGGATTATCATGAACACTCTCCTTCTTTCTGTTAGAACATAATCTATCAGGGGTTCATCTTCCAAGCCATTTCAAGTACCATTAGTAATATATTTTATAAGTGACAAACTTTATGATCTCTAGCACCAAAGGTCAGAATTGGTATCCTTAGGCCCTTTCTGCACGAGGAAATTTAGACGGGCCAATGCGTCTTGTAACGGAGGTCATCTGCACCTTGGAGTGGACTAGGTTCAGATTATTTACCTTTGTTCCGCACCTAAGTCCGATTAAATGTGCCCCCAAGTAGTCCTCGAGTGCGCTATTTGAAAAATGGAAGAAACCGTTTTTTCAGTTTTCCGGATCATGCCAATTCGTACTTTCGCAGTGGTGCAGATATGCACATTTGCACCAATGCGAACTGGTGATCAACGGAGGGTGGGCTGTGGGCACGGTCAGCTTCAGCGGTTGGTCCGGCCCAACAAACGACAGGAAGCCACCGTTTTCTCATCCTCATAGTGTGGATCTATGACCTCGCACTGCTCCGAATTGGTGTAGAACATACAGAGTAGCCCTGCAGAAGAACATAAGGGAAAGTCCGCTTTGTTTTGAGCCCAGAAGAACTGCTAAGAAACAACACGAAGTGATTCACTAGCCTTGTGTGGAAAGGGCCATAGAATCTAAGCTGAACTTTTCAGTCATGTTTTCTAGCTCTCTTCTTGATGGAGTGAAGATTGTAATTGTGCAGTTATATGATAAAAGTTGCCCTTGGGGAACTATGATGATTTTCTAGTTTTCTGAAGGAAACTGAGCAACAATGGGTTGTCTGTTATATAATGGTCAGACGAAGTCCAGCCATCAGACCTACAAATCCCTACGAGTCTCTCTGCTTTCCTGTTCTTTCTGTCCAAGCTCCTTCCCAGTTTCTACTTTTTAACAAAATATGATTTGCACTTGCCTTCCAAAGTAGAAATGAAACCCCATTTCAGACAAAAATCATGGTTTGTTGATTTACTTGTAATAGCAAACTGTGACTAGTCTGGAGATGAGAATAGTGCAGTGAATGATTATGCCAAATGGGGAGAAAAAAGCAAACAAAATGAAGATGGTCAAAGCATAGCTTGGTGTAATATGGAGATCATCTCTGCATCTCTGATTTCCATGGGCCCCTAAATGCTCTGGAAAAATGACTCTGGGAACTGAAGAATTTGTATAAAATGAGTAAATACAGTCAAGTTTTAGTTTCTTGGTTCATTATTTTGCGATCATGCAGTGTTCACTTTATTGGTTTCTTTTTTCACTGAATGTAAGGTGCTGCTTTGGGTTTTATAAAGAAGTGTACACAGTGGTATGTTAAAGGCACAGGAAGAATTGGCTTTAGAAAAAAAGCACATGAAAGACAAAATAGAAAACTTTTTTTGGCTCTGAAAATAAGCACATGATTAGATGAAGTCATTTTCTGGAACTCTGCGAAACTCTTCACAGAGTACTGTGCAAAATATTTTCGCACCCAGTCAAAGCCTGTGAGACTGTCTGAGAATGCTGTGCTTCCAAAAAGGAGAGAGGGGGAACCCCTTCCCACAAACTTAATCTGCATTATATAAGTTCATATTTCAGGGTGAGGCTTGTCTCACGCAGCTTCCTTGTAGTTCTTAGTGTTCTATTTTGTTTCATTTAGTCGGTACCCCAAACTCTGTAGTTATTGGAACTTTTGTTTTTCCCAGTAAATAACAGATGACTCAGCCACAATGCAGCTTTCAGGGTGTGCAGCTGCAAACTGCACAGTTTAAACATGTTTCTTAATAGAAGGAGAACCTGTTGCAACTTTCATCATTTGCAGCTGAAGGTATCTGTTTTAGGCATTAACTGCAGTATACCCCCAACTCCTAGACTGCAACTTCTTGGCAGTAAAGCTGTAAAGGGGAATATTACTTCTGTAGCACTGTATGTACATTTTCAGGCTTAATTAATGAATGTTTGCCAAGAGCCTCAAGCTCCTGTGAATAAATGTCCCTATATAAGGGCATAGAATTATTATTGCTGTTATTATTAACTGTATGCCTAAACCTAGACAATGGTGTTTGCACATGTAAGTAATTACAATGCACTTCAAGGCATTCTGTTTTGTAATGCTTTTCTCTTCATTTCCTACAAATCAAATTACTGTGGGAGAGATTTGATTTCCACATCATTTTGAAAATATTTTCTTTTTCTTTTTTTTTAATTTCCTTTGTATTAATTTTTTCAAAGTTCAAAATATAAGCAACCATGACTAAATGCTTAAAACCAAACAACCCTCCTCCCCCAAGCATAACAAAATTAAGAACATCATAAGATGATGTGCCATTAAACAGTGTAAATCATATACAACAAACATGGTTGTAATAATATACTCCATCCATATCTGATCAACTAAAAACAACTGCTTGTTCAAATAAAAAACAGCTCACTTGTTTTTCTTACAAGAGATTCAGTGGAAGAACAGAAACAGAAATGAGTTTCTACACTGAATGTGAACAGTATAAAGTTGTGTTTTGAGGTACTGAGCAAACAGCAGCATAGTGGTGTCTGCACTACCCCATAACATTGTGAGGAAAAGGTTCAGTGAATGAAGAGGTGATGTGGAACCTGCCAAGCTAGCCAGTGAAAATGAGGTCACAAGGATAATGACACAGAACATGTAACTCCCATCTCATAAAAAAGCCATGCTGGATCATATCAAATGTTGTCTAGTCTAGAATTCTGTTCACACAGGACCAACCAGTTCCCTGGGGGAATTTATGTATTTAATGCCTTGCAGTTTCCAAGTACTTAGAGAAGGGGGAAGAATATAACTAAAACCCAGGTAGTTATGATATTCGAACACAATCAAACAGATACTACATTAAAGCAACAACCAGATTAAAACTAGTCAAATCTGTCCAGACATTACAGACTGAGGAAATTCCTGTGCTGAATCCACGATTTTCTACGTTCAGAAGCATCATTGTAGTAGTGGCTAATGACTTCCATGTGGAGTGATGAATTGTCTCCAGGTTTTAATCCAATATTGATTATTCCTTTGTCATGTAATATGTTTGGACCAGGATCTGAAGAGATACAAACTATTTGTATTCATTTCTCCTACCAGCACACACGTGCGTGCGCTCGCGTGTGTGTGTATGATTAAAGAAGTAATTTGAAGGAAAACTTGCTTATTCATCTCAATAATTTATTGGTTTCTTGAAACCAAGAGTATGGGTTGAAAAACACTATACCAGTAATTCAGATCAAGTCTGTATTGTCTTCCTTAGTCTGTACTGATGACATTTGAAAAGTTTCCAAGGGGGGGGGGAGACCAGCAAGGAGGCAGGGCTTGTATGCACGCATGCCTCTGCTTCCACTACTTTGTAGTCTTCAGATATCTTCATAGGAATAGTCTTGCCAGGCACTGTCTTCTGCAGCCTACACATCATGAGAACTAGAGGCCTTTGCTTCCCTTTCCCAGCATACTTGCATCTAAAGCACTGGCCATCTGTTCCTTCTGTATCAACCTTGGGAGATGAACATACCTCCCATCAAGTTTTGTCATCTCACTACTGAAGAAAGTAATTAATATTATGGTGTATTTTTCAAATAAAAAATATTCCTTCCTGGTTACAATTAGAATTAAAGTTTATTTAAATGGCTGTGGTATCTTGCTTGTCCATTAGCCTGTCTGTGCCATTTCCTGAATGATCCTATCTTCTCCCTGGACTCTTACCTATCTTTTTTCCACTTAAAATCAATGCTTTCTTACAAGCAAAGTAGTGCTCTAATAGAAGTTCAAGAAACTGATCCTCCTTATACTTGCTCAGAATAGGCATAATCTGTCTTGAGTCTTTCAAGCCTGTTTGTCATTTATGCCTTATTTACTTTAGAGGCAAACACTCTGTCTCTGATCTTTGAAATTTTGCCCAGACTGTCAGTGGAGAAGGCTTGGGCAGAGAGAGCTTTTATTGTTTTTATAATACCCTTCTTCTGTCATTATAAGAAATACAATTAGTTGCTTGTGTGCTTTAGGAGTGAGGTGCTCAGAAGGTAAATCAGGATCAGTGGACAAATATTTGATGATTTGTGTATAGGTTTTCAGACTCTCAGCTGTCTAACAGCAGTAAATAGGGTTTTTAAAAAATGCCTGGAGGAAAGCAACTGTTCTGGTGAAAAGATTTGTGTTCTGGTGAAAAGACTTGTGAATTAGAAGTCATCCTCCTAATATCTGTCTGCCTATTTGAGGCCCTTTCCGCTGGATGTTGTCATCCCGTGTTGGGCATGGGAGAAGGACGGGACCCAGACAATGCTTACACACTCCCCATGGATGGTGCAGTCACCCTACTGTCACCCTCCTGCACTTACCTGAGTTGTGAAGCCACCACACTTCCTGCTCCAGTGCAGCGTGGGACACTGCCCATCTGCAAAAAGAAAGGCATGACCATCGCATCTCCTCCATTCCCACAGGCAGCCAGTGTGGAAGGGAGCACTCCTGTTGCATTCCCATGCCAGGAAAGGCTCTTCTGGGATCACTGCAGACCACCACCAGGATCCAGTAACCTGTAGAAAGGGCCTGAGATATCAGCCTAGTTCTGATTGATACACCTCAAGTTTCAAGGAAAAAAAATAGGTCCCACAAGCCTTAGGGTATGCCTACTTCTGTTTTAAGGCAAGATAATTTTACATGAGTTGAGATTTAGAGGAGTGGGCTCAAGGTTATATGTTGATTTCTTTATATCCTGTGTACAAATAAATAGATATGTTGTTTCCACTGGAATTGTTAACCCATGGTTAAAGCAGATAGAGAAGGAAATGTGTAAATGTGAGGCTGCCTCCAGATGTTACCCTGAGTACAGTCCAAAGTGTGCACTGAACATTATTTATTTATTTATTTAGAATATTTATAGGCTGCCCTCTAAGACACTTAACACAGCTCGAAAGAGATAACCAATTTTAATTTTGTTAATGGGAACAATAGTAGAACATAAAAACATAAGTCACAGAGTCATAGTTGTAACAAAATGATCTGGCCAGTAGTGGGTGTATCTGTGAAGTTGACCATCAAGAGAATTTAAATGTCCCCAGGTTTGGGTTAATATGACTAGGCATTGTAGCAATTTATTTCTTGTGTTCTAGAGCAAATCCTTAAATCTTTTTTACCTTGAATAAATGAGTTCCAATTCACTTATTACTTAAAGCATTTTTGTCCCATTTTTCAGTCTCTTGGAGAGGCTTGAATCTAATCAATAAAAGACAGTTCTTACCCACAGATCTACATTGTGAGAAGACATGAGACAGAAGGAAAGTAACGATAAATAGGCTTTCAGCAGCTCTGGCACCACTTCCTGCTTCATCTTCCTCTCCTTGAAGTTCTGCTGTAGGTGGCAGTTGTGTGAGGAACTTTCAGTTGAGTGGTCTTTCAACAGGGTTAATGGAATGCCCTTGTTTTTCACCTCAGCTCCAATGAAATGACTTTAAATATTCAGAGAATCCTGTGGTGTGATTTTAGGGATTTCTTCCTCCCAGCATCTTAAGTCCCCCTACAAGCACCTTATTCTAAGCCTTGTCTATTGAGTCAGATTTCTAAACATCAAAGGTATGCCCAACCCAGCAGAGAAATATTATAAACAAGGAATGTTGATGGCAAAGCTATCTGAGTTGGCTTTGGTAATAGTTAATTATTAGTATAGAAGAACCTTTTAAAACAAGGAGTTGGTACATGTCACAGCTGTCAAATACTAAAGTAGATTAAGCAGCCTGAGGTGAAAAAGATACTGACGTAACACCAAAATGATACTAAAGTGAGTGCCAGGCAAACCAGAGTGAAGACAGCGTTCCATCATCAGGGCTTGTTGTTGTTGTTGTGTGCTTTTAAGTCATTTCCAACTTACGACTACTCTAAGGTGAACCTATCGAAAGATTTTCTTGAGATGGTTGTGGTTGGATTTCCTGCATAATTTTAACATTATTCTTGGTTTTAAAAGAAAAATAATGGCTTCAAATTATCAAAATAGTAGATGATCCTGACTCTACTGTTTTTCAGGAGAGAGATTAAAAATATATAAATCAGTGTAAAAATATCTGTTTGATAGTACATTTTTACACCCAAGTTTATGTTGGGAGGCCAATACCCATGCCCATTTAATTAACTGTGCACTTTTTTGGCACAGTAATATATTTAAAGAAAAGTTACATGACAATCAGCCCCAGACCTCCAGTCCAAAAGATGGTCCTAACACCATAGTGCATCCTAGAATTCAGTTCTGTTTTACCACTGGAGACAAGACTGAAAGCTGACATGAAAGTTGAACCTGTGATATTCTGGCCTTAAGCCAAATCTTTTGATCAGAGTTGAACTGACACCTTCAGTTTCTTTTCCTAGATCAAGAGAGTAATTTACTTGTCTTTTATGGTCCCATGTGTTTTGTATTATATTCAGATGCCTCCCAGCTTATTCATATCATACTTGTTTAAATAGTCTTGGGCTTTAACCTTCCCAGATCTTTCTTGCTTAAGTGCATTAGTTTATTCAGGTTGAATACAGTGCTTCCAGTGTTGCCTTGTGTACTTTGTGTGAACATCTGCATTTAAGCTTCCACAGAAGCAGAAACTGAGTTCATAGGATACTTTTTAAATAAGTTCTCCCTTTTCAGATATTGTAGTCAAAAACCGCCCAAAATATAGTTGGGTGCAGTTGTAGTCAACTACCTATTGTAAAATTAATTTGCTTTTGACTAAAATGGCACTGCATATTATTTAAGGTCTTGCTAATCAAGGTTTGTCCAGTTGGTGCTCGTTTAGCTACACAAGGTTTAGTCCAGTTCAGGCCCTGCTGCAGCCAGGTTCCCAGAGAGCCAATGAACAAACCTAGCTTGAAAGCTTAGTGAGCTAGGATTGGTCAAGACCAATTGGGGAGCCAAGGAAACAGGTCAACAATTTAGATTTCAAATCTAAGCCAGGCATAGCCGTGGTCAAGCTCTAGGACAGCAGTAGGCAGGCAGGATTCCAAGTAACTGATCAGTCAAAGAGAAATCCAAAGAAGTCAGCCAAAATCAAGGTCCAGTTGGAAACTAAACAAACTCATCTTGTATTTTGCTCCAACAACCTGCACTTAGACTGAAACTTGCTCAAATATTTGGAAAATATGGAAAATATTTAGAAGGCCCAAAGTGTTAGAGGTTTTCAAGTTTTTCAAGTTTTTCAGGATCTTAGCTAAAGAAAAACCCATTCAGCAACTCCACGGAATTATGGAGCAAATGGGGATATTTAGTTTAATCTGTGTCAATTGCATGAAGAAAAAGAGCAATATCTGGGGAAGCTGAACTTCTAATGTGGGCAGCTATGAGGTCATTAGTAGAACAAATGCACGATTACTGGAGAATCAGACTTATCAGAGCATTCCATGATTCTGTAGTCTCTGTGTGTGTTGGATTTCAGTCTTCTACAGACAGCATGGTTTTGGAGAATTGTAGTCCAACACAACTGTAAGCTACAAGGTAGGAAAAGTCCAAACTAAAGAATTTTCCACTGCCAGTTCAACCAGTGGGATCATTACTCATTGAGAAAATATTCTTCACACTGAAGAAAAATCTCTCTCATGCTGTACTGTAAGCCGGTAGTTAACAACATTTATGCTATCTAATAGCTATCTCCTGCCTCTTTCTTCCCCCTAGGTGTACATTATATAAGCTGATTCCAAGGAAAAATATACCTTGTGTATACTTATAAATAGATAGCACCATATGCATGTACACTGATAAACAAATTATTTTAAACAATAGTAGAATACAAGAATTGAACTAACCAATCTAGTAAGAAAAATATGCTCATATGTTTGTGCAGATACTCCCATATTATGAAAATGCACACATAAGTGATGTATCACACACTGGGGAATAACACTGAGTACACCCAGTACAGTCATCACACCTTGAAAATTGACATAAAATTTTAAGCCAATATGAATACAGCACTCCTAAAAGCCTAATAGAGTAGATCACACCACAGCCAGGTACATCTGTTCTCAGCATTAACCATTATCATTAACATAAAACACTTAAAAACACTAAGCTTCAAGTCTGGGGACAGATTATTCCAAGAAGAATCTGCTAAATAGATTTGAATTGTACTGCAAGTGTGGAGCTTGGCTAAGTTAGACATATACAGTTTTGCAAGAAAAGCCTGTGAACTGTTTTCAGAGAAACAGTCTGAAGGGAGAATAACACTCACACTATGTTGCAGTTTCTTTTTCACTCTTTAAATGTGGAAGCCTTGGATTCAAGTGGTTTTAACTTACAGTCTAAAACTGGTGGGGGCAAAAATTGGGGAGAAAAGTTAAAATGCAGTTCATTAAGTCAAGATAAAGATAAAACTGAACATTGAAGGTACAGTCTAAGGAGTTTAGGAGGTGGGTCTTATTAGTATAATGCTATCTTTCAGCTGATACTAAGGGTACTGTGGAAGTCCTGAACTGTTATCTACATGTGATGATAGGCTGAATTTGGCCTAACAACTCAAAGCTCAGTCTTAAGAAGATGGAGATTTTTTTGGTCAGTCAGTAAGACAATGTGAGATTGGCACAACCTACAACCTGCATGGAGTTTGAAGAATTAGGTTCACAATCTGGAGATAGTCAAGCTCAGGCTGTAGTTAGGAAAATAAAGGTGCTCTGTAGGCAAAGTGGGACCCAAAGAAGAGGTGACGTACTAGCCCCATTCACATACCATTTGCTTAAAGGGACATTTTGTGATTAAAGGGGCTGTGGGTCCCTTTGGACTCTTCTCCAGTGACAGATGGTTTCATCAGCCCAGTTGTCCACATGTTAGCTTAGATACTTTAATGTTAGCTTATTAGTTTAAATAATGTTTTACAGTAATGTTTTAATTGAAATTATTATTTGATGCTCTTCAATTTGTTTTAGCTATCTGTTTTAACATATTTTAAGTTGGTTTGGGTCTCCATTTGGGAGAAGAGCAGGATATAAATCAAATGAACAAATACAAAAGCATTAGCATGTCCTTGAAAGTAGAATTCAGCAAGAGGGTTCAGCTCAACTGGAAGCTGGGCCAACTAATTGATGAGGGAACTTCTCCCATCAAACACTTGTTCCATTTCTACTGAGAGGTATTAGTTCACGGAGGCTATTATGTTGATTTTTTCTCATTTTGTCATAGAAGACAAAATGTCTTTTTACTTTGAAGGCATATGATAACAGTTCTTTATTTGAAGCTGAGTAGAAGGCTGTCTGAATAGAGAGACCACCTGAGAACCATGTATGCATCACTCTGAAAATTTTGGAAAACAGCAGGTTAGGAACAACTTTTCTATACAAGAGACAACAGGGCTGGGGGCAACTTGGAAATTTGGCCCCTTCTTATTTCCAGATATTCATCAGTGAAGAAAATTAGTATTTAAAGAAAAAGTGTTTTGAGCAGATGCAGAGTAGCTCACAATGCATCTTCCCTTCAACACACACTTTGTTTGTACAAGTTCCCTGGTTCAGTCTCTGGCATCTCCATTAAATGCTTCAGGTGTAATTGAAAGGAAAGACCTTTTTTAGAGTCTGCTAGCATTCCTACTAGTCAGTATTAGACTAGCTAGATGAATAATCTGACCTGGTTAAAGTAGTTCCCATTCTTCGTTAAATCTTTCTCCTTTTCTGAATTCTTCAAACAGAGGAGATAGTTACCATAGCATGAAGTTGCTCCTTAGCAGATGTTTGACTGATTCTCTCTAAAGCAAAATCCCAGGAAGAGCTCCTCCACTTCCTCATTCCTCTTGCTGTACATGGAAAGGAATGTGATAATGGGTGTAATAATTTTACCTGTATTATCTCCTACTTTGCATTTTGTCCTTTCCAAAATCTTAAAGTCAAATGGTCTCACTGAGCAAGGACTGTCCCCCGCCCTTTCATATGTTTAGGTGCAACATGAGGCTTGCCAACTTTTGCACTATCCATATAACCATGCTAGACACACAAAAAATTTAGGTTTATTGTGTAGTTTTTTGCATAGAAATAATGTGATGGGGAAAATTTGAGTTGCTTAATTTCTGCATGCCATGCTGCTGTTATCAAGGCACAGAAAGAGTTAGAAACCTGGCAACCTTAATTAACATTGTTGATGCAGTCAGCCGTCAATATAACACTAATATAGAATTGCGTCTTTCTTATTAAAGCCTTTCATATGAAAAAGAGAGAGAAAAAAATAGAAATTGATTATCCTTTAGCAGATTGTGGCAGATAAGCCAATCTTATAGTTGAGACGATTGTGACAAGCTACTGTATTCCTGATCCAGGATTTCTGGTGTAGGCATAAGAGACATAAACTTTTTTGCAAGGAAAAAAGGCTGATAAATTTGCCAAGAACAGATATTTTGTAATCTGTGCTAAATCTCTGCTGGAAAAACATGAACAGCAATGAAGCTGAGAAGACACTAAAAGAAATTCAGGGCAAAGTGCCAGACGCCCAGACGGAAGCAGAATGTGGACCAAAAAGATTGCGACAATCGGGTAATTATGGTTTATGAATTTCAGCTTTAATCTGTAGTTCAGTGAATCCTGATTAAATATCTGTTAAACACAATTAAAGTTTGTTTTTGTATTTCACCGTCTTGATCAGAATAATTAGAGACTGCGCGTTTCATGTCAAAAGTAGCAAGAGGAATTTAGTGAATGAACATCGTTTTTAAAAGCCATTTGTAGCACCAGCTGTTGGCATTATTTTATATTTTAGTGTTATCAGCATAAAGATGGGTCCTCTCCGCACTGAATATTTTCTAGCAGGACAAGGAATTTCTACTTGTGGCAGAACGGCAGAGAAAAATGCTGGCCGCAGGATAGTGCTTGAAAAGCATGAAGTAAGTCACTAGTCCTCAGAAACTGGAGATGCACATGGAAACATTTAAAAAGAAACTACTATGCAAGTGGATCGTATGCCAAATATAAAGAGTAATGCAGAAAAACAATATAGAACATATACTACAAAAGCAGTAACTTGCCCCTGTAGGAAGCTCTTTATCTGCTACTTTGTCATCCTAGTTAGGCAGTCGCTGTGCAGTCCTAACAATCACACCAGAGCTCCCACTATCTGCTAATAACATTCTGCAATTCAAACACAAAATGTAAATATCTTGTATTTCTTATCTATTGTTTTTGAATGCAACTAACTTGCAACTTTTTTCTATTTAGAAATGAACATATTTATCCAGTTCAGTTCTGCTTATTTTCTATTTTTTCAACATTATGTCTGTTTAGTCCTTTTTCTCTAGCAGTCTATTTTTTCCCCCTAAGACCCAAGTGAAAAATTGTATGTTTCTGGCACGCATTTCTCTTGCCATATGCATTTTTGTATTCACTTTTCCTAATTTACACAGTTTGCTAGTGATTTCCTTTATTATAACACATTCTTCTTAATATAATGCATATTTTCATTTATATACTTTTTTTGTATGTGTTAATTTGTGAACTATATTACAAAGTTCAGAAAAGTGCAGCTATCACTGGTTTGGGAGATAGTATGCGAGTCAAACAAATTTCACCCTTGTTCCTACTGCTGATCTGTACAGCAGGAATGAGAAATACGTGGTCCATCAGATTTTGTTAGACTGCATCTCTCATCAGCCCTAGGCAATATAGGTAGTAGTGAGGGAGTAGCTGAGGCCAGTTTGTTTTCACATGAGCATAGACATGTCCTGAAAGTGGTAATATAACAATGTGTCAAGTGTTCTGTTTTATATTCATGTCTGTCATAAAATGTGGCGTACAAAACTGTGGAGGATGCTCAAGATGAACTTCAGTACAGTCGGGAGGAGGATTTGAAAGATATTTTCTAAAAAAACTATAGTCAGTTAAGATAAATACATGTGTTGAAATTTCATATTTATGCAGTGATTAAACTGTTTGACTGAAACTACTTTATTAAAGCTCAGCAGGATTAATGTATTTATTTCTTGTATTTCTTTTTCTCCTAACTTTTGTCTAAGGAGCTAAAGGCACTCTGAATGGTTTCTGTTCACACAGTCTTTAATACAAGTTTGGTATAGCTAAGCTTGAGGTGAGTTAAGATGAGAGATTGCAGCATTATTTATACCTTACTAGATAACTAGGCAATTGAGGCATTCAGTTAGCCCTTCCTTTTGAGCAAACATTTAATTTTTTTTCAAAAAGCAATTTACTTTCACTAACAAAATAGTGAAAAGTGCTTCACTTTGACCATGCTATGATGCTTCAGCATAAAAAGAGGCAAAAGAGGAAAAAGTTGTCGACAAGTGACTACAGATTTCCAAATAGGCCTTTTGGGAGAGCTACAATCATTCTAATTCCAAAATGAATCCAAGGTTAATGGAGAAAGTGTTGACTACAACTTTAAAATCAAAGCTATGTTTAAAGATAACATCAAAGGCATATAAAATATGGTTGCCTTTTTATAAACTACAAGCCCTGCAGATATGGTACCCCTAACAGAGCAGAGAGAGAAAGGATCAAAGCAGAGACTATCGTCTGAGTCTGTTTAAGCAAGACATTATATCTAAAGTCAGTCTATGAAGACATGTTAGAGCTGAGACTTCCATTGCACTGATATTATTTACTAAAATTTTCAGGCAAGGATATAGTTGAAAGAGCCCTATGCTCACTAGGATGAAAAACAAGATATCAGCTTTTCAGAGTGTGAAAATGAATACATAAATAAGAAAATGAAGGCCAGCATTGGCTGGCTGGTAGTAAGACGAGGCTGGTATATCCCTACAGAAATATTGTTCTCATTACTGAAATATAAGAAAACAGAATGGCATCTGCTATCATTATCTGCCTCCAAGTAGCCTCTGACTTACAGTGTCCTATCATAGAGTTTTCTTGAGGTGGAAGAGGCCACAAGGGGATCAAATATTCTAGATCTGGTCTTGACCAACAGGAATGACCTTGTGAATGAGGTAGAAGTGGTTGGATCTTTAGGGGGGAGTGACCATGCCCTGTTGGAATTTAGCATTCAGTGGGAAGGAGAAGATAAGGGTAGCCAGACACTCATCTTAGATTTTAAAAAAGTGGACTTCTGTAAACTTTGGGAGCTGCTGGCTGGAATTCCGTGGTCAGGAATAGTGAAAGGGAAAGGAGTTCGGGAGGCATGGGAGTTCCTTAAAAAGGAGATACTGAAGGCACAGTCTAAAACAGTGCCAATAAGGAGGAAAAATGGAAGGCATCTGAAGAAACCAGAATGGTTGACTAAAGAGCTCTCAGCTGAGCTAAGAGTTAAGAGAAACATGTATAGGAAATGGAAGAAGGGGGAAACCACCAAAGAAGAATTTAAGCAAGTAGCCAGGAGATGTAGGGAGGAAGTCAGAAAGGCTAAAGCACAGAACGAACTTAGGCTGGCCAGAGACATTAAAAACAATAAAAAGGTTTTTTTTAAATATGTCCGCAGCAAAAGGAAAAAGAAGGATACAGTAGGGTCGTTACGCAGAGAAGATGGCGAATTACTCACAGGGGGGAGAGAAAAGGCAGAGCTACTTAACACCTTCTTTGCCTCCGTATTTTCCCAGAAGGATACAAGCACTCAACCTGGCGGTTGGGGAGCAGGGGAGGAAGCAGAGGAAATGAGGCACATAATAAGTAGAGAGGTGGTACAGGAATACCTGGCCGCATTGGATGAATTCAAGTCTCCAGGGCCAGATGAATTGCATCCTAGGATATTAAAAGAGCTGGCAGAGGTCATTTCGGAACCGCTTGCTATAATTTTTGAGAAATCTTGGAGGACAGGAGAAGTTCCAGCAGATTGGAAGAGAGCAAATGTTATCCCCATCTTCAAGAAGGGAAAAAAAGAGGACCCAAATAATTATCGCCCAGTCAGCCTGACATCAGTACCCGGTAAGATCCTGGAGCAGATCATTAAGCAGTCAGTTTCTAATCATTTAGAAAACAACGCGGTAATCACGAGAAGTCAACATGGATTTCTCAAAAATAAGTCATGCCAGACTAATCTTATCTCTTTTTATGATAGAGTTACTAGCTTGATAGATGAAGGGAATGTTGTGGATGTAGCATATCTCGATTTCAGTAAGGCCTTTGACAAAGTTCCCCATGACATTCTTGCAACGAAGCTAGTAAAATGTGGGCTGGACAGGGCTACTGTTATTTGGATTTGTAATTGGTTGACTGACCGAACCCAAAGGGTGATCACGAATGGCTGCTTTTCATCCTGGAGAGAAGTGACTAGCGGGGTGCCACAGGGTTCTGTCCTAGGCCCAGTGCTGTTCAATATTTTTATCAATGACTTGGATGAAGGAATAGAGGGCATGCTCATCAAATTTGCAGATGACACCAAATTGGGAGGGGTTGCTAATACGCCAGAGGACAGGATCAAAATTCAAAATGACCTGGATAGATTGGAGAGCTGGGCCAGAGCGAACAAAATGAAATTCAACAGAGAGAAATGTAAGGTCCTACACTTAGGCAGAAATAATGGAATACAGAAATATAGGATGGGGGACACGTGGCTGGATAGCAGGACATGTGAAAGGGATCTAGGAGTCTTCATAGACCACAAGCTGAACATGAGTCAGCAGTGTGATGCGGCAGCCAAGAAAGCCAATGCAATTCTTGGCTGCATCAATAGGAGTATGGTGTCTAGATCGAGGGAGGTACTGGTACCACTCTACTCTGCTTTGGTTAGACCCCATCTTGAATACTGTGTCCAGTTCTGGGCACCCCAATTCAAGAAGGATATTGACAAGCTGGAGCAAGTCCAGAGGAGGGCGACCAAAATGGTGAGAGGCCTGGAAGCCATGCCCTATGAGGATAGACTTAGAGAGCTGGGTATGTTTAGTCTGCAGAAGAGGAGGTTAAGAGGGGACATGATAGCCATGTTTAAATATTTGAAGGGATGCCACATAGAGGAGGGAGAAGGCTTGTTTTCTGCTGCTCCAGAGACCAGGACAAGGAGCAATGGATTCAAGCTGCAGGAAAGGAGATTCCACCTGAACCTCAGGAAGAACTTCCCGACAGTCAGGGCTGTCCGGCAGTGGAATCTGCTGCCTCAGAGTGTAGTGGAGTCTCCTTCCTTGGAGGTTTTTAAGCAGAGGCTTGATGGCCATCTGTCGGGATTGATTTGAGGGTGTTCCTGCATGGCAGGGGGTTGGACTGGATGGCCTGTGTGGTCTCTTCCAACTCTGAATTTCTATGATTCTATGATTCTTGGCAAGATTTATTCAGAGGAGAGATGCCATTCCTTTCCTCTCAAGCTAGGAGGGCATCACTTGGCCAAGGTCACCCATTGGGTTTCCATGGCTGTGCAAATATTTGGAACCTGATTTCCCAAAATTCTAGTCCAACACTCAAACTATTGTACACCACACTGGCTCCTAGCATGCTAATAACTTCTGTGAATATGTATGTTTCCAGCTGGATTTGAGAATACACACACACAACCAGTTGTCACAATCTGGATTTTTTACCTTATTGAATGTGCCTTCTAAATATATCAAGATGATCTCTGTTTTCTCAAATATTTTTACTGGAGACAAAGGGTAGAATATATTGCTTAACTAACTCGTTAGAACCTCCCAATGTGTCTTATTTCATTCCTTCTATGCCACACAAATTATTAAACCATGATTGGAGCTAGGGAACATATTTACTTAGGATCAGCCAGGATTGTCCTATTCAGTCATATTCAGACATATTCACATTTCCAGTGATCTTCCCTCACTGTTGCTTCCTTATTGTCAGCACCTTCTCCTACTTACAGATTGCTTCTGGTTTATTACTCTGTGATCACATATATCATAAAGAAACATGGCTACTAGGTCTTAGGTTGAAAGGCAGAAGTAATGATTTAGGATCATTTGATTCACATGTGAGATATCACACATGACATGTCTAATGTGTATAAACATGGGGACCCATGTCATAGCAACCTGTACGATCCAAGGAACAGCAGATAAATCAAGGAAGAGAAGAAGGGCAATGGATATAATTGCGTTGAACATAGGGTCAGGTCAATCACACATGTTCAGCATTCAGGGTTCTGACATGCATTACATGTGTAAAAGCTTATGTTCCAAGGATCAGTGGAGTTTTGCCTTCAGCTAAGCCAAAGAGCACAAATATCCAAGAACATGAGAAGGAGGAAATTGTAACTTGTAATTAATGTGGTGATATACCAGTAAGAGACTCACATATAGAGAGAATGTGATCATAATATTGAATCAGAAAAATGAGATAGGAAACAGTATTCTGTACAGAGGATGATAAAAGGAGAGCCATCCTGTAATGAAAAAATATTCTTGAATCAAATGTATTTCTAATTAAATAAAAAACTGTGAGCAGTGCATAGTGTGGGATCCAAACATAGCCTGAGAGCTATGTATTTTAAAAAAAATAGCAGAGTTACAGTGATATTAGATTCTATAGACATGTGGTCTGAAAGCATATATGACAACTGTATTTGGGCTGTACCAAAGATGACAAAGAAACAGAATTAAATATACTGCATGTATATAATATGGTGCCTTTTACTGAAATAAGAACAACACTAATGGGTAAAAATATTTGTGTTTGAAAAGTATATCATTCTGAGAATAACAGCTTTGCTGACAGTACCACTTGCTATGCAGTCAGATCAACTAGTCAGAACTTTGACCAGCCAGCAGTCAGCATTGTTTTCAGCACTTGTTGTGAACTTTCTGCAAACATAACACTTCCAAGCATATGGAAGCATAACAAAATATTCTCTGTGATAATCCACATATGATTGGTTTGGAATTTCCTATATGAAACTTTTCATATTTGAAGCACTAAGTACAGTGCTTTCATTTAAATTGTACTACTGTACTCTTTTGGAAAAATCGTAAGAGTTGAAAAATGTAAGGAATTTAGGACTGATTTTATTTGTTTCCTGTTTCTGATATCAAAGTATTTTTGCCAGACCATTTTGAAATTATCTCAGTAAATTAGTATTAGAAAACTGGATTAAAAAAAAAAAAGAATTCTCCATAGTCTAGTTAGTGCTTTAAGGATTGTATGCTGCTATTCTTGATCCAAATAATGAGCCTGATCCATAATCAACAATGTATGAAATTCTGTGATACTGGGACAAAACTTTGTACATTTCTTGTAGTGCTGTCTTCCTTGATTGGCAGCTGCTAATTGGAATCTCTGCCTAAGTCTTTCTGCATCTTCTCTCTGGAAGTCTTTTGAATTGATAATGTCAGGGCTAGAACTCACTTGCAAGAAGGTGTTCTGCCTCTGCACAAGGGCACTAGGACAATATCTCCCCAGTTGCCCAATAAAACACAAAGCAAGAATACAGAAATCAGCCTTATACCTAATCATTATTCATAGACTCATAGAGTTGGAAGGGGCTCCATGGGCCTTCAGCAAAATGCAGGATACACAGCTAAAGCTTTCTGAGCAGATAGCTTTCCAGCCTGTTTTTGAAGACATCCAGAGGAGAAGATGCCAATTGGTTCCATTGCTGAACTAGAAGTTCCTTTTAATGTTCAGTTGAAATCTTCCCTCCTTAATTTAAAACCATTAAACTTAGCTCTACCCTCTGGGACAGCAGAGAACAAGCCTATGCCTTCCTCCTTGTGACAACGCCTGAGGTATTTAAAGTGTAGATACGAAACTGAACATGCTCAGCTCCTTCAACCTCTTCTCATATGTTTTGGTCTCTATACCTCTTATCATCCTCATAGCCCTTTTCTGAATCCACTCCAGCTTGTTTATATCCTTCTTAAAATGAGGTGCCCAGAATGTAACACAGTATAGTACAGATTGCTGGTACTGGCAGATAGAGCTCTCCAAAATTTCAAGTTGGTTTCTGTCCTAACTCTACCTAGACATGCCAGGAAATGAAACTTGGGCCTTTTGCATACAATGCAGATGCTCTATCACTGGACTTCAGCACCACCGCTGGTTGGTGACAACCCATGCCCATGACTGCTGTAGTGCACATACCACTCAGGGAACTAGCTTTAATTAGAGGGCTAATATATTTTAGCATTAACAAGTCATTTTCCTGTAGTCTAAGACTACAGCAGACGTCTTTTCCAGTCCTGTTTAGATGCACAGAAAAAGCACTGAATATCAGTGTGAAATAAATTGCTTTAAAATGGAGTAATCTTTCCTTTGACATTTTCTCACTTGGTTACCTTCCATATAGGGGGCATCAGTGTTTCAAATTTTAGTTTTCCACATTCCAAGAATATATTTTAAATTCATTACCTCTGTTTACTGTAAATGTAGAAGAGGCTTCACTTTCATTCCCTGTCTATAGTGGTTTGTAAGTTCTGAAACAGTTTTTTTGGCTGAAATTTCTCATCCATGTTCTAAGCTCACAAGTGTTTTGGAAAATCTGAAAAAAGAAATCCATTAATCCACTTATGAGGACCAGACATTACAATAAGTGTACGTACAGTTATTTTTAATGACCTACTTATTCCAATAAAAGTACATTATTTTCTCCTTGCTTTTATGTTTTAAAGTTTAAATGTTGTCTTAAAAAAAATCAAAGGCATTTTTGTTTCAATTTTCATTCTTAATTTGTTTTAATGCAACTGTTCATAGAACACACTTGCCTTTGCAAAGAAGTGAGCAATAGATCAGGTGCACAACCTGGTTGCTTTTTTTTATGAGCCATTCTGCACCCCACATATAAGAGTTCAGAAACATTTCACAAGTGGCTGGGCGTGCTGCCCACTTAGCAGTGTTCTGTGGTCAAAAATGGTGATAGTGCCTTTAAATCCATTACAAATTGTAAAATATAGCAAATGCTATTTGGAATATCCCTACCCCACCCCGTTTTACTTTATGTGCATTAAAATAATAATAAGACATTGTCCATTGTTTAATTATGTAGCTTTTCAACATTCTTCAAATCACTGAGGAATAGATTCCATTTTGTCTAGTGCAGCTAAAGAATCCTGGGTGCAGAGGGCAAGTCGAGCTGCAGATTTCATGCCACAATCTACCCTTGATCTAGAAAAGCAAATAGCATCCCACTCCCACTGTGTGGACAGTTGGACCTCCAAAGGATAGTGATTGCTGAAGCTTCTTTCCAGTGGAACTGAGTCTGCAACTGGCTGCAAAAGACCTAAGATTTATGTATATCCTGTTCACCTGGAAACCACCCTTTCCAGACCCCTGCATTACGCATAAAGTATCTCCTGTATAAATGAATGTTTATTTTTGTATGCCACAGTCACTTGAATTCTGCCTCACTTAAAAGAGTTTCCAGATTTCCTTTCTTTGGAATCTTATTCTCTCTTCCTGTGTCTCTTTCCCCACACCAGCTTCCTGATGTACTCACATATTAGTGTCTGAATTTGCAGTGTTGGATCCTCAATACTGCTTCTTTCTCACTATAGAAAGGGTATAAGAAAGAAATCTCTTTTATGGCCTCTTTCTAAAGGTCAACCTAGACATTAAAATAAATGCATATTACCTACAATTGACCAGCTTTCCCTCCCACAATAGCATTTACAAGCATCAGCAGGCTTGAAAATTAAGATTGCATTTATCATGTAATGGCCAATCATAAAATGAAACACTCCAATGCAAGATGAGTTGCTGAGGAAAATCGTGCTGTGACAAACAGATGTCTTTCAAAATTCAAGGCAGCACCTCTCCTAAAAGCTAAACAGATAACCTAGTTTAGCTCTTAGTCTTATTCTGAAGTTCTCTTTCTCACTTTTTTCCTCTTCTCTACAGAAACTGAAGTCACAATATATAGCTGTGCACCCAAACTCACCTTCATTCCTTCATAGTCTCTCTTTCTCTATGCCTTAAAGAAAAGCCTTCACTTGTATACTATTTCACTGCTATCTTGTTACCTTTTTCCCAATAAAAACAACTTTGAAAAGTTTGACTCTCCTCTGTTCCTCCACTGAGTATCTTACATAGGCATTTTATATTATGTTTTTTTCATTTTTTGGTAAGAGCACTAATTTTCAAACAGCTCTCCCAAACATATACCCAGTCCTTTAGCAGAAAAGAATATTGTTCTCAGTGAGAAATAGTTCTTCCTACCACACCTTTGAGAGAAATACTAATCATGTTTCAGAAAAACTTAGTCCCTGAGCACATTGAATTGATGGGCAGACATGTTTAGAAATAGATGTTATGTCTGAAACTCTGGAGAGCAGTAGCAGATCAATGTATGTCAGACTGGACTGGACAGGCCAGTGTTCTGTTTTCTTTAATATCATGTTTGATGTCCTTAAGTATTTTATCAGGTTGCAATAAGGTATTGATTTTTATATGTAAGTAAAATATATACTGTACTGTATCTATATTTACAAAAGCATAATAACTTTCTTTTGCTCCCACAGCTGCTTGGTTGATTAATTCTTTTGTTCACACTTAATTGAGCAGAGATAATTTTCATCAATGTGAAGCCAGTATGAAATCTATTGTCTAAACTTTACCAAATTTCTGTGATTTCTGCACAACTTTAAAAAAAATGATAACATACCACTGACCTAGCTTTTTGCATTTAATTATACATATTGGACTGAAAGTTGTTAATGTTTTAAGTCTTTGCTACTTTTTGCAAATGAAAGTTTTTTTTCTATGATTATTTTCTGCAGTAATCAAAACGACATTAGCATGGACAGGAAATTAATCTGGCACTCTAGAGATTAATATTAATCTGGTAATGTACTGTCCTCATGATTTCAGGAATCCTTTCTCTTGTGGTACATTATTGCAGTGTATTTATAAGCTGTTGAGGTAAAGATTCCTCATGCTTAAAATATGCCATCATATGTCTTTTCTTTTTGGCTTTCTGCACCGATGCTGCTTACTTTCTTTCAAGTTATGTTGTATATAAGTAGATGTGGATGTTCATTAACCACCATTTTTCGAGATGACAATTTGAGGCTTCCAACCCCCCCCCCCAACAGTATATTTTAATTTTGACTTCTTTGGAAACCATCCAGTTCAACTCAGGTCCTAGTTGTGATTCAGATATGCAAAGATCAATGTCTGCCACTGACTACCACTGGCAGTCTTTAAAAGGTTATAACTTAAACAGTTTGTCTGAATTTAATTTAATTTGGGGATGTAGTAGCCCTATAAAAAAACTATGTTTCTTCTACATACCTGTATACAGCTTCCCCAAAGAACTTGTAAGGTATCTTTCTTTATCTTTGCAGAATTTAATGCTGTTTGAAAAGCTGATTGTTCTTTTTGAGGGGAACAAGCCTGCCAAGTTTCACATCCATAGGAGCAATGGTGTTGTGCAACAGTAGTTTCCAAAAAAGGGACAAGCTTATCGTCTTAGTTCTCTGTGTGTGTGTGTGAGAGAGAGAGAGAGAGAGAGAGGGACATGCTCAAGTTCACCCAATGGGTTTTCATAACCAAGCAGGAATTGAACCCTGGTCTCCAGGCTCATAGTTCAGTGCTCAGACCACTACACCACACTAACCTAGTTTATAAGCAGAACAGTTCTGAAGTAGAACAGTTCTGAAATCATCCTTATCTCTGTGTCATATTAATTCTAATCCCCTCCTCCCCAGGACCAATGCAAACAACAAAACTGTTCAACATTATATGGGAATAGTTTTGGGCAACTATATAGAAGTGTCGGGAAAGGTGAAAGAGTAGTTGTTGTCTAGAAATGTTGTCATGATCTAAGTCAATGCCAGTCAAAGTGGTCCATGAATCAGTGCCTGTCTGCTGCTAATCCACAACAGATTTCTAGGAAAGAAAGAAAGAAAAAGAGTTGTAGCCAATGGGCACAAATATAGCACAGTGCCAAAGCATGTTAGAAGGAAAAATGTAAGTTTAGATGATGCAGTTACAGGTGAGCAAATGCCTACAAAGCATCAGTCTCTCTCTGTATTGATTTTGACCTTTGGATTTACTTGGTAATCTTAAACAAAATAACATTACACTGAGCATTGTCTCTTGGAGATGTTCCATACATGGAAAGGCTGGAATTGGTTTTCAAGAGCATCTTCCATTGATACTAATAAATTGGGGCAGTCAAGTCCCAAAAAGTTACATTCCAGGTCCTATCAACATGACAAACATTTTCAGAAAATAAAGCACTGTGAAGAGAATTGTTTATTATGTACAGTTTGTAAATAACTTTAGAATCATGGTTTTTTATTTTTTTTTAAAAAAAAAACTAGGTAAACAGGAAAGCTACATTTTTAATTCATTAAATCTCTCCCCCCTGCTCATGAAAGATTAAAAAGAGCCTAGGTTTTTGTGTAAGAAGAGGATTGATTGGTGTCATGTACATGTTCCTTCATTTCTGTTTATGCAAGATAATAAGAGTATTAACATGGAGGTGGAATAATGGTGTTTATAATTCCATCACCACTGTTTATATAAGATAAAAACAGTGCTTTTTAAAAAGTAAAATGGTGAGAGAACATTTGCTGTTATGTACATACATTAATTTCTCCCACTTCTGTTTATAAAGAATGGGGGATGAAAAGGTTTAACAAGCTGAAGTGAAGTCAATGCTGTTTATAATATGGTCCTTGCTGTTTACCTAAGATAAATAAATTTAGAGTATATAATTTTTGTCTCTTCAGAGAGGGGAATTAAGGTGACAGTGTTTGCAGCTATATTGTGTACTTGTGGAAGCTACAGAATTTTTTCCCTTATTAGGGAATATGCAAGATATATGTTAAATCATGCCCATATTGTTTCTTAAACCAAGGCAAATATCAAAATGACTTGGAATGCATTAGAACATAGATTCCCGCAAGGGTTTCTCAACAGACAACAGCGAAGAGATGGTGGTATGCGAATAATCGTAATGGCCTCGTGAACAGTAAACCCCTTGCCCTTGACAGGAACTTGATCCATATTAAATAATTGTTTTTTCTCTATATATATTTCTGTTTTATTCCTAGAAACAAATTATAATGAGAGTTTAACACCTGAGCAGTCTTTTTTGTTGGCTTACCTCAGTTCCTTGAGCTTGCCAATAAATAGTTTGTATATAGGTATTCCTTTCTAAATGCTGAATGTTTTGAGTAGGCACTCTGAAAAGCATTGGTACAAGGGATTTGGTGGAAGCTAACGTTCTTGTCTGTTCCTCTCCCACCCTGAAGAACCCCCCAAAAACATCTCCTGAAGATTATGAGTTACATGGTGTTCCACATAGTGGAATGGGGAAGATGCTGTAGGAGGAAAGGGGATTGTTCAAAATGAGATGAAAATATCTTCCATGAAAATGAATGGGAGGAGAAGGAGTGTTCATGGCTACATGTATAGCCAGGCCCAAGGGAAACAGTGATTTACTGCCTGGAAGCACTTCAGCATCTTCCTTGAAACGCAGCTTTTCTGACTTGCATACCTGCAATACCTAACAAGGAAAAACTGTAATTTAATTGGGAATCTTTTGCTGTCCCTACACTGTAGAGATGAGATAACACACCAGCTTAGAGTAACTACTCACGAATAATCATAAGTTGGGATGCTTTGAACAGCAATCCTTTACAGATATGGTCACTGGAAAGAATTTTCAGGATACCATTTCAAATGTCAGACAGGAGCCCTTACTTCTGTATATTTTGTAATGAATATGCAACACAGATTGGACTTCCATTGATAATACTGACTTGCACTGTTCTTTGAACATGTTTCCATTACATTTGTTCTTATGATCTTGCCTGCCACTGAAGTTAACTAACAGAGCAGTAGTTGTTCCTATCTCAGTAGATTGTGGATACATATTTTCTGCTTGGCTCATTTATTTATTTACCTTTTTTAAAAAGACTCAATAGTTCTTTTTTCTTAGTAGACATAGATAATAGTTTCTTTGCAGAAGAACCTGTAACTTGAGAAATATGTTGCATGCTACTGGTGTTTTTATGACCTTTTTGAGGAGTCTAGTAGTGGGGGTGGGGGAAAATAACAAAATAGGCAGAATGATCTGCATGTTCAGGCACTGTACTTGGAGAATGAAGGAAACAGAGGATTGTTTGTACATCATTTACTTGTGCCAAGCTTTTGTTGCAGAGTTCAAAATAAGTCAGTTTTCCATGACTAAAATTGAAGTAATAAGGAGCACACTTTAAGCAGTAGCTTTATTGGCACTTTATTTTCCATTCTGGGCACATGTATCTTTCAATAAGATTGTAGCTAGATGCCAAAAAAACATCCCAACCCTTTTCTTATCATGTACGAGAGCTGACAGACTGCAGAAATGAAATCACATTTTATAATGCATATAACACGAACTGGGACTTGCCTTGTTCCATTTAACTGGCCAAGAATATATTTCTGTGATCTATCACAAGTAGATTTTCAGTAGGTTCTTATACTTAGTGTCTAAATTAATGATAGTGCTTTTCTTTTCCTTAGCCATGACAAAAGCCACTCTGTGCTACTATATATTATGTTAAAATTTTTGTCATGAACATTTTGTGTAAAAGCCTTTTCTGCTTCATCATTTTGACAGATAATTCCACTAAATCTTCCATGATCGTCATGTTCTCTTTTAACTTTTTCAATTCCAGAAAACAGCAAACACTTCTGAGTTATACAGCAGAACCAAACAGCCACAGAATCATTTGCTGCAAGGTAAGCCATCTGTGTAGAAGTCTGTGATGAAAAATGTAAAACCATATGCATTTCTTGTTATCTACTGCAAACTGAGCTTTGAAAATTATGAGGCATCTATGGTTGTTCAACGAGTCCTGTCTTCTGGATCTAGCAGGCACATTGTGGAAATGGCGTATCTTGAAACAATTGACAGTTGCTTTGGATTTCTCGTTTGTTTGTTTTTTTGAATTTACAGAGGTGGGCATTCAAACTGTGCCATAAATTACTTTTCAGTTGTTTGCTTTTCCTGCCTCTTTCCTTTTAAAGTAGAAGACAGAAAGTTAGATGTTGCTTCCAGTGTTATAATGGAGGCAGGACTCACATGGTCGAAGTTCTAGCACTGTATGATTAGCTCGGATGATGATGTAACCTGCCATCCCCTTCAGGCTTTCCAGTTTTCTCTAAATTTAGCTTCAGACCTGGTGAATGAGTGGAGGAATTTCCCCAGCAACTGCATATCGAAACATACTGTTAGCACTAGAACTGGAAAGTGCTTACAAATTTTTTGCACACAAATCCAGACTTCTTCTGTTCCCCTCCCCACTGGTATTTTCTTGATTTCTGCAGCCTAATTTCAGAGGGGATCACTGTTGGGAATTAGAAATTTTTGCTGATCTGCAAAGCAATTGAATATGTACCATTAGATCTCAGTGTACTTTATACAGAGGCAATATCCTATATACTTACTTCAGTTCTCCAGTTGCTAGTTCTTATGTGGCCAAAACAGCACCATTCACGTAGTAGAAAAAGATGTCTGCAGAAATTGGGGAACCCTACAGTTTGCAAAAATACAGAAAAAAAGCACTGTTTGGGAGTGAACACCCCCCAGAATCCCAGTGAACAACCATTGGTCGTTGAATACTGGACTTTGGAGGGACTAGGAGTGTTAAATCAGAAAATGGAGACAATGGAGTAGAATATCCTGGAAAAAAAGTTTAATTGACCATTTCCAATACTGAGGAGAAGGGTAACATTTTTTTATAGTATTTACTCACATCTTTGCAACATTTTGTTGTAGTATTTACTCACATCTTTGAACGTGAATTGTTGGGAGTAAAAAGGAGAAAAGCATTCTATTATGATTGGCTAGTGGCCTTCTCAAGAGGCATCTGCTTCCGCACGGTGAGAACTAAGATGTTAGCCTAAACAGGTCTCTCTTTTGAGCAGACAGCACTCTTGTAAATGTGTATAGAAAGATTGCCAAAGGGACAGCCCTTTGGATAAGTAGAGCTCCGAGTTGTTTTAAAGATATGTCCCCAATTCTTAAAATCTAACATACCTCATGTAACTATGTGTGTAGACTGTAACTGAATTGACTGCTTTTGCCTGTGCATAACTACATTGATTCCTAATCATTTGTTTCTATGACTTCCCAATATATTAATTTCACTGTACAGCAATATTTTATACATCTCCCATACCCTGTCAGTAGTAAAGGACACATGCTTCCTTGAATACTTCATAACATGTCAGGGGTTGCAGCACTTATTCTGAGTAGATTTATCTGATGTGCGGGCCAGTTAGTTGCTAGGCAACTTTTTGATTTAGCCTCATGGAATACAAAGCCTTTACTGTTCAATGCAAATAAGTGTAAGAAGAGATAGGCAATTGGCTGCTGATGGTGTATATATGTACATGCACATACACACACAATGTTTATTACATATGGTAGGAATGATTTTCAGTTCCCAAATCACAAATCACATATTTATATTTGTGGATAAGTGTTCTGAATAAAGCAGACTACAAAATAAATCCTGTTGTTGTTATGTGCCTTCAAGTCATTTTCGAGTTATGGCAACCCTCTGGTGAAACTATCACAGGATTTTCTGGGGCCAAAAATAAAGCCTACGGCACAGAAAGGGGCATACATTACTATGTCTGGATTTTTGAGTGGGGGAGGCATGTCACTTCTGTTCTCATGAACAGTTGGAGGGGCAATCTGAGGACTTGGATGAAGGAATAGAGGGCATGCTCATCAAATTTGCAGATGACACCAAATTGGGAGGGGTTGCTAATACGCCAGAGGACAGGATCAAAATTCAAAATGACCTGGATAGATTGGAGAGCTGGGCCAGGGCGAACAAAATGAAATTCAACAGAGAGAAATGTAAGGTCCTACACTTAGGCAGAAATAATGGAATACAGAAATATAGGATGGGGGACACGTGGCTGGATAGCAGGACATGTGAAAGGGATCTAGGAGTCTTCATAGACCACAAGCTGAACATGAGTCAGCAGTGTGATGCGGCAGCCAAGAAAGCCAATGCAATTCGTGGCTGCATCAATAGGAGTATGGTGTCTAGATCGAGGGAGGTACTGGTACCACTCTACTCTGCTTTGGTTAGACCCCATCTTGAATACTGTGTCCAGTTCTGGGCACCCCAATTCAAGAAGGATATTGACAAGCTGGAGCAAGTCCAGAGGAGGGCGACCAAAATGGTGAGAGGCCTGGAAGCCATGCCCTATGAGGATAGACTTAGAGAGCTGGGTATGTTTAGTCTGCAGAAGAGGAGGTTAAGAGGGGACATGATAGCCATGTTTAAATATTTGAAGGGATGCCACATAGAGGAGGGAGAAGGCTTGTTTTCTGCTGCTCCAGAGACCAGGACAAGGAGCAATGGATTCAAGCTGCAGGAAAGGAGATTCCACCTGAACCTCAGGAGGAACTTCCTGACAGTCAGGGCTGTCCGGCAATGGAATCTGTTGCCTCGGAGTGTAGTGGAGTCTCCTTCCTTGGAGGTTTTTAAGCAGAGGCTTGATGGCCATCTGTCGGGATTGATTTGAGGGTGTTCCTGCATGGCAGGGGGTTGGACTGGATGGCCTGTGTGGTCTCTTCCAACTCTGAATTTCTATGATTCTATGATTCTATAAAATAGTATGAAGTAGTTCTCTCTAAATCAGGGGATCTACTTCATAATTGAGGTAAGGCAGGACTTGAGGTTCTAGTAGGGAACCATATGTAAGTCAGTCAAACAGAAGAGGGTCCCAAACGTGCTGGTGTCCCAGTCTAGGTAGACAGAAATAACAGCTTACTGATTTTGAAAATATGAAGACCCAGTAGCTTAAATCTCTGGCCTTTGACCAATTTAATTCCCTGGTTTAAAACAGCAGAATCACTAACTCTGGACACAGGCCAATACCTTTGGTGTGTTGTTTTCTTAATCTTGACTTCCTGTTCTGTAGAACGAAAGAAAATATTCTCCCAGCTTCTAATCACTGTAATAACTAACCTCAAGGAGTCATTAGTGAGGGTTCAAACAATATCCTACAATAAGTATGCTGTGAAGAAACTGGCACAGTTCATCTCCATGATGCATATTCATATGAAAATAACTCTTTCAAGGCTCAGAGGAAGGGAAGCACAAACCCCCTCTGAACAAATTCTGCAAGGAAAACCCCATGACAGGATTGCTCTAGGTTACCGTAAGTCAGAGATGACTTGAAGGCACGCAACAAAGTAACATTGCATTCATCTTTTACTGTATAAAACTTTTAGAAGCTATGTTGATATTTTTGTCTGAGAACTATTTGATAGAAACTTGAAAACACTTTAATATTGAGATCTCATCTACAAAGTCCACATATTCTTCAAAGGCCATTTTCGTACTAGACTGTTACAGCACTATTATTTCACTTTCAACATCCTGTGGAATTCTGGGGTTTGCAGTTTAGGGGGAGGCTGACCAGCCCCTCCCTAAACGGCAAACCCTAGAATTCCACAGGATGTTGAAAGTGGAGTAATAGCGCTATAACAGTCTAGTGTGGAAATGGCCTAAGTTTCCACCAAGTTGTCTGGTTGAGAAACTAACATTAGTGTAGCAAAGCCCTCTGATGACAGTAAACAGCTGTATTTTTAACAGGAGTTACATAAATGACTCCATGATTAAATTCAGACTCAGTTCTTGTGGAAATAGTTTTATTTCTTTGAGCATGTGATAGAATATCAGTGGCCTCAGTTTTTTCTTGAATTTTGTACACTCTTCCATTCTAGAGGGCTAATTAAGGACAGCTATAATGCTGCAATAGAAAGGTTATTATGAGCAATATACCACTAATGGTAATCAAAGGTGCCATAATGTTCCTTTATCAGCTTTAATTCCTACTATGATATAATAACCAGTGGAAAATTTAGTGTATATGGTGCTATTAATTATTGGTACTATATGTGAGCATGTTTTGTTCTAGAAATTCTCTCTATGGGACTGTGGAAAAGCACTACCTGTTATATTATTGCATAAGAAGGATGACAGAGGAGATTTTTGACAGATTAGGCACAGCAGACTAGGATACCACTTGTCACTGTATACATCGAGCATTACAAACTAGATATTAGAATGATAACACTCAGAAAACAGTAGGAGGACATTCCAGTCTCTTTAGACATTATGCAGAGCAGTTTAGAATCATGGGCAACAAATGCCTTGGAAGTGCAAAGGCATCATATTGAAATTGGACAAGTTGAAAATGTTTGAATTCTGTCTTAAATCCTGTGAATGTCTAACTTAGCACACAAAGAAAGAGCCTTTTTTTTTTTACTTTTAATTTACTCATTTGGTTTTAGTGTTTAGTCATTATTTAATACAATTATTTTTCAGTTTTTCAGGACTAAATCCTCCTTTCTTGGCTTTACTTTGTATTCATTTGCTTGAATACTATATATATTTATATTGTGTAGAGTACTGTGGCAAATCTAGTGGTATATTTTACATTATTTGGCTTTTTGGCTGCTCTTTTTAAAAATAGGAAATCTCCCCTCCCACCTGCCCTCTGTCTCTGAGGCTGTATAAGCCTTCTCACTTAGATGACCACTTCATTAATTTATTACAGTTGATGTTGTCTGTAAAACTACCCAGCCACAATGCGTTGTTAGTCCTTAAGGTGCTGCTAGATTTGTTCTTTTTGTTGGAACAGCCGCACAGAGAAATCTCCCTGGAAGTTGCCTGCACATGGTATTACAGCTAATAAGATGTTTTAAATTAGATTATATATAGAAGCTTATAACAGTGGTAAAGTCCTGGTACAGTTTGCAAAATGTTGGGCTGTGGAATATACAACCATTAAAAACATCAAAGTGTAAATGTTTTCCAGTTATATGTTTGATTCTAGCACATGCAGGCTACTCAGTTCTTAATACCCCACACCCTGACCCAGCTTTGATCACTTAATACCATCTGTAGTCTTTCATTAAAAAAAAACAACAGCAAAATTATTTTTAACAATGACACTTGTTTTGAGTCTCATTTGGTCACTTTTGGTACAAAAGGGAGCAGAAGGAGGTCATCTTGTTTCAAGAAGTATCTTATTGTTCCAGGGAATTTGTGTATTTTTACTGAATTTCTTCTTTTTGTTGGAGAAGTGATAGAAATACAATTTTCTCATGCATCATATAGACTTACTTCACTTTTGTCTTTTTATAACTGTATAATGCTCACTCCATATAATAACTTACATGGTTATCACTGAAAAGAGTTCTAATAAGAACATTATGAGAGCAGACTGGATTTAGTGGTTCACTCATGGGGAATCTTTACTTTCCCAAAGGAAAGTATAATTACTAATAAGAACCAATCAACTAATGACTTAATTCATCTCCCAGGGTCATTTCCTCACATTAGTGGCCTATTTATATGAATTACTGGACCTTTAAAGTAATTACCTTATTATTAATAATAAATAACAAGCAAAATTTCAATAATTGCTTTTATTAACTATCAGCAAATGTGCTCGTTATTACTATGTGTTCCAACTTCTCAATATTTAGTGCTTCCATTATTCATATATTCAGTTTGCTTAAAACTTCAGTACATAATTTAATTAATTTCCAAATGTCTTCGGACTTACAGCATGTTCTAAAGTGATATCCCAAATTAGGCCTTAAGTTGCTCGAGCCATCTGAAATTGATTTATTTGCTAAATATTTCCTCAGATGTAATGGCTTCTCTGGTATACATAATCATCTGTGCTCTTACAGCTGAATGTATGAAGAGGGTCCAATAAACTGAATTAGTTGATCTATAGGTTTTTTTTGTCCATCAATCTGTTCCATTAATTTTTACCACATTTTTATTCTACCCTTCTTCCTAGGAATTCTATTTTTGGTCCATTTCTAGTTTCCTTTCTTATTTATTCATTCTGTTCCATTTCCACGTCAATCTCCATTTTGATGTTTTAATTTTTTTTTCCACTATAGAAACTTTTCTACACATTTTATCTTTTGATGGGCATTTTTGTATGTGTTTATCTCAAAATACATATTTGTATGTGTTTGTATAACTGAGAACTGCACTCTGAAATTCAGAGAAATGTGAAAACTCAAGGATAACTTTGTCTAATCTGTATTAATCTGGGAATTGTGAATCGAACCTGAACAAAATCCTTAAGCATCAGTAAGGGGCATATGTGGTACTATCCCTCTATCTCCAGCACAGTCTTTTCAGATTGAGTGGACTTAATCTTTTAGAGGTTTGATCACTGGGTAAAGTCTGAACCCAAATCTGCCTGGTCCTAGTCTAACACTCTTAACAAGTAGCACATACAAGATCACCAAAATAAGCATACTAGAACTATCAATACCTGAATATGCTCTCATAGCTCCTCCACCAAATTCCTTGAGAGAGTTTTTTTCCCCATTTCATTTGCAGTAAGTACTATTGGAAATTATAATTAATAACATATCAGATCACTTTTAAATCAAAATAATTGCACCAAAAGCAGGTAACTGACTTAGGGGTAAAGATAACCACTTCTCTTTCTAGTGCTTCTGTCAAACTTTCCTTATTCACAACCCTTCCCCATCCAGTCTTCTTGCTTGGAGTAGCAGTCATGTGATGTTTCTGCAAGAGTACTCTCCGACTCATTCTTTGAAGATGCTTTTCTCAAAGGTGCTTTGCATAGAGACTTTCTCTTGATTGAGGATTCTTTTTTAGACAGCTGGAAATTCCTGATGGATGTTAATTGGAGTTCAGTTTGAAGATACAGAACTGCTTTTATTGCATCTGTCTTTCGTTGATTTCTGTGAAAACCATAATTAGACTTTTTTGTGGGTGGAGATACCCATGGAATGTTTCAGTTCAATGCCTTCATCCATTTAAAAGATGGACTTTGTCTTCCTTTGTTTTTCTTAAAGCTATACCAGCCAATCTTATTTGGAGAAGGAATTCTGTTTCCTCTAACCTTTCTGTTTTGTATGTGGCATTGTGTATAAATATAAACATCTTCTACTATGTTGCTACACATTGACTCCAGATTCTTAATAAATATTAGTATTGCACATAGTAAAAAGATAAAAAGCTCATGTTGGTTTCCTATTGCTAAAAAAAAAAGATGTTTGGTTGTTTTTTTTTGTTTTTTTTTGCACAGGCTAAATATACCTTCTTTATACCCTTAATTAGTAGCTTGGTTAAAGCAAAATTTATATAGGCTTAGGACTACTGAGGTATTTGGAAAACTTAGAATGACAGAGAAAAGTGGGAAGTCATGTACAGTAGTAGAAGAGAACATAAGTCACATACTTTTTGTCTGAGGAAAGATAAGACTCCAAGAAGAGCTATGTTAGATCATTCTGTCTGAAAGGCCAATTTGATCTTTAAAAGATACAAATTTTTGAGAACCAGTAGTGGATTAATGGCCACATTGGGGTTTTCCATTTATTTGTTTGTTTATTCCGTGAAGACACTGGAAAGTCCGTCATAGATGTAACCCCCTAGACCTGCTACAGTTTCCCATCCTTGCAGTAGAGAATGTTAGAGTTTAATTCTAACCATGTAAATATATAATTCTTTTTATCTCTCAAATGTCCCATCATTTAGCTTCATTGGATGAAGCTTTCAAAATGGTTTTTATCCTTGAAGAACATGTGTTTTTGTTAGGGATAAGAAAGGATATAGTGACATATTGAAACACTATGTAAAAAAAAAAAAAGTTTAATCTCCATTGGATTTTTTTAGTCCCTGTGAGATTTTGGAACTTTTTTGCCAAAAATTATGTTTGTGAAGAAAATGATAATAAAACAAACAAATGAATATGTTTTTCACACAGAAGGTATGCAAAAATGCAGAAAGCTCTATAGGTTGTCCACAATGTACTTTTTTCTGCAAAAAAATGGTTCTTCATGAAAAACAGGTTTTTGGCACAAATGAATTTCTTGCTGGGGGAAAAAAAAGTCTTGTCATGATTCTTTGTTTTTTCCTTATCCATCCCTCCATAGGAATAGAAATCTGTTTAAGTTAATGCTAGTTTCCTTATGGGGGAAAAGAAATATTAAGTTTCACAGAAAGTAAATATCTCATATTAAATGCTAGTCCTCATGATTGTGTCAGAAGTATGCATTATTATTGTTCATTAGATTATGAACGTAAGTATTATATCCAGTAAAACCATTGATTTAATTTTATTGTAATAGTTTCGGTCGATGTGAAATGTAAATACTTTTTCTACTATACAATCAGGATATATTTAATGCTTAACTGTATTTCATTTGAGAAATATGTAGTATTTTGTACAGTTGGTTTTTCAGGTCCCCACCTCTTGAATTCTTTCTTTTTGAATTGTACTCTTGAATTGCTCTTTTTGAATTGCTCTATTTGTGTTAAACATGATATTATGAAATACTACATATAAATGTGAACTTGACAGAATGGGGTTGTTGTAATCTATTCCTCTCCTCATCCCAAAGTCTGAATATTCTATACCAGTAGCCTTCAGATCTCTACTTTTAGAGAACTTTTTTCCACACAGACTTTTTCTTTTTTCTTTTGGCTAGAGAGTCTCTTCCATGGAAGTCTTATACTTCTAGAGCATATTCCCAGTTCACAATGGACATTTTTTGGACCTGTTAGGCTTTGCCATCTTACTGTGTAAACTGACAGTACACTCTAAAAAACACCAAGCTTTTTTTGATAGCTCAACATTCCAGGAGAAGATCTGCACTAGTTGGTAAGTAGTTATTTGGTGAATTGTGTTCACCATTGTAACATGAACGTCCCCAATCTAGTAGGAATGTACACTGACCGTAAGATTTGCATTGGAACCTGTTTTAATGATTCTGGAAAACAGCTTGGTTCAGCGCAACCATTTCTAAGGCCATCCAGTTCAGCTTTGGTTCAAAGTTGAATTCGAATTTGGAAATCTAAATCTTAGAAATCAGCAAATAGTTAGAACCTTTGTTATGTTTGTATGAATTGGATTATATTTGCAGGCATAGTAATCGCTTAAAGGGGATAATGTCTGCCAAATTTCAGATAAATAGGTGTAGAGATTTTTGTGTTATGTCCTTTTAGGTTTCATTTTTTAAAACGGACCACTACTATTATATTTATATTTCTTGGAAGAATTGGGTGAAACATTCAGGGATAGCTGTTTTAAGGTATTGAACCTGCAAAATGTAAAAAGAATAGGTTTCGGCAGTTTTGTGCAAGACTTTGTTACACTTTAGCGTTTCCAAACACTTCTTGTAAAACTGACCTAGAAAATGTAGATTACCCTAGTTAACTTTTGGGTAGAAGAGAAATTTAGAGAAGTTGTGGGGAGTTGCTTGCATCGTCTTAACCTACTCCCTCTCCTCAGCAAGGATTTTCTCAAAAATGGCATATGTCACAGAGGTTTCCCTAGGTGAGAAACCAACAGACTTTCATGAAGGTAGAGAAGAAGGTAGAGAAGAAGGGGCAGAAATATCTAGCCTGGGCTAGATTATGATGAAGTAGTTTAAGACTTCTAACAAAGACTAATGTGGACTGGCTCAACCAGGTAATACAGGTATACTTCAGTTGACAAAATAGAAGTGTTCCTGGGCATTATTTCTTTAACTGAAAATTTGGTACCAGAGGTAGAAATAGTGTGGAAAGAATAGGAATAGGTTCCTGTACCATAAAAAGGAACAGCACAACAGAATGTGTTTCAGCAAAACTTTTATCCAAAACTACCAACATGCACATGTGAAATGAAACAACAAGGTCTAATAAGTGGTGTATTAGCTAAGTAAAAACATTATGAAGCTTCTGGAGACCACTTGGAAGCTTTTATTAAAAAGCATCCAATGATAATTTTTTTCCTACTGGGCTCCATCTTTGTTAAGATTTCTATTTCAATAACTAAACCTCAGATCTATGTTTTGTTTTGATTTAGACATGTTTGGTGAGGCAAGCTGTTTGTTTTCTACTTTTCTCTCTTTTTGGTGTTAATGTGTGCTCACTAAGGGATTCTGCTGTTTACCTGGCCTGTAATAGACAGGCATACCTCGCCTACAGTAGAATTGCTAAATTTGAATTATATTTTCTCCCAGCCCAAGGTTTATTGCCTTGTTTACTGTAGACATGCTGTTAGAAGCCAACACCAAACAGTCTATTTCTGCAGCCCTTCTTCATCATCTTCTCAATGCCAATGCAGCTAAAAACTTCCAGCTAGCCAGAGGATAAAGAAGAAAAGGAGAGGGGCTAGGTGAGCATAAAATTACTTTGCACAAAGGATCTTCTTTGTTGGAGGCTTTGTTATATCCCTGTATTACTTCAACATCCTTCTCCTGACTTGATTCAAGAGATGAAATGAAATTGTTCATTACAATTAGTAGCTAAAGCTGTGTCTCGCATAAGTACAGTACTTTCTTTCTCTCCTTATTTTAGTGTTTTCTCTGTAGGGAGAACATGTGGGGAAATGTTTTGATTTTTGCAGGATTACTTAATGTTCAATGGTGTTTTCATTCCAGTTGGGTGCCACTTCAGTTCACAAAGCTTAAATATGCCTAAATCAGATCAATTTGGTTCTAGATTTTAGATTTGTCCAGATTTGCTGAAACACACCAAATAGGGTATAGAAGGGCAAGGGGGTCCATCAAGTAAGTGACTTTTTCTGTACACATATGTGTCTTTCATTTAGATTTGATTCTGAGTTTTGATATAGCTTGGGGCAGGTTTTGGGGTTTTTTGTTTGTTTTGTTTTGTCCCCAGCTGTGAAATGTAATGTATGCCCATTATTTGTATCAAGTTGGCCTTGTCACATAAATCTATGTCCCAGGGTCCACAAGGCTTGATTCCTATAATACCATTTTAATTGGGTTTCTAGCAGTGCTTCCTGATATCATGTAACTGGTTCAGAAAGTATGATTACGTATTCGTTTAGGAAACAATGATAATATTAGGCACATTCTGTTTTCTTTATCTTGGCTGGTGATTTTATAGAAAAAGCAGATTGAGTTTAAAATTGTGGGCCAAATCGAACATTACTGCATCAGATCCACATCTCAAGATTGAGTTCATGCTTGGTCCCCATGGAATAGGGGAGATTTAAAATGTGGAGGGAGAAGCCAAAACCCTATATTATTTACCGTTGATTTCTCCCCCCATCATGATTTCTCAATACTGTTATTGATTGCTGTTATGTTTCTATTACTATTTCTTTTTTAAGTCCCATTGTTCAAACAACTCTTGAATTTCACTTCTCTCTTTGAAAGCCAATACCGTGTGACTATAATGAGTGCAGACAGAATGAGTCAGATTTATATAGAAACTAGAAGTTAAATTAACTTTATTTACAATAGTTAAATTGTAAATAAATTGACCAAATTATGACACTCAGTTTCCTTAGCAAAATAGTCAAGAAAATGGGGACAAGTCTTGATATCTCATTTTATAACTAACCTGGTCAGTATTTATGGAGGGGAGGCAGGTAGAAGACTCCTAGAAGTTGTTGGTTTATAAGATTGAGGCTGCTGAAAGACTTACACTTTGCATACACATAGATACGAAGTGTTTCTTTTACTTCCACTTTCCCAGTAATACTGTTTTTAGAGGTTATGAATGGCCAAAAGTATTAGTTATCATACAGACAATAGATTTGTGCTGCACTCCTTCTGCTGCAAAAGTTAAACTGCTGGACCTATTCCCTGTCTTTCTGAGATATCATTAGTATATATATTCCCCACATGGAGGAAACTCATTATAAAAACCAGCCTAATAGGTCAGTATTTTTCATTTTAGCATACTTCTCAAAGATGTATCATTTTTTCTGTTACCCCACTGGCATATCCTATCCCGGGGACTACAATTTTGATATCAAATGTGCTCACCATGCCAGAGAGGTTGCCCAGATGGGCACGTAGGCAAAAACAGTTGAACGACAACTAGGTCAGGCCAGTAAAATCCCCAGTCACGTACTCCAAGGAGACCTCAAGCTGTGCAAACTCACAAAAACAAAGGGTCCCCAGCCAAAGAGGAGCCAACTTGAGGGGATTAGTGTGTTTTCCCCAGATTGAGCACCTGCGACTCCGGAAAATCCTACAAGGCGAGTCCCATCTGCATAAATTTACACTACAACCCATTGCAACTGAAGATACTGAAACATCGGCAACACATCATAAAACCATTATGCAAACCAAGTTGCCTTTGTTTAACATTCTTTACTTTGCTATGACTATTGTCCTCCCCGGGAGAGGATTTGCCCTCGAGGTACATTCTGCCCTGCAAGTAGTCCTAGTTTTTGAGAATTTCTCTGGAATGCTCCCTGCCATGCTAGCAGATTGTCCATTATGTTAGTTGAGTGATCTCCTCAGCCTTCTCATGGCTGAGTTCCATTTCGATTGCCACTTCCCGAACCAAGGACTTCAGGATAGGTGCAGTATCACCACATCTACAATCCCTTTGCTATATATCCCCTATCAATTTTTCCACTCTTTTGCTTCTCAGTAGGCCTTGTGTGAGTGAGTGAGTGATCCCGGTGGTGTCTGAGAACATTTACATTAAATAAAAACTGTCTATTTGATATGTTTGTCTGATTTTTGGCTTGGCCTAACCTCTTAAATGTTGGGTAAAAGATCCTGCTAGATTACCCTGCCTCTTGTTTTGCCATTGCTTGTGCTCCGTTAATTTTGCCAACTTTTATAACTTGGAGCAAATTAAGGTGTCCCCCAAGGGACTCCCAGAAATCAGGGTAACAGTTCCATTGTATAGATTGAGATACAGGATTCTGAGAAGTAAAATATTTGAAAGTACTTGTGCTGGCCATGAAAAGTGAAGTGTCAAGGCAAGAAATCTATTATTTCAGCATCTTTGCTTATATCAATTATTGTCTATGTCAGACATATTTCCTCATTGATTTGATTTGTATCCTGGCTTTCTCCCAGACCTGGAATCAAAGGTGACTTGCAACATAAGTAACTAAGATGCAGTGTTTTATTAATATTAATATACAATTAAAGTAGTTCGTATATTAAAATACAAATTAAGTTAAATTAGTTTAAAACCCTTCAAATAGTTCAGCATATCCATTAAAACTTTTGTCTTTGGGAAACAGAGTTTCTGAAGGCTTGCCAATATAGAAAGTTCTACTTGTTGGCTGAAAGGCAACAAAAGAAAGAAATAAGGGGAATAGAGGACCTAACTCAGAAGACTAGTAAATAGCAAAAAGAGTAGTAAATAGAGTAGTAAATAAAGTAGTAGCAAAAAGAGTAGTAAATAGAAAAAGGAGCCCTGGTGGTGCAGTGGTTAAATGCCAGTACTGCAAGCCACAAGGTTGTGAGTTCAATCCTGCCCGGCTCCAAGGTTGACTCAGCCTTCCATCCTTTCGCAGGTCGGTAAAATGAGTACCCAGCTTGTTGGGGGCATGTATAGAAATGTTTTGAAATACATGCTATTTGTAAGTTGTTCGCCACCTCGATCCATATGGAGAGGCGGGATACAAATTAAAAAAAAAAATAAGGGGGAGGCATGACCTGACTCAAAAGACTTGTAAATAGAAATAGACAGGAGATAAATATATACATTCAATGTATATATGAGAAGTAAATGTATGGAAGAATACAGTCTTTTGGAATGCAGTCTTTAGGATTGTGTTCAGAGGAGAATAATCAGTGAAACTATTGTAACAGGGAAGTTATATATTCCCACTAACCAAGCCTTAGTCAACAGGAAAATTACATATTCTCTATTACCAATCCCTGCTAGAAAGAAAGAGCAATTCCCACTTTGAGGAACAGATTTAGTATTCCATGTGACTAAAGGACAATAAATTGTAGGTTATTTTAGTTAATTGTATTTCTTAAGTGAAGAAAGAAGTCATATTTTGATTTTTAGCCTAACTTGCTATAAGATCTATTTTATTTTAATTTTAAAATACACTAATGAAAGAATATTTAAAAAATGAGTCATAGCCACCACCAAGTTTTGGCGGATCTGATTACCAAAGACTGAGTCAGAGATAGGTGAATGATGGATTTATCTTAACATCCAAGCCAGTTTCTTTTTTGTGAGATGACATTGCCAACAAAAAGCTATAGTACAGAAATGCCAACCCTTTAAACTTTTACAGCGGGATTGTAGGCTAAATTTTAGCATTCCTATATTCACTGTTAATTGAAAAATAAACACAAGCTCTAGAGTTCTATATTCAGTAGTTCTGTTCTCTAGAGCTTTTGTTCGGACCAAATTCCATTCCTATAAAAGGATGTTTAAGGGAAGCCATCATTATCATCACCATCATCACCACTACCACCACCATCATCATTTCCACCACCATCATGTTGAACTGGATATCTCTTATTCTCTCTCTTTTTGGCTTTATCAAGTATTTCACATTAATTTATAACTACAAACACATGAAATAAAAGTAAGTGGAGGCATGTCATATAAGTTATGACAGGAGATGATTTACAGCACCAGCACAAAATTATCCCCAGAACTGCTGCTCTCTGGACAGTGTCTCAGAGGCAAGCATAAATATAGCAGAGTTTCCAAACAGCAAAAAGTGTGTGCAGCAGAGTACAACTACAGCATCAGCTCTGACTCCTCTACCCGCTGGTTAGTAAACTCACAGACACAGAGTTTCTCATCCAAAATACCTGGAGGCTTTAATCTTCACAGTTGCAGTATATACATCTATATGCAGATCCACAGGCAGAGGTTCAGCATCAGAGAGTCAGAGTGTCAGGATCAGAGAGAGAGCAAGCATTTCTGCTCCTCTTTTATACACACCTGCTTCTATGTCATCACTCAGAGCTATTTGCATGATGCAACCCCTTACCATGATTTCACTATCATGACTCAGCCCTTTACTCCATGGTCCCTTAGGGAATGAGTCATAACTTGCCCAGTCATTCCCCGGGTGTCCCATGACATGCTCATCAAATGTATTTTCAACTGGAGCAAATGTCACCACATTTTTAATCCAACAAGTTAGTTGATTATTCCACTTATTGCAATAAAGTACTGGAAAGATGTTCAATTTTCATAGATTTTAATTTTTGTACAACAGCAGTGTGTCCTGGAGTCATCTACCATGTTAATATAATGTAATTAGGTTAAGTGTGTCTCAGGTGGAAACAGTGCTGTATGACTTTTTAAAAAGTTACATCCTACTATTTTAATGGGTCAAATCTTTTGTTAAAATAAAGCCAGTGGTGTTGTAGATCCCACATTTTTGTCTGTTACATTCTTTTAATAGCTGGATCACACTGCTATCCACTTAGAAGTTCCTGCTTATAAGCGGAAAGTTTTCTGTTTGCCTATCTTTTTAATACAACTTCAAGCTTACCTATGATTATTACAAACATTAATTGAATCTAGACTTTGCCATACTTAGAACAGACTTCTTGAAATCATTAATTGAATGTCCCATTGAGTTCAGTAGGTTTACTATAAGCATGTCTAAATCCACATCATTATTTGTACTGCTAGTGTAATTACTGAATTTAAATGCACTGATTTTCAGTGGTATTTTTAAAAAGGCTCACATTCATAAAACTATGTAAAAAGTTGGGTTTGTGTTTACCTTTTCTGATATCTTGGTCAAGCTTTGCTTGTATTAGCTAATTAATAAGGCATGATTCATACCTATCTCAGTAGTGCAAAGGGGAAGAAATAATATCCAATATGGAATCATAAAGTCCCATTTAATGGAGTATTCTGTACTTCCATTCCATCCAGTCCATCAAGTGGATCTAAATAATAGCTTATTAATGCTCAACAAAGTGAAGTTCTTCTTCTGACAAACAAAATCTAAGTAATTCTCTGTGGCATCCCTCTTCAGCATTTGTTTTCTGCAAAATCGGGAGTATACAATAACTTACATGATCACACTTAAGTCTGAAGCAACATTTTAAAAACAGAAATTGAATGAAATTGTCTCATTCATAGGGCTGTGTTCATAGAGCATTACCTGATCAACAGTTTATAGTCATCTGTCTGTCTGTCTATCTATCTATTATATTTATACGCTGCCTTTCTCCCAGAGTGAGAGTGAATTCCCTGAGTGAATTCTATAATATGGTACAATACACTTTGTAGAGCAGATTAGTTTACCATGACAAGCTTTGTTCATTATAGGGAGAATGAAATACACCATCAAAGTGTTCCCGACAGGTGGCCATCCAGCCTTTGTTTAGAAACCTCCAAAGAAGGAGACTCCACCACACTCCAAGGCAATGTATTCCACTATTGAACTGCTCGTACTTTCAGGAAGTTCTTCCTAATGTATAAATGGAATCTCTTTTCCTGCAGTTTGAAGCCATTGTTCCATGTCCTGGTCTCAGGAACAGCAGCAAACAAGGTTGCTCCATCCTCTACATGACATCCCTTTTTAGCATCACACTGCTGACTCATGCTGAGCTTCTGGTCTAAGACTCCTAGATCCTTTATACATGTATTTTTTTTAATCTTTATTTGTATCCCACTTTTTGTCCAACATTAAGCCTAACTAACTTTATACTGACAGTGAAATTCTAAACAATGCACCCCTTTCTTTATAGTTGTCCTTGTATGCTAAATCTGGCTTTAGTAAGCTAAAGCTCTGGTCTGAGTGAACATCAGGGCCGTGTCATCTTCTCCTTGGTGGCTGGTTTCAGCACTGTGATCATGGTTAATTAAAGTTCCTCATTATATATGAACTGGAAAACTGTGGTTTAATGTCAGTGTGCTGACCAGGAGCTTGCATATAAATTAAATTATCAGTAGGATCTCAGTGATAAGGTTGTCATTTTGACAGGCAAGTAATAAGGCGTAGTTTCTCCTCTTGACTTCACCCATGATCCACAGGCAAGTTCCATATCTGCTGTCTTTCAACACACTTGGACATAAAATGTTTCTTTCTACAATTTTTAATGGGATTGAGGAACCTAAGGGAGAATATTGTGGCCTTTTCTCCTCAGTGATAATCACATAGTTTAATGTTATGATCCACACTTTGCCTTTTAAGGTGGTCCTAAAATGCCATGGGTGTGTCTATTTGCGTAGTCTGTGTGTGCGTGCGCATGCATGTATGCAGGAAACCTTTTATTAGATCAACATCCATGGTGAGGTGGAAAAGTACAGAAACTAAATTACACAGCACTATACAACAGGAAAAGATGGGTGGAAGAATCATTTGTAGCAACATATTAGTTGCTGTTCTTGATTCGTAGAGTTAATGGTTTAATCAGGATGTTTTTTGTACAATCATACAATCATAGAGTTGGAAGGGCTTCATGTACCATCAAGTCCAACCCCCTATTCAATGTAGAATCTCCAGCTGAAGCATTCCTAGCAGATAATTGTCCAGCTTCTTTTTGAAGATGTCCAGAGGAAGAGACCACACCACCTCATTAAGCAATTGGCTCCATTCCAGAACCTCTCTTACTGTCAAGAAGTTTCTTCTGATGTTCAGTCAAAATCTATTCTCCTGTAACTTTAAACTATTACACCTGGTCCTATCCACTGGGCCAACAGAGAACAGGCCTGCCCCCTCTTTTCTGTGACAACTGTTGAGGTATTTAAAGAGTACAATCATGTCACTGTTCAGTATTCCCTTCACCAAGCTGAGCATGTCTTCAACATTCCCTCCTGTTTTGTTCTCCATACCTCTTATCATTCTCGTTGCCCTTCTCTGAACCTGCTACTAGCTGCTTCTTAACAAAACTATTTATTTATTTATTTATTTATTTATTATATTTGTATGTTGCCTTTTCAGAATGGGACCCAAGGCAGCTTCCAAAAATAAGTGAAAAATATTAAAAACATATAAAATTATAAAAAACTTTTAACAATTTGCAATTTTAAAATTGGTTGTTAAATAACTTCTGTTTATCAAGAGAACTATTGCAACAATGATTTGTGAAAAAGAAGCCAACTTTAGATCTCAATGCATTTTTAAAACTGAAGGAAATTTGTGAATGTTCTAGGGTTTATTGTCAGGACAAAAGCAAAACAGTCAGAGATGTTGTGATCCTCCACTGATGCAAATCACAAACATTTCATCTTATTATTTGTTGCCATTGCTTCTGTGGCCAGTTCATTACCTGGTGGCCAAGTGGCCAAACTTCTAATGATGAGCCTCTCCATACTTACTAGCTGGCATGTAGATCATTGCCATGCAGCCCACCACTCGCACCATGCTCAAAAGTTTTCCAGCTTGTTAGAAGCTGTGACCACTTGCACTTAGTGGACATAGTCTTTGAGAAACCATGGTCACTTCCATGCCATAATAAGATAGCAGATTAGAACTTGGTTGAAGCTGTAGGCAATAGGGTGAGTTGGTTTGTTCAGAGCTTGTTATGTTCATTTCAGTGGAATCTGATCACAATTATAATTGGGTTGGGTCCAACATGATTTAGTGATTACATGTGGATAATATAGAATAATCATAGACTTCAAGGGGAATGCAACCTAACAGATAGCCATCTACGATTTGTTTAAATAACTCTAGAGAAGGAAAGTCTCCTGCCTCTTGAGGCAGTATATTCTGTTCTCAAACTGCTAGTATCACTGGGAAATTGTGGCTAATGCTTAGCCAAAAGCCGTTCCTGTGCATTGTCCACCATTGGTTCTAGTCATGCTTTCTAGAGCAATAGAGAATTATGCCTATCTGGTTGAATGGACACTACTTTCTCCTGTAAATGTCTCCCACCTAAACACATCCACTTTCTTCAAATATTATTCATGAGACTTGGTTTCTGGACTGTCTGTATAAAGACCGTCAATGTTTCTAATGCATAACAATATTCTGGTCTCATCATCGTAGACTGTTTTGCTTGGTTGGTAAATCACATTGTTGGAGATGTAATTTCAGATACTGGGTTTGATCGAGGGTGATGGAGTATAAATCAATGACTGATTGAAAGGGATGTTTTTAGAGCCAGGTCTCTCCTTGTCCACATGTTGACAAAGAGAAGAAATCTTAGAATTCTTTCTGCCAAGAAATGCTGCTGAGAAGGACAGAAAGAGGAGAAAAAGCAAAAGGAAGCAACTAGTGTATGGGGCACAAGGCTAGGCTTCCAGTCTCCCACTGCACATCTAGCATTCTGGTTTGAATGATTTCTTTGTATGAAGATATATTCAATTTTGCAAGTACTCACCTACAGTATGCAGTAGTACATTTTAGGGACAAGGTTACAGTCTTCTGAAAACTGAACCTCAGTTGCCATATCCTAGTCATATGAAAACACAGTAGTGAACAGGAAAATGTGAGGCCCATCTTTTCCCTTAACAATTATCAGCTATATTCGCTTTCTTTTGCCTTCTTACTGTATTCACCTAGATATAACTACATACTCATTTTACCTCTCATTTCTCTTCCTGTGCCTGAACAAGTGTGCATTTATTATTTATTTAAATCACTCTCCTTTATATTTCCAACAAGTGTTAAAATTTAAATACAAAAAAGTAATCTTAAAAAAAAATCAGATCAAAATCACCAGGCTCTTACTGTTACCCTGAAAATTGGGGGTATCTTGAGGACACCCAAACCAGGTTTCAAAGTTTAAGGAATTAGCTGAGCTACCCAGCAAAACTTACGAGAGGTTAGGGCAAGTGATCTTCAACCCTATGTCTGCAGGGTCAGAACCACGCAAGAGTCAGAGGAACAATCTAAATGGTTTTTGTAGGGGGGAAAAAAACTAACAGAGGGAGTCACATACACACGTTATCAAATATTCTTGCAATCTTACGAGGGCTACAGAAATAAAGTTGGAAATAAGTGACTAAGTGGGAGAGAGGGCATACAGACCTTAGTCTAGATGTCCTGGGAGAAGGAGAAGATTAGCGCAGGCTCGGTGTAAAGCACCAAGGGGAGGCTGGATCCCGGGCTGGACAGATGGTAGCAGTGGGGTCTCGCAGAGGTGTGGGGACGCAAGTTGCATTTAGCTCTCAGCAGCGTCTGAGAGGCTTGTGTGGGAGGCTTCAGTAGCAGCGAAATGGGCCCTTCTGTCCGATCTGGGAGGCTCTCCAACGAGGCTCCCAAAATGGGGAGTTTTATAGCCATTTTCTGTCCTCAAGCCGTGTATCAGCTAGCAAACTATTGTTAATGGGCGATAAGTGCAGAATATAATGTTAAGCAAATATCACGACCCCTCCTCAGTATTGTTTCTTACTGGGAAGTCCAGGTGCGTGATAGGTGTAAAATTCCGAATTGATAGGCTTTGATTGTCTGGCTTTGCACAGTTCATCAACGTAGCTTGGGGCTGTGACAGTGTCCAGGAGTGAGTCTATTGTGTCTGCCTAGAGATACGTGACTCGGAACAATAGGTCAGTCTTTTAGCCTAAAGGACGCTGTCTACGTTCCCATACAGCAGAGAAGGGTGGTATTGTTTTTAGGAATTTCCAATTCAAAACCAATTTTGTTTTGACTGAAACTAACCTTTGCTAACCAATATCCAGGTTGGGGGAGCCAATTTTAGGGGTCCTCTCTTAGGATTACTCTGGGGTGTAACATTACCAGGATTAAAAGCAGTGGAAAATAAAAGAGTCTTTGCTTGATGGAAAAAGTACCATAAGGATGGTGGTGGGTAAACTCCTTGGGAAATATCATTTTAGATCTAGGGTGCCACCACTTAGAAGGCCTTCTCTGTGATAGCCACTGATGTTCCTCAAAGGATGGAATCAAGCACAAAAGCTTCTCTATTTGGTGATTTTATGGTGTGGGTAGGTCAAAATGGTCCTCAATTTTGAAGAGCCTTACAGGTAAACAAAAACAAAACAGTACCTATCTGTATTTGTTGTTTGTGAGAAGTGTAAGAAATGTGTCATGCTTCCTTTGTGTAGATTCTTAACATATTGCCACTTCTGTCTGTTAAAACCCAAGTCTTTTAAACATATTTTATCCCTTGAGAACATGGCAGATATATGAATTAACCAAGCTATGTATGGGTGTTTAACAAAACAAATGAGAAAAAAACAAGAATAAAGAGAGGAAGAGAAAGAGAAAGTTTCATTTTCCTATTAATTGGGAGTGTGTTTCAACCAAATAGTAACTGCAGTTTTATTTCTGTAATCTAGCTGAATGAGATATGGATCAACTTATGAGTCCATTGGAATTTCTAAGTTCTTTTCATAGCATTAACAGAAAAGCATTATTATTGTTATTGTTGTTATTATTAGTAGTAGTAGTAGCAGCAGCAGCAGCAGCTCCTCTTTTACTTCGTCTTCTCATCATCCTTGTCTGGTTTCTGTGCATCTTCCTCCTCTATTATTACATTAGCCTACTCTGATTCTCAGTATGGAACACTTGTTGCGACTGGGAAGTAAAGTTCATGTCTGAAACTGCATTTCTGATTCAAAATTGCATATGCATGGGAGCAGAAGAACCCCAAAGAATGCAGCATGGTTTACATGTAATGTGACATTTTTTGATGGCAGAAGAAAATTGATTCAAGTCTCACCAAACCTTTGCCATCATGTTTTATGTATGTATCCAGCAGTGGTGGTTCGTAGTGTTGCTTGACAAATCCTGTTATTGTGCTGGCAATAGAAAGTGCTCATAGTCTTGAATTGTGTATGTTTGTTCACCCTTTCTGTGGCACACTTACAGAAAGGAGTGACATGGAGTGACTTTTCACATAGATAGCTTCTGAGGAACTAGGTATTTGTAAATGTACTTTTATAAACAGCTGGAAATTGACTTCTTTAATGCTGTGATAGAAATGACTTCTTAAAAACCAGTAAACTGAATAAAGTGTTCTGTATTATCTGTTAGAAATGTTATGATAAGTTACCCAAAAGCAATGGCAGTGGCCATGCAGTGATGATGGACATTTGCTATTCATACCTGTTCAGTTTTTCAATATTGCTCCTAAATCAGCCAATAGTAGCATATACAGATTATATTCTTGGCTATAGGGAGCATTTACTGTGGTATGGAACCAAAAATACAGTTGTATTAAAATTGTAACCTAAAACATTTGAGTTGTCAATAATCTGAAATCTGCCCCTTCCAAACCGACTTTTGATATAATATTGCAGGATATCAGAGGGAAACTTTATATTAATAGTATGCTTGATTTTTCTGAGATTAGTTTTTCATGGCAAAAGTTGCATTGTATGTTGTGGGGAGAGATAAAAATATTTGTGTGCACTCTCTCTCTCTCTCTGTCTCTCTCTCTGTGTAGTATGTGTGTGCATATGTGTTTACAGCTGTTTATTTATTGCTGCTAAGGAAAAGCAAGGGAAGAGACAAAGGAATATGTTCTCATTAGCTGAAATGAACTCAGTTCATCCACAGCTTGGGCAGAAATGGGTAACATTGTGTATTAAGATGTACCTTTTTATGCACATCAATAGATATGCATCAGATAGTAGAATGTGCATTTTGATCCCATCTACAGGTTACTTCAGCTGAGTTGAGGCTGGGAGAGGGAGAGGGTTGGTTCATTTACCTATACAGTAATGTGAATATGTTCTCTCTTCCTTGCACGCCTGTCCCCTTGCAAAAAGTTTGGTTGCATTTTAGAGAGGGGGTTACAAATTACTGAAAGAAAGGACACACTGCAGGGACAGGGGATGTTCATGAAATGAACAACACTTGCTTTGATTCAGCAGTACTTTTGTTGGCATTTGACCCCACACGGTCCTGCTACAAAGCAGTGTACAACAGCCACAGGCAGCAGATACATAGGCTCATGAAGTTATTTATTAGTTATTTACTGTCAGGGATGAAAAAGAAGTGCTTGTGAGATTTTGCAACTGGCTAATTTTAGGTACTTTGTGCCTTTAGTTCCTGGGAAGGGGGTTCTTTCTTCTGGGTCAGGCTGCAAAATATATTGGGTTGCCTTTGCTTTTGGAGATATGTAAGAGTCTTTAACAAGCATGCACACATTCTTCAAAGGTAGACTCTGTCCTCACAGCCCTAATAATACCTCCCATTCGCTTGCTAACTCACTTGTACATCCATACAATGAACAAAACAATGCTGAATCATTTCACAAACAAAGCATACCCATAGTAGTTATGAAAGGCAGTTTTTAATGTTTTCAGAGGCAGCAATTGTCTTAGGAGTAATCCAGTAGGCTTCTATTGTATGTCAGTCTAACTGTTCTAGAATGTCTTGTAGATTATATAGTGAGACAAAGCAAAGTCCTTACTCCTTATATTCAGGCTGTCCCATAGCCCAGAATATGGAGGACTGGATCAAAAGCATTGTTTACATGCATATGTATTGTGGTTAGATTTGACTTGTTTACAAATCAGCCATTGGCATGAGTGAATAAGCTGAGATACATCCCAGTAGCCTTGGAATTTTGTTTGCTTGATTTTTCTTTTCAAATACTATCTGGAGTAGATTAGCAGAAGAATTTTACCTCATACATAGGTAATAATAGCGTTGTTCTGCTTGGCTCTGTTGAGATGTAAAGCAGAAATAATATCCCACATTTTGGATGCCTTATTTTAATAGGGGTGTTAAAAGAATGAAGAGGGTTCAGATTGAAGTAACACAAATGTGATTGTGTCTTTAAAATGTGAAATATGTGAAGAAAGTGTGAACATTTCAAATATTTAACCTTGAGATAGGTTTATAAATGAGACCTTGTAACAGTTTTTAAATGCTACCATGAAAAAAATAATGAATTGAAGTTTCTCATAAATAAAGAATAGAATAAAAGACTGCTGGGTTGAGCTCTGGAAGCACTTGTGGTGGTGCAAGATATTGTGGCCTTATTTAGTGTATAAACAGCAGTATATACCCTTAATACCATGTCTGAGACATTATCATGGGGTCAAACTGATGTAGATAAATTAAATTGTCTCTTTCCTTGTGATTATTCTTTGGTGAATTATTTAAAGTACTGTATTAGCATCATCTGTGCTCTCTGCGTTGCACAGTGACGGAAAGAATATTTGTATGGCAGCTCTAACAGTGTGCTAAAGAGAAAGCATGGGATGGTACTTTTGTAATGAAAGTGTCATTTCCCATCTTTTGAAAATGGAAAGGCCCTCTACACAGCAGGTATTGATGTTTCACTGATTTATTCTTGAGGACTCACAAACAATGCTGTTGCAACACCTCACATATCATGTGGACTACAGAGACATATGCACAAACAATGAATTTCCAGATCTCCTAGAACTTCTGTAAATATTTAACTCTGCATCCAAGTGCTTTAGATCAAGATGATAACCATGCAAGGAATTAACCTCAAGAGCCCAACGAGACACAAAGAATACTTGAAGGCAAAGAAAAGAGAAGAGCTGTTGATCAATAGGATCAATATTATGATCTCGAAATGAAACTTTCAACAAAATGCAGGGTCTCAACTTCCTAACAGGAGTGTTCTCGTACAGGCTTCTATCCAATATCACTATCCTTTTTTTCATTCCAATTTCATCATCATATCTGTTTTTCTTTGCCAAGTGAGGCTCAACATTCTGTGAGTATTAAACATGTTCAGTCCTTTTTTTTTTGAGCTGGTGGTGGAGGAAAGCAAACTTAAGTCTTTAAATATCCTTCTTGTACACCTGAAAACCTTGGCATTCCTGTAACTGTGCCTCACACTGAATTTTCAGTGGCCCCTGTTTGCCTCCCTTTTCATTGGCATTCTCCAGTTATACATTAAAATGACTGACTGAGAACAAGAACAAGGAGTTGATTAGATGGAAAGAAATGATATAATTTGATAATTTTAAAACAGGGATGGGCAACACTGAGAGTTGACATGATATAGTGGTTTGTGTTGGACTGGATCTCCAAGAGACCAGAGTTCAAATTCTGGATTGGCCATAAAAACCTTTGGCTTGTCAGAGGAGGGCGGTGGTAACCCCTCTCTGAACAAAAATTTGCCAGGAAAACCCTGAGATAAGTTATTTGGATAAGTAGATAAGTTAGGGTCTTAGTGAGCTTAGTAATATTAGTAAAGAAATAGGAAACACTGGATGAGCTGGGGCCATTTTTCTGCCAGTGACCCCCTCAGCCTGCACAGTTGCTCCCAGTATGATCAGGAGTGACTTTGGTTTACCTCTGGCTCCAGGAATCAGCCAAAAAACTGACAGTTTTTACCCTTTTTCCCTAGTATTTTTAGTGCTTTTCGAAGTAGAGGGAAGGGGGAATCCAAACCACCACATTTTTTTGACAAGCCTGGGTTGTTGTCATTGCTGCTGTTGTTGAATTTAAACTATCCTTAGTTGTTCATTTGGCTGTAAATATATATATGGAGGGGGGAGTGTTGGTGTCTGGTGTTTAAGAAGTCTCTCAGGGAGTTTGGGGCCCTGCAAAATAGGACCTCTGGCACTATTTGTGACCATGTGCCTAACTTGCCCACCCCTATTTTAAAAATTGTGAAAATGATGTAGAAAAATTAGACAGAATAGAAGAAAATTAAATCCTATTGTCTTCATCTGTGGGGCAGGTAGAATGAGGTAAAATGAGATGACAAGTGGGCAGGTGGGGAGAGAAACAACTAATTCTGAAGATGACCAGTTTCAGTTAAAGCAGTAAGTAAATGAATAAACTGATGAGAGCACATCAGCCTGTAGAAGAAAACCTTTATTAGAGAGAAAAATGTCTGTTTAAAAGATAAACTGAAAAGAGAGAGGAAAGAGAAATGAAGGCTAAAGAAGAAGAAGACTGGAATTACTAGAATGGGAGAGAGAGCCAAGATTACAGAAATATCGTCGCCCTGTAACAACAGATGAATAAGAGAGCTGTTTGAAAGATTGAGGACATTGCTCTCTGAAAGAAAGAAAAAAGGCCAGATAAAAAGGTATGATCTGGAGGTGGGCAGAAACCATGTTTTCAGCCTGGTGGAAAATAACAGAATGCAAAAATGAAACTAGAGAAAAGCAGTTATTTAGAAGAAGCAAAGGGGGGAAGGAACAAAGGAAGGAAAAGAAAAGAGTTTTTAAAAAATCTAGATACCTGCTTTGGGATGTCCCTAAGCTTCCCTAAGCTTCCTTCCTACTCTTCTCTATTGAGAGAGTCAGCCAAGAGTCAGTTTCTAGTCATTGGTTCATAGCTATAAACATTACTATAGGATAAGTGGTTCTGTGATTGTGATGAATTGTTTTTTCTTCCCAAGACACAGTTAGTGTAGTAATTGACTTCATAATCAACTATAAAAATCCCTTATATGGGGCACTAAAAGTTGAGGTACTGTAAGTGTTTTCTTGCTTAAGGCAAGGCTACACATGCAGTTGCAGTATTTTTGTACTGTTATTGTGTACGAAAACTTTGAAAAATAATCCAGAAAATATTATTGACTCTTTCCTCCTTCATGCTATAGCAGTTTAAAAAAGAAAAAAAATGTATTAAAACCATTAAAGAGATAGCAGTATAAAATAGGTGTGAGATCAAAATAAGATTCAGCATTAAACTGCCTTTCAGAAATACCTCCTACAGTCAGGGGTTAATACCATTGTTAACAGACAATTTATGTTACCATGTAGCATGCCCATTCTATGTTAGCAGAGAGCAGGCAAGCAAATTTGAAGGTTTGGCTGGAGAATGTTCCTGGTGATTTTGCTCTGCCGATGCCTGTGTTTAAGACAGAATCAGAAATGCCTACCTGTACATGACAGCGTTTGAACACATGCATTTGTAAAACCTTAATGCATGTATCAGTAATGAAAATCTTAATTAAGGAAGCTGAATCATTGTCCATGAACGCTCTTTCTTCTCCCGTGAAGTCCTTTGTGTATTGTAGCATCTACCTGGCCCAGACAGACAGAGCTCTCCAAAAGCTTGTCTGGCAGATCTTCTCTTGATTATTAACAGCTAGCAAATAACAAAGTCTCCCTCTTCTTTTGTCTAGTTGCTGAGGCTGGGAACAACACAGCACACAATGTTCTGTAGGGTTTGTTTATTTTTGGAGCTTTTTTTTAAAAAAATAGCTTTTTTATTCTGCCAGTTGGTTTAAAATAAAGAAGTGTTGATCATAACTAATGTAGCTGGTTTTTGTAGAGGCTGAAATTTGGACAGGCAGTTGTTCGTACACAGCAATGTACATTTTAGAAACAAGGTGCTGGCACTGACCAGGCTATGTAAAAAAATATTTAAATCTGTATGTATCAAAGTAAAGATTCACATTATGCTCCTCCTTCTATCTTTTAAGATGGACTGATTAGAAAATTAAGACCTTTTTGTTTTTGGAAAATGTAATATATCTTCTTGACAATTGAAGGGTCTTTAGGTGTTTTAAGGAGCTGGTTGTTTGGTTCCACTGTTTTCAGTCTTGTATAAGAGTCATTATACTTCTGGAATAGAACATTTGCTTGTATCTCTTGGACACAAGAACACAAGCATGCATCATTCTAAAATCACTGTTAACAAGAACAAAATCAACTGTATTGATTTAATTATTTACTTTTTAAGGGCATGTAAGACATTTTGGAGACATTTTGACAGGGCTTTTTCATGTTTCAAGGATTCCCCCATAACAAAAAGTAAAATAAAATCAATGAGCAGTACAGAAAATTATTTCTACAAAAAATATGATCTGAATACTTCTGAAATAATGCTTCTAAGAAGTAACTTCCCAAGCTCTTTTATCAGTTTTGTTAATGTACCTTTTATTGGGAAGTTAGTACTGGGAATCACTTAGATCCCACACAGTCACTGCCTGTTGAGAAAGGTCAATAGTAGAGGTGCTGGACAAGTTGTCAGACATGGTATAAGGTAGGTTTGTATTGTTTTTCAATGCCTCCACCATTCACAGTAGGAATCCTGTTACCACATAATTATTCCTGAGCACTCCATTCCTCTGAGATTCAGTGGTGGTTGTCCTCATTTTTTCTTCTTCAAGAAGAAGACGATCTGCCCAGTGTTCAAAAATCAACTGTATATTATTAGTTTCCTCCCCAAATATCTGAGCCTTTTTGCCATAGGGGGAGGCACAGGAATTGAAACTCACAAAATTTCTCACCCACAATTTCCAGGATTCAAATTTTTTTCCCCCGTTTTTGGAGGTAAAAATAGTGATACGGAACAAGATACTTTGGGGTTTTCTGGCAAGAAGCAGATTTCCTGAAGAATATGATTGGGGTAATCTTGTGAGCATCAACTGCTGGCTAGAGGGATATTTCAGTCCCACCTCTTTTCTAATGTGTTCTGTTACTAGTTACGACATTTTAGAATGCATACATTGTTGTTAGTAATGGGTGAAAACATATAACTTGTTGTTCATTTCACTGCCCATTTCTCCTGTTACTTTTTTTGAAAGAAAATTCTTAGAAGATTAGGAAAACAGCACTGAAGTAGAAAAAGTTCTGTGTAAATGCCTATATAAACACTCTTTAAAAATACCTCTTTTAAGTTACTACGAATTTCTCTTTGCTGCACTTGTAAAGTAATTCTGTTCCTGACATCACATTAACTTTGTGGCCTTGTTGCAACCTCTTTATCTCCAAAAGTAATTAGTTACTGAAAACTGTGTTATTTTTACCTTGCTGTTTCCAGGTTCTGCTAAGTATTGTTGGTCTTTTATGATTCTTGATTTTTGTCTTTGCAGTGTCAAATGACCCCGCTAAAATTAACAGTTATTTTTTACCTGATAAAAAGAATATTCTGTGATCTCAAAACATATGATAGAGCCTTGGTGAAGCTAAACAGGTCTACATCTGGCTAGAATTTGGATTAATGTGCCCATGTATCTTATTCTCCTGTTCAAAGACAAGAACTGTAGGAACAGAGATTTTGAAAATGTCTATCAGCAGTTAGTATCTGGAGAGCGGACTGGGCAGGAACACAAGTCAACTAATTATAGTCCTATCTACTAATTTTTTTCTAGCTACATTTTAGTTGTTGTTATGATCAAGTTGTTATGTTGCTTTGTTGTTGTTATGCTCAAATTGACTCTGACTTATGGCGATCTTCTCATAGGGTTTTCTTGGCAAGATATATTTGGAGAAGGTTTGCTAATGCTTTCATCTAAGACTGAAAGAGTATGACATGCCCAAGGTTACCTAGTGGGTTTCCATGCCTGAGAAGAGATTCAAATCCCAGTGTCCCGGAGTCGCAGTCCAACACTCAAACAACAATGGCACACTGGCTCATTTTAGTTATTGATTTTCTTTTTGCCTCTGTGAGTATCAAGTAGTATATGTAGATTTTATGCAAACTATGGCCATTTCTGCATTACACTTATAGTGCTATTATTCCACTTTCAGCATCCTGTGGTATTCTGGGGTTTGTAGTTTACTGAGGCCAAAGAGCTCTCTGACTGAGAATTCTAAAGGCCCCTCCCTAAACTGCAAACCCCAGGATTCCATAGGATGTTGAAAGTGGAATAATAGCACTATAACAGTGCAGTGCAGAAATGGCCTGTGTCTTTTGTTCTTATTTCATTTCCATATTTCAGCAATGCTCAAGTGGCCACCCTGGTCTGTGTGTGTGGCAGTTTGGCAGGCATGTGGATGCTACTTTCAATACCAGAAATAGGTAGGTAGGTAGGTAGGTAGGTAGGTAGATAGATAGATAGATAGATAGATAGATAGATAGATAAATCAGTTCATAAATATAATCAGTGAAATGAGTATAAAATAAAATGAAGAACTGAACAAGGTGCCAATGCCTAGTTTAAATGTGTTTGTAATAACAAAACAAAGAAATCTTTACCTATGGCGGGTTCCATGTGCATCACTCACTGGATTACTGGTACATGTGTATACAGCATTGGCATGGTAGCATGAGTTCATGGCATGCTAAGCATGTGGATCTCCAGAACCACCCTGTTTTAATTAGCCTTCATCTCAATTTATTTTTATTTTTCTGATTTCACTTCCTAATGATGCATATAGTGTAGGGACTGATCCTGAAAACAGGTTGTAGGTAGATTTTCTGTCATATGTTATCACAATGCACAGAATTCTGACATTTATAAGCAAAGGAAGTATTTTTCTCTCGACTCTCACAACAGGAAATGTGCTATGATAGTGAAATGGCAGTTACTATTTGAAAATGCAAAAAAAAGTAAAGAGCTGTAAAGTGTGGCAGAACCATTGATATTACTTCTCTTTCGTTACTACGTATATGTCATACCTGACATTTTAAAACACAGCCATTTCTTAATTAGCTGAGCATGTTTAAGAAGAAAAAATAGGTTGTGGAAAACTTAACAGCTGGAAACAATTCCACATAGTTGGATGACTTAAAAACAACTGAATTAATTTCATTGTAAAACTTTCCCCAAAATGACATTTCAGGATTGAAGGAAGAGAGAAGAAACTTTACTATAAAACAACTTTAATATAAAGCATCTCTTTTAAAATTTTGCAACTTAACTGGAAACATTTGTTTTCACATTTGCAAAATAGTACAGCTTGTAATATTGTGCAAGCCCATCATGATGATGACAGTGCGCGCTCTCTCTCTCTGTCTGGAATTGACCAAGCAAGCAGAAGCTTATGCCACCTTGGTTCCATTCAGGAAAAAGGTGGGGTGTGAATAAAATAAAAAAATAAAATAATCTTTTTAAAAAAGAAAATACAGTGCTTGATTGTACCTTAAAATCAGAAACCCTGTGTGAGATAATTGCAAAAAGGCAGTTGAAAAGTACAGAATTAGCAGGGTTATATTGCCCTCATTTCTTTATTTTTAAATTTCTTTATTTGATTTAGATCCTGCCTTTATTCCATAGCTGATTTACAAGATGGCTTTGAATTTTTTTTAAAAAATGTAGTCAGCTCTCCATATTTGTGGGTTTCACTTTTGCGGATTTGATTATTCATGGATTAGTTGCTGTAACTTCTGCTGCCTCCCTATGCCATTTTTAATAGGGACTGCAAGTCTCATGAGACTGAGAAACCACTAATGAGGCTTGTAAGTCTCTATTAAAAATAAAGTAGGGCAGCAGTGGAGGTGGCAGTAAGTCCCACCAGCCACCCTCTGTTTTGTGAAGGAACCTTGATGCCTCAAAGGAATCCATGGTGGGTTGAATATGCTGATCCTATTTTTTTGTGTGTTAAACATGGTTTGGGAGGGCCTAGAGTTATTCATGATTTTTTCACTTTCACGAGGGTCCTGTGCCCCTAACCATAGTGAATGTGGAGGGATTACTGTACATATTAATATGCAAATTAAATTGGTATATATTGTCAAAATACAAGTTAAGTTAAATTAGTTTAAACTCCTCAAGAATAAAAAGGCCATATTATATATGTGTGTGTGTGTGTGTGTATATATGTATGTGTAACATAAATTTTGTATATAGATATAGATATATAGATATATAAAATGTTAACTACACACACACACACACACACACATTAAAATACAAGTCATCCATCATGTGGATCATGGTTGTTTTGTTCTGAAAACAGACCTGAAACTAGATTGGAATGAATCCAGATAATCAGTTTTATCGAAGAGAACATAAAGTTACATGTGAAGAATCCACTTCAACATCTTTCCCTTGATATTTGCAATCAGGTAATAGCAGTTATAATTTTTCAGCTCCCAGAAGGATTTGTACAGAAGGATTTCTGTTTCATAATTCTGTGTTTCAGGATGTCTATGTTGCTCCTTTGCAAAAGTTGGCACTTACCACCTGGACCCTTACAAAACTTGTAAACCAGAAAGAGTAGGGGTTACACAGAGCAGACAAGCAGAGTTGATAGCATCCCACCAATCTCCATCCTCATGACTGTAGTCCTAAAAATCGTGAACACAAAATGCAATAGCCACATCTGTATATGGGAATGCAAACTTAGTTGGAAATGGACAGAATTGTGCTTGAAGTACTTAGCGTTCAGGCTTCCAAGAGCTGCTTTCCATCACGCAGAAGTTCAAGTTGGAGAAGGTCTGCTTAACCTTCATTACCTCAGGTCAAATTGTGAGTATTAAATTTATATCCAGCTTTTTGTGTAGTCAGAATTTGAAATATGAGTATTCTGGTTCACCATTCATTATCTTAGCCTGATTATAGGACCTTATTATATGAGATACAATACATAAATATATTAATATATCCTTGAGAAGTATATCAAATAGTTCACATATTCTGAAAATCTTCTTCCAGTAAGAATAGCCTGCTTCCTTTAATTTACTAAAATACAACTTAGCTGCAGCTGTTCACACTTGTCAAATCTGTAGAGCAAACAGCTGTATTAGAGAAGCTGGGCATTCATTTTGGTTTCTAAATTATAAAAAAGGTGTATAATATAATTTCATATTGATGGATGGGTCTGCAGTGTTACTCTTCAGAAGTGAAAAACATCTTTTAGATCATTTTTGATGAAATGTGATATAAACCATAAAGCTCCATTTTCATCCCATTATATTACATTTTTGCTTTTTATACTAGACTTGGACTTTAATAATTAAAGTCTAAATGTGGAAATAGGTCACCACTGATTGTCAGGTCGGTAATGGTGCTAAGTCACACCTAACAGAGTTGGAAGATCTTGTATCATCCTGCACAGAAGCAACAGCACCAGAAAAGACCTTCGCTTTCTGTTATTTGAGATTTCTTGAAGCAAAAAAGCAAAAAGGGATGGGGGCAGGGAGAGAACAGTTTCTGCTCTCAATATCTAAAATGTACCTTTCAATATGTTATGTTATAAGTTGCATAACTACTGCCAATCCAAATCTCCCCATGGATCTCCCTGGTATCATCAACTGAAAAAAAACTTATGATATGTTGTCTTTTAAGTTTAACATTTTAATATAAGCTGGTGCTGGAAGAAGTGACTGGGAATGATTACAGAACTCATAGGACTCTCTCAGTGTTCTTAAGATTTTGCAATTTCTATCCTCAGTTCACTTCCCTAATCCCACTGCAGGTTCTAGATCCCTGGAAAATTATCTCTGTAGAATCACTCGAGCCAACCTTGTGTAGTGGTTTGAGTTTTGGACTATTACTCTGGAGAATGGGGTTCAAATCCTCACTTTGGCAGGGAACTCATGAATGACCTTGGGCAAGTCACACACTCTCAGCCTTAAAGGAAGGCAAAAGCAAATCTCCTCTGGACAAATCTTGCCTGGGATAGGGTCACCTTAAATTGGAAATTACATGAAGGTGCACAAGAATCACCAGACAAATAAGGCTAGGGCAGAACTTCACCATCATCTTAAATTAATAATAATAATAATAATAATAACAACAACAACAACAGAATTTATTTATATCCTGCCTCTCCCGACGGATCGAGGCGGTACTACAACAGTACATCAAATACATTCAAAGCAATTAAAACATAACCCATCCTCCCCTGCCATAACTGCTATCATCAGTGATAAAGAAGCAGAACTTTCACAGGTTATTACTACATCCTACAAAATCACCACCACTTTTTTGTCCCAAGCTAGCTACTACACAGGCTTAGGCCGTTGTAATTACAGTTGCATTAGTATGTGGCTGTATTAGGTTGTCTCCTTCTGGGCCGCCTAGTCAGTTTCCTTGCTGCTGAGTTTGCAAACTCCTGCTGGTCATATAATAATCTTGTTGAACTCAACTCAGTTGCTACTTTGAAGGAGTTTAAGGTTAGATCACTGAGTCCTTTGTGAATTCCATGTTCCAGTGGTGATGAACAAAAAACAGATCCAATCTCAGGCAGGCTCCCACTATCTCTACTGGAGTTCTTGTTGCTGCCAAATAGCCTGTCTGCTGGATTTAGCCATCCTGTCCTCCAATTTGGGAAACCGGCCGGCGGGGACACTGCATACAAAAGGGAAAAACAGCAGCAGGAAAAAGAATATAAATGCCTTGGGGTAGCAGGTTGTAGTGTGTGAGGGAGAGGAAGAGGGAGGGGGGAGAGAAGGAGAAAGAGAGAGAGAGAGGTTAATCTCATTTTTTTGTGCATAGAATCATAGAAATGTAGAGTTGGAAGAGACCACACGGGCCATACAGTCCAACCCCCTGCCATACAGAAACACCCTCAAAGCACTCCTGACAGATGGCCATCTAGCCTCTGCTTAAAAACCTCCAAGGAAGGAGACTCCACTACACTCCGAGGCAGCAGATTCCACTGCCGGACAGCCCTGACTATCAGGAAGCTCTTCCTGAGGTTCAGGTGGAATCTCCTTTCCTGCAGCTTGAATCCATTGCTCCTTGTCCTGGTCTCTGGAGCAGCAGAAAACAAGCCCTCTCCTTCCTCTACATGGCATCCCTTCAAATATTTAAACATGGCTATCGTGTCCCCTCTTAACCTTCTCTTCTGCAGATGAAACATACCCAGCTCTCTAAGTCTATCCTCATAGGGCATGGCTTCCAGGCCTCTCACCATTTTGGTCACCCTCCTCTGGACTTGCTCCAGCTTGTCAATATCCTTCTTGAATTGGGGTGCCCAGAACTGGACACAGTATTCAAGATGAGGTCTAACCAAAGCAGAGTAGACTGGTACCAGTACCTCCCTCGATCTAGACACCATACTCCTATTGATGCAGCCGAGAATTGCATTGGCTTTCTTGGCTGCCGCATCACACTGCTGACTCATGTTCAGCTTGTGGTCTATTAAGACTCCTAGATCCCTTTCACATGTCCTGCTATCCAGCCACGTGTCCCTCATCCTATATTTCTGTATTCCATTTTTTCTACCTAAGTGTAGGATCTTACACTTCTCTCTGTTGAATTTCATTTTGTTAGCCTTGGCCCAGCTCTCCAGTCTATCCAGGTCATTTTGAATTTTGATCCTGTCCTCTGGCGTATTAGCAACCCCTCCCAATTTGGTGTCATCTGCAAATTTGATGAGCATGCCCTCTATTCCTTCATCCAAGTCGTTGATAAAAATATTGAACAGCACTGGGCCTAGGACAGAACCCTGTGGCACCCCGCTAGTCACTTCTTTCCAGGATGAAAAGCAGCCATTTGTGATCACCCTTTGGGTTCGGTCGGTCAACCAATTACAAATCCAACTAACAGTAACCCTGTCCAGCCCGCATTTTACCAGCTTCATTGCAAGAGTGTCATGGGGAACTTTGTCGAAGGCCTTACTGAAATCGAGATATGCTACATCCACAGCATTCCCTTCATCTATCAAGCTAGTGACTCTATCATAAAAAGAGATAAGATTAGTCTGGCATACTAATACAAGAATGCACTTCTCTGTATCTTTCTTATATGTGCCTGTTTATTGTTATTATTATCCTGGATCTATCTTTATTAAACCACTTCAGTTCAGAGGAAGGGTAGACTTGGCTCATTAGTGGTTAAAACACCAGTAAGTTTCAGATTTCTGGATGAACAACTTTGCTGCACAGTGGAACCTTTGGCTCTCTGCATCTTACTATATTCCTGGTTATGATGAAGACTCTTGACTTGACCCTCAACTTGACATTTTGCCTGTGTTTGGGAAGTCTTTCTGTGCCTGCTTCTGTTCTGCTGTGCCTCTCTTGTTTGCCAGTGATCTGTCCTGGTGCAGGAGCCCAAGCGATCTTGTACCTGAAGCTTCTCAAGGCCCTTTGGAAGTCTTTCTAGATGGAATAAGACAGATGGTATGGAGAAGGTAAGAGAGCTAGACCATGAGCCTTCTGCTCTGCAGGTGGAAGAAAAGATGCCATTCATGCCAGTGGCAGCTGCGTGGGAAAGAAAATAATTAATCTTTAACTAAGCTGTGCAATGTACCTGAGTCTTCAACTGTTGATTCTCCTGCTCCTTCCCTTATTTATTACCTATAACATAATGTTAATCACAAACCACAGAAGTTGAGATCTTTTCACATTGCCAAAGCCCACCGTGGCACTTGATCTTGGTGACACTTTAAATGCATTTTGAATCTAGGAAGATGCTTTGCATGTTGTATATGCATTCCAAGTCACATTGAAACAATACCACTTTCATATAGATGAGTCAGTAAGACAGCTTCAGTGCTCTGAGTTCCTGTGATGATTCCCAAGATTATGTGGGTCTTGGTTTTGCTCACATCAAGGCCAAACTGTTGTCTACAGTGGAACAATCTACTTCAGAAAGTGGTCTGTGCTTTTGTGAACCTCATCAAGTGCCAGAATTTTGCTCAGTTACAGAACCCAGATCATTATAGATTATGGAGTCAAGACCTCCCTTTCAGATCCCCACAGACCTCATCTTGCCTCCGAAAAAGAAATCCACACACAGAGTTCGGAACATTACATTTTATGCAGTTGGTTATATTTTTTAAAAAGGGCTTCATTGCCATTACTTGTTATTTAAGGAATGTACATTAGTTTAAGGTGTTGATGGTACATTATGCATTACTTTATATTTATTTAGTGCTGCTGTTATTTTTTTATAATAGACTAAAATACAAAAATGTGTCCCATATCTTCCAGTATGACTCCCCCCAAAAAACATTGTGAATAAAAATTATTAATTACAGATTACACTAAAAAAAGTAAACAAAATTCCCAGTAATTACATCATTACACAAAAGAAATTGTCGTTTTACCCTTATTATCCCCAAAAGTAATGTTACAGGTTGTGCTGTGTACAGTTTGCTATGTCCAAAAAAATCAGCAGATCCAATTAAAAATCTTATAAAAATGTTTCAGTGATGGATGGGCCACTCAAACTAGAACTAATGTGCTATAATGGCTAATGTTAGTGTGATGCAATATTAGACTAGAAATTCAGAGATCCAGATTCAAAGTCCCAGCTGGACCATATGCCTCTTCTGCTGGCCTTGGGGCAATCACTGTCTTTCAGCCTTAACCTACCTCACAGTGTAGTTCTGAAGATAAAGTGGGAAGGAAATTTTGTGAGATTAAATATGCAAGTTAAAGTAGGCTTTTAAATTTATTTATTTATTTTGTTATTTATATATTTAGGTACTACTCGTCCTCCAGTGAGTTCAAGATAATACATAACAATATCTTTCTCTCCACTTTATCTTCACAACATCATTGTGAAGTGGGGAGAAGTTCAGTCATATGCATTGCTTTGAGCTCACCAGAAGAAACAGGGTGTATAAATTTAATCTATAATGGTGAAACAGAATGTTTCTGGAGGCTTTAATTGTTGGGACACCATGCCTTAAAATTGGGAGGGTGTTTTCAACTGTTGTCCACATTGCAGTGCCCAATTTGAAGTCAAAATTCCGAAAGAGAGAGTATTGTCACTAAATGAGCAAAAAAGGGCAATCATGTTTTGATACCTCAGAAACAGAGTATTTTTGATTAGTATACGAGGTAAAATGCTCAAGTTCAATCTGAAAACTCAAAATTCCAAAGAGAGTCTTCTTTAAAGTGAAATGGGGAGCCGTAAGCTATTATGTTTCAGAGCAAAATGGGGAGCCATAACTCATTGTGAAGTTTTTAAGGGCTAGAAAGCAGAAGAGGTTTTTCTGAAGCAAGGCTGCTATAATTCGTGAGTATAGAAGACAAGTTGGAGAAACAGGAGAGGGATGAAACACTGCACCTAAAAGTCCTGGGGTTTAAAAAGAAGATTAAAAAAATGAGAGGGACCTCTAGCATATTGCTGATAAAATTCCTGAAATGAAACCCGAAAAGGGAGCCAGAAAACAGGGCTCCCTTGAACCCCTATGAGAGTATTATATATCCTGAGCAGTACACTTCAGCTAGTTGACAAAAGCATTTTAAAAGTTACTCGCAGGTGGAAAAGGGAAGTAGGGTTCACTGAGTGAATTTAGTTGTTCCTTGATTTTTATAAATATCAGTTGTGTGTATAGATAGGAACAGTTATCGCATCACTTTTACTTGGTTCCTGACCTTTTTTTCCCCTTTTCTCTCTCTTTTCCACTCTCCATCTGACAATTGGTTGCTCTTTTTTATCTTCTCTGTTGTTCCATGCAATGCCTCTTCATCTCAATGTTGATCCTTAACTGCTGACTAGACTCCCAGCCTACAATCAGTCTTCCAGTCTGCTCCATTTTTTCTTTTCCTCATATATGTGCAAAATATTTTCTCACGTTGCTCTCCACAGTTAAAAGATACAAATGAAAGTCTTATACCATTCCAAAGCAAGAATTCACTTTTTTCTCTCTCTCATTAGGTCATGATTTTTACAACTGGTTCTCCATTACAAATCTTTTTATGAGAGGATCTTAAACTTTGCCAACATGAATCATTTAGCTGTGAAAGATAGCCATGTGAAGTCTTCAACACTTATCTTAACTGCTGGAACGGATGCATGCAATGGTTAAATGACTTGCAGGTCTGATACTAAAATTTGCTGCTCCAACATATAATTAAGAACATAAGAGTCATGTTTGTTGTTAATTGCCATCAAGTCAATTTTGACTTATGGCCCCCTATGAATTAGAGATCTCAAAGTCACTCAACAGCCCTGCTCTAGTCTTTCAAAACCAGGGCCATGGCTTCCTTGATTGAGTATATCCCTCTGTAGTGTGGTTTTCCTCTTTCTCTACTGCCATCTACCTTGCCAAGCAGTATTGTCTTTTCTAGTGAGTCGTGTCCAAAGTACAATGGTCTCAGTTTAGTCATATCAGATTCTAGGGAGAGCTCAGGCTTGATTTGCTGTCAGACTAGTTAATTTGTCTTTTTTGAAAGTTCATGGTATCTACAAAACTGTCTTCCAGTACCACATTCAAATGAGTTCATTTTCTTCTATCAGTTTTCTTCACTGTCCAGCTTTCACAGCCATACATAGAAATTGAAAATATGATGCTGTGGACAATCCTGATTTTTGTATACAATGATATCTCTTTACACTTGAGGATCTTACTTAGTTCCTTTGCAGCTGCCTTTCCAAGTCTTAGACTGCAGTCTCCCTTCTGATTAGTGACTGAACCAAGGTATGGAAAATCTTGAACTATTTCATTGTTTTCATCATCTTCGAAGTTATGTAAACCATCTGTGGTTGTAATTTTTTTGTTTTCTTATTGTTCAGCTGTAAGCTTGCCTTTGTACTTTTTTCCTTGATTTTCTTCAGTGTTCATTTCATATCTTTTCTATTTTCTGCTAGTATATTATCTGCATATCTTAAATTGTTGATGTTTCTTCCTCCAGTTTTCATGGCTCCTTCCTCTGAGTCTAATCCAGCTTTACATTTATATGATACATTCAGCATACAAGTTAAATAGATAAGATTATAAAATGCAACATTGCCTGTCCCCCCTTGCCAATTGAAAACCATTTTGTTTCTCCTTATTCTGTCCTGATGGTCGCCTCTTCTTCTGAGCACACATCAAGACAATCAACTGTTGTGGTACACTCATTTCTTTGAGAGCAAGCCATACTTTTTCATGATTTGCACAATCAAAGGCTTTGCTATAATCTATATAGTACTCCACATATAGTAAAAGTGAAGCCCTGTACCTGCTTTTATTATTTTTTTCAAACGAGTTTTCCAGTGATACATTTTGTGTAGTATCCTGTTCAGCCTACAGACAAGCAGATAGATAGCAAAGTCAGGTGTTTAAAAAAAAATTGCAAGGGCTTCATCTAAGAGAAGTTGAAAGCAAATATTACCCAATTCTTGCAGCATTACAATATTGCAAAATTACTCTTGTGAATGTTCAGGTAACTTATTAAAATTTCTTATATTTACTTGAACAAAACATATCATTAATACATTTATAAGTATACTCTGACAGTGTTCACCTGCTTAAAGCTGAGAGAACCTTTAATCAAGCATCTTTTAGAAATGAGATTTCAGAAGATTAGTCATATCAGTTTCTTATCACAAATGAAAATTTTAAAACATAATTGGGCTGTTTTTGGTGTTCTAAAAACTATGCTTGAATAAAGCTATTGGCAGTTACGGTATCATGAGACCTTTTACAGGGGGTTGTACGTGCAAAAAGTCTTTAGTCATCCAAATGTTGTTGAACAGTTGCTTCCATTGTCCACATCACTGGCAAAATTGTGGTGTAACTGGCATCCAACAACACCTGGAAAGTCACAGGTTCCTAGCCCTGCTTTATAGCAGCCTTCCTCAGCTTGGTGCCTTCCAGGTGACTGTAGCTCTTACCATCATTATCCAGTCACCATGCTGGCTGTCACCTGATGGGGATTGCAATCCAAAATACTTGGAGGGCAACAGTTTGAGGAAAACAGCATTTGAAGCTCTTTCTTTCAAAATTCAAGAAAACAGTAAAATAAGAAATATAAAGCATTTTCTGGAGCAAGAAATCAGAACAATGTTCTCTGGTCATCAACATCTTTACATATTCACTTAAAAGATGTAGCGGAAAAAGTCTTCACCTCTTCATTTGAAATATTAGTTTTACTTTTAGGAAAACAGTCATGTTTCATTAGTCTTTCCCAAATATACACAGCATGACCCAAGGAAAGCTTTTGGTTTCTTCACAAGAGTAGTTTCTACTAGAACTGCTAGTATAATCTATCTTTAGCAAACAGTATTCCCACTAAAGTAAACTTTGATTACAGTTACAATAGGATCTTGTGTGCTGACAGAAATTCTAGCTTTTGCAGCATGTTAGCCTTCTTTGGCTGACCTCTACTACCCTTTAGGTCAAACACAGGACAGTCAGGTCAAGAGATAACCAAGCTTTCAATATCAAATGTAATGTGAATACAGTATATGACAAAATATTTGCTGCCAGAAGAAATTACTGGGGTAGGCTAGAAAAGTGAAACCTTATTCCTGTCAAATCATTTTGCTCTCAGAAATCCAGATCAGAAAAGGAAGCTCTCTAGCTATTTGCTTTGTATTAAGTACTATGCCGGTAAAACTGTGATGTGCCACTTAAAGCTCAAGGTGGCCTGGAGCTAGTATTGGAATATAAACCAACTGCTCTTGAAAATGAGCTGTACAGTAGCCTATAAGTTGGTCTGCAATGGCCTCAGGAAATCCTCCTGGCTATGCTGGTCCTTTTTATCAGCTACATGGCTCTGACCGAAATGGAAACCTCATGTCATCTTTCTGACCAGAATTGATTGCACATTATATCTGGGATATAATGTTTTATCATCTGCTTATTTTCAAGCAATTATATTTAGTGAAAAGACCATTGTTCCTGTTTGAAAAGTACATTGAAGCAACTTTGTTTCATTGTCTGTTTGCCTTTTCCTTCACACCACTGAGATTCAAAAATGACCCATTGTGATAAAGCATGATTTGGGGTTTGAGGATAAGTCTGTGAGAACTGGAGGTTCAAGGACTTCCCATACCTCATCTCTACTACAGCTGCAGTAGGAGTTTGAAAGCTTTTGCCTCTTTTTTAAACTGTTCACAATTCATGATTTAAAAAAATTGCTTGTTTTTGCTTGTTTTTGCTGTTAATTGCTTGCTATTGTTTGCTGGCTACTGCCTGGCCGTGGGCTCTGCCTGATCACACGGTCTGACTAACGAGAGGGAGGAGGCAGCTAGCGGGGAGGAGCTTTATTAGGAGATACCAACGGGCCTCTAGCTCATTTCCCAGAGGAAAGAGCAGAGGAGAGCTGGGCCTGTGAAGACGTCCTAGACCAGGTGTGTTTCACAGGCTTGTTTTTTTGCTGAGCTTGTTTTTGCTGTGCTTGGGGGCCTTGCTTGTTTTTGCTGTTAATTGCTTGCTATTGTTTGCTGGCTACTGCCTGGCCGTGGGCTCTGCCTGATCACACGGTCTGACTAACGAGAGGGAGGAGGCAGCTAGCGGGGAGGAGCTTTATTAGGAGCTACCAACGGGCCTCTAGCTCATTTCCCAGAGGAAAGAGCAGAGGAGAGCTGGGCCTGTGAAGACGTCCTAGACCAGGTGTGTTTCACAGGCTTGTTTTTTGCTGAGCTTGTTTTTGCTGTGCTTGAGGGGCCTTGCTTGTTATTTGCTTGCTATTGTTTGCTGGCTACTGCCTGGCCGTGGGCTCTGCCTGATCACACGGTCTGACTAACGAGAGGGAGGAGGCAGCTAGCGGGGAGGAGCTTTATTAGGAGCTACCAACGGCAAGCGCCTTCGGCGCGCGCACTTGCACTCCTTTACTTTCTCGAGCTTCTCCTGTACTACTCTCTGTTGTTTCAAGGATGGAAGGTGAGGGAGCTGCTGCAGTCACCTGTAACGCTTGTGGCATGTTCCTTTTCTTGCCACAAGAGGTTCTCGGGTACACCTGCACCAAGTGCAAGCTGGTCACCTTCTTGGAGGAGAAGGTTCGCCAGCTGGAGGCACGAATTTCTGATCTCCATCTTATTAGGGAAGGGGAGGAGTTTTTGGATAGGGCAGAGAAGACCTACCAGAAGACCGAATGCACGGAGGAGCTGCCAGATCAGGAAGTCACCACACTTTGCCGGGAAACGGAGGTTTGGGCGAATGTCACACGGAGGAGTAAAAGGACCAGGAAGGTAACAGAGACTCTTAGCATACACAATCGCTTCGAACTACTTGGCCTTATGAACAATGAGGAGCACCACGCGGAGGGAACAGAATGTCAACAAGAAGGAATCAAACTTCACCAACAGGGACTAGATCAACACTCCCAGCCTAAACAGAATGCCCAGGCAGTCCGAGTAGAACAGGTTCGCCGAGGAGCCCAGGACAAGTCTCAGAGGAGGCGAGTTCTGGTTGTTGGGGACTCTTTGCTAAGAGGAACTGAAACAGCAATCTGCAAAACGGACAAGCTCAATCGAGAAGTCTGTTGTCTTCCTGGGGCCAGGATCAACCACATAACGGAGAGGCTAACCAGGCTAGTCAAACCCACTGACTATAAGCCCCTCATTTTGGTTCATGTGGGAACCAATGACACTGCGAGGAGCAGCTTAAACCACATTGCAAAGGACTACGAGCGTATGGGGACCAAGCTTAAGGACCTTGGTGTGCAGGTGGTCATTTCGTCTCTCCTCCCTGTTCAAGGATACGGCGCATGTAGGGAAAGGGCAATAGTAGAGGTCAACAACTGGCTCCGCACATGGTGCCGCCAACAACGGTTTGGGTTTTTGGAACATGGCCTGAATTTCCATGAACATGGGCTTCTGGCAAGGGATGGGCTGCACCTCACAAAACTGGGCAGGAATGTTTTTGCAAACAGTCTTGCAAGGAAGATTAAGAGGTCTTTAAAGTAAGATCCACTGGGGAGGGAGACAATATTATTCAGGGCAAGGACTCAGAGAACACAGGGGGAAAAGGCCCAAATGATACTGGACAAGTAGTACAAGCGGCCAATGGGGGAGGAGTAGAAACAATAGTACAGGACTTGCAGGAAGGGCCTGGGGACTTAAGTGTCTCTACACTAATGCAAGGAGTATGGGAAACAAGCAGGATGAGCTTGTACTCCTAGTACAAGAAAATAAATACGATTTGATAGGCATCACTGAGACCTGGTGGGATGAGTCTCATGATTGGAATATAGGAATAGAGGGGTATAGCCTATTTTGTAAAAATAGACCAAACAAGAAAGGAGGAGGAGTAGCCTTGTATGTCAAGGATGTTTTCACCTGTGAAGAGATCCTGGGCTTAAACCCAGAAAGCCAGGTAGAGAGCATTTGGGTAAGAATTAAGGCAGCGAGAAACAATAGGGATATTCTGGTGGGGGTTTACTACAGACCTCCAACCCAGGCTGAGGACTTGGATGACGCCTTCCTCAACCAAATGACTGAACATTCAAAGAGGAGAGATACAGTAATAATAGGAGATTTCAATTACCCAGATATATGCTGGCAGTCAAACTCTGCCAAGACAGCAAGGTCCAGCAAGTTTCTTGCTTGTCTTGCAGACAACTTCATGGTCCAGAAGGTGGAAGAGGCCACAAGGGGATCAAATATTCTAGATCTGGTCTTGACCAACAGGGATGACCTTGTGAATGAGGTAGAAGTGGGTTGGGATCTTTAGGGGGGAGTGACCATGCCCTGTTGGAATTTAGCATTCAGTGGGAAGGAGAAGATAAGGGTAGCCAGACACTCGTCTTAGATTTTAAAAAAGCGGACTTCTGTAAACTTAGGGAGCTGCTGGCTGGAATTCCGTGGTCAGGAATAGTGAAAGGGAAAGGAGTTCAGGAGGCATGGGAGTTCCTTAAAAAGGAGATACTGACGGCACAGTCTAAAACTGTGCCAATAAGGAGGAAAAATGGAAGGCATCTGAAGAAACCAGAATGGTTGACTAAAGAACTCTCAGCTGAGCTAAGAGTTAAGAGAAACACGTATAGGAAATGGAAGAAGGGGGAAACCACCAAAGAAGAATTTAAGCAAGTAGCCAGGAGATGTAGGGAGGAGGTCAGAAAGGCTAAAGCCCGAACGAACTTAGGCTGGCCAGAGACATTAAAAACAATAAAAAGGGTTTTTTTAAATATGTCCGCAGCAAAAGGAAAAAGAAGGAGACAGTAGGGTCGCTACGCAGAGAAGATGGCGAATTACTCACAGGGGGGAGAGAAAAGGCAGAGCTACTTAACACCTTCTTTGCCTCCGTATTTTCCCCGAAGGATACAAGCACTCAACCTGGCGGTAGGGGAGCAGGGGAGGAAGCAGAGGAAATGAGGCACTTAATAAGTAGAGAGGTGGTACAGGAATACCTGGCCGCATTGGATGAATTCAAGTCTCCAGGGCCAGATGAATTGCATCCTAGGATATTAAAAGAGCTGGCAGAGGTCATTTCGGAACCGCTTGCTATAATTTTGAGAAATCTTGGAGGACAGGAGAAGTTCCAGCAGATTGGAAGAGAGCAAATGTTATCCCCATCTTCAAGAAGGGAAAAAAAGAGGACCCAAATAATTATCGCCCAGTCAGCCTGACATCGGTACCCGGAAAGATCCTGGAGCAGATCATTAAGCGTTCAGTTTCTAATCATTTAGAAAACAACGCAATAATCACGAGAAGTCAACATGGATTTCTCAAAAATAAGTCATGCCAGACTAATCTGATCTCTTTTTATGATAGAGTTACTAGCTTGATAGATGAAGGGAATGCTGTGGATGTAGCATATCTCGATTTCAGTAAGGCCTTTGACAAAGTTCCCCATGACATTCTTGCATCGAAGCTAGTAAAATGTGGGCTAGACAGGGCTACTGTTAATTGGATATGTAATTGGTTGACCGACCGAACCCAACGGGTGATCACGGATGGCTGCTTTTCATCCTGGAGAGAAGTGACTAGTGGGGTGCCACAAGGGGTTTTGTCCTGGGCCCAGTGCTGTTCAATATTTTTATCAATGACTTAGATGAAGGAATAGAGGGCATGCTCATCAAATTTGCAGATGACACCAAATTGGGAGGGGTTGCTAATATGCCAGAGGACAGGATCAAAATTCAAAATGACCTGGATAGATTGGAGAGCTGGGCCAGGGCGAACAAAATGAAATTCAACAGAGAGAAATGTAAGGTCCTACACTTAGGCAGAAATAATGGAATACAGAAATATAGGATGGGGGACACGTGGCTGGATAGCAGTACGTGTGAAAGGGATCTAGGAGTCTTCATAGACCACAAGCTGAACATGAGTCAGCAGTGTGATGCGGCAGCCAAGAAAGCCAATGCAATTCTCGGCTGCATCAACAGGAGTATGGTGTCTAGATCGAGGGAGGTACTGGTACCACTCTACTCTGCTTTGGTTAGACCCCATCTTGAATACTGTGTCCAGTTCTGGGCACCCCAATTCAAGAAGGATATTGACAAGCTGGAGCAAGTCCAGAGGAGGGTGACCAAAATGGTGAGAGGCCTGGAAAACATGCCCTATGAGGATAGACTGAGAGAGCTGGGTATGTTTAGTCTGCAGAAAAGGAGGTTAAGAGGGGACATGATAGCCATGTTTAAATATTTGAAGGGATGCCACGTAGAGGAAGGAGGGGGCTTGTTTTCTGCTGCTCCAGAAACCAGGACAAGGAGCAATGGATTCAAGCTGCAGGAAAGGAGATTCCACCTGAACCTCAGGAAGAACTTCCTGACAGTCAGGGCTGTCCGGCAGTGGAATCTGCTGCCTCGGAGAGTAGTGGAGTCTCCTACCTTGGAGGTTTTTAAGCAGAGGCTTGATGGCCATCTGTCGGGAGTGCTTTGAGGGTGTTCCTGCATGACAGGGAGTTGGACTGGATGGCCCGTGTGGTCTCTTCCAACTCTACATTTCTATGATTCTATGATTCTATGAAAAGCCTGTTAACAGTGGTGAGTTTTAACTGTGGTTTGTTAAAACAAGCCAATTGCAAACTGTTGCAGTAGCGTGTAAGGAAAATGAGGCATAGTTCATTTAATGCTAAGCTTTGGTTTCAGTCTCCTTTTCAGAGCTCTGTGAGAGGAGGAGAGACCAAGGGGGAGCATATGAACCGAGATACCAAGGCACTAAATCATGTTCTAGTTATGTGTGAATGTAAGCCAATGTCACCCTGAGCATCTTCGTCAAGGATCTTTTGGGGTGTGACATAAATGAGGTTGGAGCAAGTTTTTCAGATCCGGGGCCATTATGCCGCACCAGACTCACTATAGACCTGAACAGACCACTCAGATGAGGAGGTGAATCAAAAAGAATAGTGTCCAGACATCCACTTCCAATTTTATTTTGAAAGCTTTGGAAGCAAGCCTAGGTACAGGGAGGTCTTTGCTTTGTTTTAATGTAAATTAAATGGAGCTTCTAGGGAGTGGACATCAACTTTTAAAAAACATTTTCCTGGACAATATGAGGGTGAGACTGGGAAATGGCCTTGGAGACAGTGTGTGGCCCAGTGGTCACACTATGCCCACCTGTGGCATAAATTAAGGTGTAGTGGGAAAGAAGACAATGCCATACCAGAGCACTATGGAAGGAATAAGCAACTGGGCCCTGTCATATCCCTGCATCTGGTAGGCACTGTGACTGTAGAGTGGAAGTGAACAAATAATATTAAATCACACTGTGCATTGCTTTCTAAATAACTTTCACAGTGGTGAAATTGTTAATCTCATAGCTTATGACAAATTCCAACTATTACATGAGAGGCATCACATTTAGTATCAAATAACAATATAATGGGTTATGAATGTAGTATCTCTCCTACCTGAAATATCTGTACAGAGTGGCTGCTTTCCCCACACAGTTCAACTTAAGTCACCTCGCTTCACAGACAACCATAATAGTAGGGAGTATATTCTTGGCTGTTTTACTTGGCTTTTCCAACAAATATACATATTAAAGCTATAATAATTTTCTTGGTTATCCAGTGGGGAACATTAATTGTGGGAGAGTATCTACATATTATACTGGAGGATTTCAAAAACTAATCCACGTTTGTGATAATTTGAGATACCCAAGGCACAGAGTGGAGAGGGACATGCTGAGCTGCTGTCCTGGGGGCATTCTACACAGTTCATAGAGCTGCCAGATAATAACCCCATCAGTCTTTACAGTGCTTATTATAAAGCTAGCATTGTATATTTTTATACTCTTCAGTCTTCTCTTTTCTCAGTGTTCTTTCTGATTCCTTATATGAATTCTTCTGCCCCAGGCCAGACCAACTATAAATCTGCTTTGACTTTTGATATAGTGGGAATCTTGGGTAAGCAGCATCATTCCACAAGATCTTTGACCCATGAAACTTCTTCCTAAGATCCCATGGTCAATTTGAGCAGAGCCACCCATTTCCCCAATATATATATATGGAATACTTTACAGTCAGGATTTCTATGAACCAAAGTACACAGTATTTGCCTTTATCTTTTCCTAAAGGCAATACAAGTTGAGCATACCTTAACCAGATATCCAAAATATGAAAACCTCCTAAACCAAAACTTTTGCCACCAGCTACCTGCTTCCACCTTTGAGGCAGCAGCTGCAATGTTCCTGTTCATTAATTTCTCAGATCTTCAGTCTCTGTCACGCCACATATCTCATACACAACACAAGAAGCAAAGGAATAAGATACAAGACTGGAGAGAGACATGAGATCTGTGAAACTGTGGGAATCTAAGCATAGCGCTCAGCATATATGCACACCTCCTGCTGTTCACAGATCATCAGATCTCTGTCCAGCTTTGTGTCTCATTCATTTGCTACTTGTGTTGTATATGAGATGCTATGCTGAAGAAAGACTGAGGATATGAGTGACTGAGGAAATAAGGGATTTGATACCTGTATTTGGAAGGGGGAAAAAATGCTACAGTGCTGTACAGGAGATCTCAAGAGAGCCTGCCAGCTGCCCACTTCTACCTTCAAGGCAACAGCTGTAGCACTCCTGCTCTTTTGTTCATGGGCTCCCTGAAGATCTCCTGTACAGTACTGTAGTTTCTGTACATGCAAATACAGGTATTCCAAAATTCCAAAAAATCCAAAATACCAATAACTTCTGGCTCCAAGCATTTTGGATAGCAGATACTCAGCCTGTAATGGGATTTGAATATGGACCGTGTACAGTGAAGGGCAGTTTGATTCTGCCCACATACCAGTGCAAATATCTCTGTCTAGAGCTTCTAGTAGTCACAGAATCAAACACACACACACACAATCCAAATTCCTCCCTCTATATATGTACAATCAAAATTATGGTCTTCTGCAAATGATTTTCCAAGAAGATCTAGTCATAGATCTCTTATATAAATTTACGTTTGTTCCTCAGTTGCACTGTTTTTTTTAGTCCCACCAAAGAAATCAAAGGAGGTATATTGAAAAGTTTGTTTTATTCTGAATTCACAATTCCCTAGCTCCTTAGTCTTGTTTAAGTTTTTCCGAGGTTTATAAAATTTATGCAAAAAAACATCAAAAGTGAAATGAAAAGGAGAATCACATAAATTTATCCTGGTACTTGCCTTTACTTGTGCGTCAACATTGTGCTCCAGTAACTGCAATTTAATTTTGTTCTTTTTTACATACATAAGGATTGCCTGCATCACCACCTTCTATTATAACATCTTGTTTTTAATGCCTTATAACATTTTCAAATTTTAACAATTCACTGAATTTCTGCCTCAGGCTGGTTTCCTTTATTTGGAAAGTTGCAGAAAACATGGTTCAGAATTTGTAGAATACAGGGAGATATAAGTGTGTGGAGTTTTCTTTCCATTTTTTTTCTTTTTGCCAATGAAATAAAAACCCTGCACCTGTTCCCATGTAATGTTCTGGAGCAGGAGAGTCAAACTCACTCTGGAGTGGTTAAATAATTCATTCAGTTAGGGGCTGTTGATAGCGAGTATTTAAAAGTCAGTGTTTCTGAGCTGGTGATTTCATATCTAACAGCATGAATTAGCATTTGCTGGCTGGAAGCAGAAGTGATGATTGTTGTCTGCCTATAATATTCCCAACTCCAATTTGCTGGTTTCTCTATTCTCACTTTCTTTTCTGTGAAGGACATAGCACATCTCTATGCAGCAGTGGCTGGAAACATGAGGGAAGAGGGTACCATACATGAAAGGGTGTATAGGTAGTTTGATCTGTTGTGCAGATGTCCACCAGTTCAGGCCAGCTTTAAAAGGATCTTGTGAGAGACAGAGGTGATAGAGGTGTTTTGAAGACATGGTGTGGTTGGTACAACATTAATACTAGTTCAGGAAGGAGTAATTTGTAAACTCTGAGGCAGAAATGGCTTTCTTGGACCAAGTGATAACAAAATGATACTTTCCAATTAACAGTTAAAAGCCAGTGTTTGAATCTGTGTGAAAGAAATTGCAGTAGTTGTTTGACAGGAAATGTTCCCGTAAGGCATGTACTAGAAATTTTGCAAACTAGGTAAAGCAACAAAAGGTTATAAAGGCTTTACCAAACAATATACATTGGCTGGGATTCAGATCACTACTTAAGGTTCAAAATTCAGTGGAATTTTGGACTTTTCTTCTCTTTGAATGGCAGACTCCTATCACATATCACAAATTAGTTTTGAAACTCCGCTGTGTCAAAAGAGATTTGCTGTGAAGCTTTGGAAGCTATGTGTTGAGAAATCTGTATTTGATTTTAGTTGCCTGTTCCTGTTTAACAAATAGAAGCACATTTTCAATGTAACTTGAAAAAAGTCCCAAATAGCATAACCTTAGGTATCAGAGAGTCCCCATTCCCATAGGAACCTCCACAGGGGGCTGGTTCAGTTCAGGAGATTCTGTTTTTTGTTGCATTTTATTTGGTTTCTGTAAGGCTCAAGCCCTCCTCAATTGCTGCTCCACAGCTGTGGAACACCTTTGTATGGACTATGCATCTAGCACTGTCTCTATTGACCTTTTACAAACAGGTTAGGACATTTCTGGATCAATGTGTATTTGACTGCTAGTTTGTAGGTTTGCTATTACCATTCTGTGTGGTCCATTGCTTACAGTCTTGTTTGGATTGGGTTTAAGTTGTATTTTGTTTGTTATTTTGTGTTGTTGTTGTTTTGTATGTTCAAAACCACTTTGAAATAATCTTTTGTACCACTGCAAACCACTTTGGAATTTGATACATCAGTAAGTCACTGACAGATCAATCACCATCTTGCTGCTTCAGAACTGCAAGAAGCAGTTTGTACCGCAAATCTGAGACACAGGAATGGGTATATAACCCTTTCCTGCTGCAATTTTGCATGAGTTTAAGTATGAATAAGGCTCTTGTCACATGATGCCCCAATTGTGCAATGTCCCAATCCCATCCCAGCAGTGCCATTGCCAGGATGGAATTGGGACCTGTACACTCCCCACTGCACCCGGTTGGCTGCTGGCAGATGGGTAGCATTAGGGACACTCATCTCCCTTCTACAGTACAGCCCATTTCTCCCTGTGGAAGGAAGTGCTTGATAGCGCTTCCACCCTTCCTGCACTCCTGCATCCAACGGGATTGTTGTGGGAAAGGGGGCCATTACCAATTTTTTTCTGGTAACGGTATACCGCACGATCACGACGGTTGGGGACATGACAACAGCAGGACCTCAATGACATAATGCGATGGCATACGTCCCGGATTGACAGCGATAGATTGCCATGCTGGGGTGGCGACATCATGTGGTAAGGATATGACTCGTTACAGAGTCACAGATATGCTCTTCGCTCTTTCCAAACCCCATTATGGATAATCTTCAGAATCATATGAAAAATTAAATTGGAAAATGGTTTTTTAACACCATTCTATGTGTCAGCATTGAGTGTAACTATAAAAGTAGGAAGTTTTACACCTTGTTACTACTGGGAAATGTCAGTGGTAGTTTCATTCCATGCCTTATGTAACTGTCCACCAGACTTCTCCAAAAGGGATTATGCCTCTTCTTTGGATGCATAGTTGCAGCCGAAAAGCATTATACGATATTTAAAATAAAAAAACCTGTAGAATCTATAACCCCAATTAAGATTGTAGCTTTCTTTTGAAAGTGGTGTATTAGAATGATATAGATGAGTAGACTTATATGAGCCTCCTGATGTAGTTGAATTGCAACCCGAAGCATTCCACACAATTGGCTGTCTGCTAAAGCTGCTGGGAGTTGCAGGTCAACAACTCTGGGAGGGCCGCGTGATTCCAACCCTCAGGTATACTGTACAGTAGATGTCCAAATCACAAACCCAGCTCCTCTTCTGAGCTGATTTGCTATTAGAGTTGCCTCTGTTTCAGTTTCTACTGCCTGTAAGTCAGGGTTGATGTTTATATGCCTACTTAATAAGTGAGTAGTATAGGATGGTTAATATTTAATAACAGTCAGATGTCATTTATTTTATTTGTGATTATTTATCAGAAATCAATTAATTGGTGTATGATTATTTATCAGAAATCAATTCATTGGTATAATTAGCAAAGGGAGCCTGAGATTCCTTAGTAGCCTCTGAGAAAGTGTTTTGTTCTGTCAATGCTGTTGTTAACAGGCTTTGTATGTCTCATAATGCTCTCGTAGTAAGAACTAATGTGCATGGAGTCAGGCCTGAAGAATGCAAGGGAGTGAAAGAAGTAATAGGAAGTTTTAAATTATAAATTCATTTAAATAGGGTGAGTGGGTTAATTAACAAGACATACAGTATTTTTTGTCTTGCTCAGGAGTAACCTCAGATTTGTGAGTTATATTAGGTTGGGGGTAAATAACTGGCTGAAAGCTATCACATAGATTTCATTGTTGGACAGGGCTTTGCAATTTCCCACTTTCAAAGTCTAGCCACCATATTCAGCATTTTACAGCTCAGTAATGCAAATCACTGTATTTTTTTAAAGCGACTTTCTCAGACACTGACCTACAATGTGTTCCCATGCTCCTGAAAGAGTATCTTACTTTAATCTTTTTAAAATGCAACTTCATCGAAATAATTTTAGTTACGTTATTGGAAAGGAATGTTTGCCTTCAAAGTTCTCAAACTCCTCTTATTTTTATTTGCATCTTCTCTTTTGTTAGTTAAAAACATCAATGTGTGCTATAGGCTTGTTGAAACTCAAATTCAGTTGGGTTTAGTTCATTCAAGGAGTAGGATTTAAAATTAGAGGTGTAGATTGGCCTTCATACACTAATAATTTAGCAAGCATAATATATTTGTTTATGTTTATGAAATGTGATAGCTTTTTACTCTAGTATAATAGCTTGGAGACAACGATATCCATTCGGTGCAGCTTTGAGGGGCATAGGTTGATTCTGTTATTGCATGGCCTGAGTTACCTTCTTCTTTTTCATCTTCTTCATCTTCTTTTCTCTTTTTTACATATTCACTGAATTCTCTTGATGATGGCCCCATATCCCATTGTATTGTGGAACAATAATGCTGTCACATATGGCCATCAGATACCCATCTGTATTGTGGTACAAACAGGGCTGGCCTTAACCCTGATGATAGGCTTGTAAGAGAAGCCATTTGATAAATGAGTCATACTAGAGCCCTTTTCTTATCTACAAAAATAAAATACATGATGAAAAAATTTCTAATGAGATAATCTTGTCAAGAATTTAGGTTACTCCATCTACCAGTTCCTGTGAATTTCAGAAATTAAAACATAGACATACATGGACATACAATACAGTTTTGAAGACCCATATCTGTTGGAGTGCATGGCTGAAATCTTTTGAATTCGTTTGGTCAATATCTATAGCTGCCGTTACACAGAGGGGATATGACCTTGCTTATTCCCCTAGAACTCTGAGTAGTATTTGATTATTGATCATCAAATCCTCCTAAGATGATAGACTCTACTGGGCATTTGATACAAATGATTGGCAGAAGTTCCAGTTCTGTGTGATGAGTCAGTTTGAAACGGCAGTCTGCTGTTCTGTCTAATGGGACATGATTTGTGGGGTTTCCATAAGATTCCATATTTACTTGAATGTTTTTAATGTTTGTGTACAATCTTTAGGAGAGATTGTCATTTTGGAATGCAGTGTAATCAGTTTAACCCAGCTCTAAAAAATTTTCTGCCAAATTCAGGAACAGTATTTGATTCCCTATGGAAAGTCCTGGCTAGTCACAGGCTAGCTGAAATGCTTCAATTCAGTCCTAGATAAGACAGAAGTAATTGTGTTGGACCAACTCAAAAATGGCAGGATGTCCAACTTGCCAATCCTAGATTGGAGTATACCCTCCCTGAAATACAAGATTTTGCAGCCAGTAGATCCCTATAGTATTTTGGAATTTCACATTGCAGCAGTGGGTGGAAGTTCCTTTTATGCATGATTTTTTTAAAAATGGTTTTGGTCCTACCCAATCTGTATACTGTTTGGGTTAGATGCCCTGCCCTGAAGTACCTTTGAAGATTCTTTGTGACTTGCCACTACTGGAAGGATCCCCTGATTCCCTTACTGGTGTGTATAAAGCCCAGAGGGTATTTTCCTCAAATTTTAGCTTAATTATACTGACAGCTTTTACTTCCCAGTTCAATTCCAAGTGTTCATATTGACTGTAAAAACACAGACTGTCTAGTTCCTTCATACCATATAGAGTAGCACTCCCTCCCATATGTGTCTTCTTATGATTTCAGATTTATGCAGAAAAACTTGCTTTATGTCTCATACAATTTTAGAATTGATTACAGTGAAGATATGGAGTTGGGATTTCTCTGTGATATAGTAACACTAAGAAACATTCTTTCTACTGAGGCATATCTAACTCTATGTGCTGTTGTCCCCCTAGTAATGAGGATTGGGGGACTTCATTGTTTCTCTGTTAAGCAGGTTGATTGGACATTTTAATTAAGGACCAATTGAATTCTGATTTGTGGTTTAGAAAAAAATATGGCAGTATTAGTTAATCTGTTGTTGGTATCATGGTCTACCAGGTGTTAACGGACCTTTTGGGCATCAGTGATTCAGATTCTGTCCAAAAATCTAGGAATCAGTGAGGTATCATCAGATGATGTGATATGTTCCAAGCAGTGTTGCTTTTTGAGTCTGGGCTGTTCTGGTCCTATCTATGGTGATTTCATTCAGATGTTTTCTCAGTCCATTTGGAATTGCTCCTATAGCACCTATCACTACTGGAACCACTGTTGCTTTCTTTTCCTAGTTTGCTTGTTTATTTTCTAGTTTATTTCCTAGATGACAAAGGTGATGATGATGATGATTGATGATGATGATGATGATGGCGACGACACTTTAATGGTAGTAGCTTTACTGCTTTGTAAGATGTTTTTGACAGGCCTGAAGTTTATAATAACTAGTTCTATTAGAGTGATGAGGGGAAAGGGGAGAAAGGGAGAGCTGGCAGTCTGGAAAAGAAATTTGTATAGTTAATGCTACTCTCCTAACCTTATTTGGAATGTACATATTATTCCTTTCAAGGGTAATCTTACTGCTGGAAATCAAAATCAGAATAATAAAGCCATGTATTTCAAACTGTTTTTTTGGTAGTAGCTCTTTATATCACCATCATATTAACACCAGTGTGCTGACTGGATTTCTTGCCAACACAGCATTGGACAGTCAAACGTAGTGCACTTTGTAATAGCAATATAAATGTTACATGTTTCCCTGTTTGAGGTTCCAATTATGGCAGGTTTTCAGAAGTGTCATAAATATCTCACCTGCTTGCTACACAGCACTTCAGTGTGATGTCTATCACTAGGATTAATCCATTTGTACCTCAGATTGCATCCAAGGTCTGAATGAATAAATTATTCTGCACCTGGTTTTTTAGTGAGAATTTCCCCCCTTTCCTTAAAGACTTTCTGTACTACAACAAATTGCCTATTCATAATACCTAACATTGCCATTCTGTTTACGAGACCCATGATCCTCTAACGACCATTTAGATCAACTTTTCCCCTGGACTGCCTATTGTTATTTATCCATTTTTGTCTGTCTTGCTTAAGCTTAAGGATAGTGGGCAGCCAAATTAAAGTATTGACAAAATTAAATGAATTATTTTTTATGAACATGCAATAGGGTTATTACTGCTTGCTGTTATTTAGTATCTATAAAGTACTAACTAAGCAGGATCAGCCCTGCTTAAAACTTGGATGGGAGACTCAATATATACCAGACACTGTAGGCTATATTTCAGAGGAAGAAACTGACAAAACCACATCTAGAGTATTCCTTCCTAAGAAAACCCTATGAAATTCATGGGGTTGCTATGAGGGTGTGCACGCGCGCCTGCACACACACACACACACACACACACAAGCACTTTGCAAAGCTTTACATCTAACAGAGGAGTGGTATAGTCCTGGTCAGAAAGCTTATATAAGAACTTGTCCAGATGTCAGTTTCTTCGTACTCTGTACTGAAATGCCCTGGTGTGCACAAAGTACTCAATTCTTTTGTGGTTAAATTACTGCAAGAGCAGCTAATATGCATTTATAAAAAATGCATATATCCAAAATGGTGTGTGGAGCAGAATCAGGACTGTGATGGGTGAGAGGGGTCTCTTATCCCTTTCTTTTTCTGTGGTCCTGGTGAAAACTACATCCATTTTTCCTGAGTCTGATAACACTGACTTCCCGGAATTTGCTAGTGGCCCTGACCATAGGAGTCTGTTGCACTTATACTGGTCTTGCTGCATTTCCTGTCATCGATATGGACCAGTGGTGACAATCATTAGTTGAAGCATCTTCCACTTCTGGATTGTAACTCTGATTAACCATTGTGAGAAGGAAGATGCTCAACTAAGCGGACCTTTGGTCTGATTCTGCAGGATCTTTCTGTTGTAGAAGTGAAGTAAGCATTGCTTTTGCCTCTGTTAAAGTGCCTTAAATTAATTTGTTTCCTCCTGCAAAAGATGATCAACCCATTATGAATCTGTGGCAGCTGTCTGCCACACATATGGGCATACAGATCCGACAGTATTAAACTGTTGTCTAAGAGGAATTTGAATAAAGTTGTTGTGAGTCTCAAAAATGTACCTGCTGTATAGTCCTCTTCCTCCTATCAGACTCACAGGTTGAGGAGGGTTCTTGTGTTCATACATCCTTGCATCTCAGTCTGCACCCTCTATAGGTAAAAGGGAGAGGGACCTACAGCTATTTAGAAAACAGCTTATTGTATAATACCATTTTATTTGTACTTTTTGTTTTGTGGCAAGTTTTAATAGTTACCTTTTGAGGATTTCCAGTCTAGCTTATCAGAATACACCGACAGTCTTTTCTTTTCTTTTTTTAATATTCGCGTTTCCCTTTTGGTTCAGCCGAGCCCACTGACAGATCATTCAAATTCAATTGTTTTATGTCTAAGCCGAGCAGCTAATTAAAGTAGGGATGATTAACCTGACTGGCAGTGTCGCTCTCTCACTCTCTCCCTTGCTTTCTCTCTCTCACTCCCTCCTGTTCCAATCAGTCTTTCTCTCTCTCATACACACATACCCACTCTCTCTCACTCTCTCTCTCTCTGTCTTTTGCTCTACTGTTGTGTGTGTGTGTGTGTGGTGTTTTTTTTTTTTCCTCCTCTCTCCTAAACGTGGTCTGCTTGCTGATGGCAGAATGGCACTCGGAGATTTGTGCATTGTGTCTGGTTTCCTACGGGCAGGCTGACCCAGTGCCTCTAGGGACTTATCAATAGACCACTCAGAAGAGACAGAGACAGGAGAAAGGAGGAGGGGTGGGGGGAGACATAGAGAGAGAGAGAGAGAGAGAGAGAGAGAGAATCAATATCAAGAATAGAAGGAGCTCCGAAGCCATTTTTTTTTAAATTTTTTTTTTTAAAAAAAAGTGTATCAGGACTTGGGAAGAGGGTGACAAAGAAGGTTTTTCAAAGAGGCAGTGGAGGAGGTTCTCATAAATTTGGAAGGATACAGTTCCCTGTCTTGGGGAAAAAGGAGAACTCCTGGCTGATTAGCATTCACACCAGGTATGAGATGTTCGCTACCCCTTATCACTGTGTCGCAACCGAGAGGGAACGGCGCCTTTTCCTCCTTCTTCTTCTTCTGTTTCTTCTTGTTCCTCTTCTTCTTCCTCTTCTTCTTCCTCTTTCTAAAAGGAGATGGAGCGAGCGTGTATTTTGGTGTTTGTTGTTGCTTTGAGGGCGGAGGGAGGGAGGGAAGGAGGGAGGGAGGGAGGGAAGGGAGGAAGGAAGGAAGGAAGGAGGAAGAGCTCTGGGCATTGGTGTGACGGGAGCAGGAAGAATGGAAGCAGGGCAGCAGCGGCGGCGGCGGCGGCGGCAGTGGGGAGAAGAGTCTCGAGTAGGTGGTTCTCCTCAGGCACCCCGAGGGGTTACCCAAGTTCATGTCGAGCAGGTGGATTTAGGCGGGGAGTTACTTAACGCTTGACCGCCAGTTTTGAAAAAAAAAAAAATCCCGCTTCCTATGTCTATTAAAGGAAGCGCCAGTGCCCCCCCGCCTTGCGCGCGCCTCCTCTCCCTCTTGCGCGCGCTGCCTCCCTCTCTCTCTCTCCCCCTCTCTCTTTCCCTCTTTTCCTAACCAGACAGCGGGAGGGTTTCTGGCTCCTCGCCAGCCCAAAAGCCTCTAAGTGTTTTGCACTTGTTTCAGGGAGTCGCTGCCCGGGGATTTTATTCCCCTCCTCTTTCCTCCAGCATTTTCACTAGAGAACAAAGAGTTCTTTACAAAGGAAAAAAAAAAGAGGAGAGTGCAAGCTTAACGCCTGAGATAGGTTTCCCCTTCTCTCTCATTTTTTTTTTTAAACCCTTTCCTTTTGAACAGGAAAAGGGACGGTGGCAGCACCCCCACCAGAAAAGAAAAAAAAAGAAAGAAACTCAAATTAGAAAAGAAGGTGATGCCTTCTAAAAAATTTTTTTTAAAAAGAGTCTGAAAAAAAGTGATTTTGGGGGTGGGTGGGTAACGGGAGCTTCTGAATATACCTGCTTAAAAATGTAGGTCTTGATGTGCCAACTTTTACCTCACCAGTAAAAGAAAAAAGTTAGATTGGAGTCTCTCCCTTCCCCCATTTCTTTCTGTTCCTCTAAAGACATTTCACCTGGGCAGGAGAAGAGATGAGGGGAATTACAGAAATGTAGTGAAGAAGAAAAAAAGAGAGAGAGAGAGAGAGAAAGTGAGGGGAAGATTGTGCCACTTTTTGCCATTTGCACTCCTGTCGCCCACCAGTTAGTACGGTCTCGTGGAAAAGAAAGTGTAATAAACACTTCCAGGGACACAGTTTTCTGTGGCCTTACATTAATCATACATAGTTTGCTTGTCCATTGAGAGAGTGGGTGGATTTTATTTTTGTTTTGGTCTTTCCTATTCCTGTGCTGCATACCTGTCACTTGTGCAATCTGTAAAGCCATAGAGCATATTCATATTCTAGATTTCTTTTCATGTATCTACATCTTAAGTGCACAGACACATTACTCAGTATATTTGAATCTCTAAGTAAATAGAGCATTGCTCTGTGTATTATGGCTAATGCTGTAAGATGCCAAAGTAGGTAGCTGACTAGTTTTTGAGTAAGATATAGTATATGGAATTATAATTTCAAACATCTGTAGTTGTTTCGCTATTCAATAAATCAAGAGTGTGCAAGCTCTTGAACATTTGCAAGCTTAGAAAAAGGGTGCTTCAATCCAAAGTCATTACCATTAATTAATTACTATTTTTTAATAAAAACATTACCTATGTGATTGCCCTAGAGCAGGTGCAAACATGTATCCATTTCCCATTACTTCTGTATTACATGCAATTTTACATATATGCAGAATATGTGATTCTAGATTGGAAATGATTATAGTAGTGGTTTTGGGACACAAAGGCTGATTATCATAACCAGTACTATTTTGCTTTTTCATTCTGCCCTCTCCTGAAAGAGGTGATCCATTAGAGTCACATATGTGCTGCATATATTTATATAACACAGATCTTGGCAGTGCCACATGCTTGCTAGATGTTATTTCAGAAGGAATGTGCTGTGTTTACTCAGGAGGTACAAAGACAAGTTTGTCCTACAGTTAACTGCTCTAATTCTGGAGTAACTTAATTGCAGCAACTGGGGGGAAACCTGCTTCATAATGGATCCTTGCCCTCAAGAACTCCGTGGTTGAACATGAATGCCCAAATAAAGAAAATAAGGCATAGAAATGCTGGAGTCTTCTAATATTTATTTTAAAGACAGTAGAATTTGAGTAACTTTTACCAGATTTAAAAAGTTACAATTTTTTCCGTATAGCACCAAAACAGGTTTGCATTGTTATTACTTTATTAGTTTGCTGTGCTTTCTTTTGTCTTTAAAAATTATAATATAATTAAACAAGTGATAAACACCCTTGATCATTATTATTTTCATAGGAAAGAAAAACTTGTCTGTACCTCCTGCATCCCTTTGCTTAAGATCTCCTTTTCCTTTTTGTTTCTGCTCTGTGACATTGTATGTGTCCGTTTTGTGTCTGTAATCCCAGAGGTGGCAACAGGAGGGAGGGGTAGTCCGTGCCAAAACCTACAGAAGTCTTTTCATGCTCAGCTGAGAGGCATCTTCCATCACCTATCTTTGCATCCAGAAGTACGGTGAAAGATGATAGTTATTTTTCTGAGATTCTTCACGGACCTGACCTAAGGCTAAAGCATTCATGATAGAAAAGAAAAAAAATGGGAGGGGGACACGGAAAGAAAAGCTCTTTGAGCAGAAACACACTGGCTCTTTCTTCCTTCAGGCAATCTGCTCCAGCTCCTGGCTACGTGTCCTGCACTATCAGATATCATATGACTCTTTCGTTGGACTCCTGTTAGCAGAATGGGCCTGTTAGAACTCTGTTTGTTTGCTTTGCTTTTCATTTCCTTCTCCCCTGTTCCCATGTCCTTGTCTCTGTCTTTGATCTTTTATTTTCTCTGGCTTTTTGTTCATATGCTGTGCACAAAGACAACGCATTAATTAATTCCCTAGTCTTTTTTAAGTTAGGTGCCCAAATTACATTTTGTATAGATAGTTTGTTATCCTTCCTCTCCATTACCATTTCTTTTGCATGTATGTACCTATATGCATGCATTCCTTTTTGATATTGGTTCTTTTACTTCCTGTGGTAATATGACAGATAGAAGTTACCTTTCCTGATATAAGTAGACATTTTGTCGTGTATAATTTAAGTTTGTATTAGCATTTATCACTGTCTTTATTTGTTTGTTTGTTTGTTTGTTTGTTTGTTTATATGAATATATTTTGAAGAGTTAAGTTTTCAGTTGTTCTTGTAAGCTGAAATGTATACAATCACATGAATTATGCTAGAAGTTCAGGTATACCTAGAAGAGAACAGTGTGATTCAAATTAAGCTGATAATTGTAAATATTAATTGTAGCTTTTAACAATATATTAATATCTTATTTCCCATTGGCAATTTTTACAAGTCAACATTATCAATAATAATAACAACAACAACGATACATGAAAACAACCTTTTTCTTATTCTTTCTTGTCATCCGAGCAAAACTTGTCTAATGTCTTTCCTATTTTGTTAGATGACAAAAGTCAGATGGACCGATATGAGTAGTGATGATGGACCTGCCTAGTGAGCTCACTTGACTTAGATATGTGAGCTCTGGGGACCCATAACATTAAAAAACCAAAAACTTGGAATGCTTTCTTTGAAAACACGTTTGTTCTTACTCCTTGCTATCCTGTGCCTGTTTACATGCGATTCAGCAAAACTAGTTTATCACTCAGGTGCAGTTTTGAGTAAAGTTGCTTACGGCTGGACTATAAGTTGCATACTGTATAAAATCATCTCATTTCTTAGTCTCTTTGACATACTGTACTTACCTGTTTCAGGTTGGTCTCTAAGGTTACTTTAGTTTTTACATTAAATCTCCAGAGGCTTTAGCACATTTCTTTAAAAAAACACATTATTTATGCTTGATGATTTGCTTTCAATTTACTACACTTCATTATTCTTTTCAGATTAAAAAATATTCCACGTTATGTTTTATGAGATTTTTTTTCTTTAATATTCTGAACCAGTGTTTGTGTGTAATATCTCACTTGGATACTATTTTTGTTTCAAATATATGTCTTTCTGCACTAAATTTTGAGGGCTGATTACTTTCCCCCCTGGTTTGGGCAAAGGATTGTTGAAGTATTTCTGAATTTGGCTAAGATATGTAAATGGAATAGTCTCACACAAATAAAACTTTTAACATTTATGTGCAGAGGCTAAAGTTGGGACCCAGAAAATCCCTATTTCAAATCTCACTTTAGCCCACAATTCTTTAAGTAACTTTATGCATCCTATTTCCTAGCCTGAGCCTAGAACTATTAAATTGGTAATAATAACACTGGCCTATCTTACTGTACTCTTGTAAGGATTACTATAGATATATAAGAGAAGTACTTTATGTTTAAAATGCACTCTGTAAATACTAAGTACATATAATTCTGCTGCCTGAAAATGAGCCATTTATACTGTTGTTACATAAATATAATAATTCATATTTCTGTTATACTCAAGCAGCATATCTTCTGTAAAAACGATCATATCTTGACAGTTTTTTTTAAAAAAGGGTTTCCCTTCCCTTTCCCCATTGTCCCGGTCTTCATATGAACATGACTGAAGAAACCCTCTAGCTGCTGAAAATATTTTAAGGCTTTTTACACTCTATGCTTCATTTTAAATATTTCATATCTGCATGTAATAACTGGGAAACTTCGTTTTAATTTCATCAGAAAAATTATTTGGAAATATGTGTTGTAAGCGTTTAAATTCCTAATATGCATAATACATTGCATTACCTATTTGTTTTCACACACCAACATTCCAAATAGTTGTCACTATTCAGTGTGTATGTATTTATTTGTGAGACTTTTGTTCCAGGTGGCCAGGACTAGAAAATCCCAAACAGCTGGTTTCCTGGGGTGTTAGAAGTTTGGCCATGGTACCTGTTCAGGGGTGATAGTTTACACATTTAGTGCTAGCACCCTGCAAAAATTTAGACTTCTACATTAAAATTTGTAATGTTTTTCCATTCCTGCAGGCAAGTATTAATCCTGTTGATTTGCCATCCAGTATAAGGCTGAGAAAAAGGAGCAAAGCTGAGAGCTTTATCATATATGAAAAAAAAATCTGTTCCATCATAATAGGTTTAGATCAGGTGACTTTTTCTTCAACAAACCATGTTCTAAGGATAATGGCCCTTTTTTAAAAAAAAACCTGAACACTGCAGTATAGGAAGAACATTCTATATTGGTACATTAATTCCCATGGAATATGGACCAAGTGATCCACAGTTTTCTCACTTACAAATACATCATACAAGTTGAATAAGGTTCTACCAGATGGGGTTACAGCTGGTGGTTCAAAGAGTGCAGAAGTAACTTTTCTTAAAGAGTCCTGTATGCACTTGTATGTTTGTAATTTTTGCAGTCTGTATTAACTGATGCTTGCTTCCTTTTTATTTTATTCTTTTACAATTAAGCATAGCAGAGCCTCATGATTATTTAGCTGGATCTTTGCCAAGAACAAAACCAACTTGTGTAACGTGTATAACAGAGTGTTGCTCAAAGGTCCCTCACAGGGTAACTAGTGAGAGGAGAAGCAGATTTTCCTGTGTTGCCCTGTGCTGTTAGATGCTGAAAAGGAGTCAACATATAACAATAACCTTTCATTTAGGCATAGTTCACTTGGTTACCTTCTTGTATTCAAAGCTATTCACAATAAGCTTTGTAGTTTTGGTTTAGTTTTGCCACATTTGTTTGCCTGTTGTTATATAATAGCTTCCTAAGGCTTACTTTTTTAGTGATGTAGCTTGCAAACCTATTTTCGCTTATCTAGAGTAAGTTTCATGAAACTCAGTGGAGCTTCCTTTGGTATAGGGTTGCAGTGTTAAAATGATAATGATGATAAATGCATTTCAGGGAACACTGGTGAACTTAAATCCTCTGATGGCAACTTCTTTCTCTGGACAGTAATAATATATTAGAAATTAGAATCAAATAAGAGTAGATGTGCTTTTCCACTAACAATGATTGTCTATATTTTGTTTTCTTTTTAACACTGGATTTAAAGTAAAATGTTCTGTGCTTTGTAATATTGTATCAATATCTTTGTAAGACAGGGTATCTTGTTCCTTAAACCTCTCCCTGTAATGCGTGTCATGTCTTGATATTCTATGTCTTCGATCCCTTTAGGGCATTATGAGCTTTAAGGCCAGTAAAAATCCAGATCTAAATCTTATAGTTTTATCTTGTCCCTGAGTTGCATATCACTCAAGTGGTTTTTCTTTACCTTTTCTCTTTGCAGTTGAGGGTCTTAGTTTGGAGCACACGGTGGAAATATATTGCATAAGAGTTTTTGCTTGCTGTTCTTCTCAATGAAATCAGAGCTGTGAACTGAATTGGGTCCTTCCATTAAGAATTCTCTTGGCATTCCTCAAAGACTTGTTTTATGCTCAGGCAGCCTTTTAAAGTTCTGACCGTATTAAGAATAGAAAAAGGAGCTAGTCTGTTAACACAGTCTTTTCATTACTCTAGATAATAAAATTTTTCTGTGACCTGTTAATCGCTACTATGTATCCCAGAAAGACTCCAGATCTAGTGTGAGAAACAATTTCTGCTTCTTCCCTACAGAAATAAGTTCTGTAATTATTTTTCTGGCCAGAGAATCAGGAAATACCAAAGAAAATTATGTCTGTTTAAAAAGTTGCCAGAGTCTTTGCCTGTGAGGAGATCAGCTGTTAGCTTATTTTTTAAAGAAAATCCACTGCTTTGTGAGTCCTGAACATTACAAGGTCCTGCAAAAATCCTGAGAATCACATAAAACTGGAGGCAAACAAATGGAACTAGTCTGCTACAGTATATACTGCTGCTCAAGTAGCTATCTATCAAAGTGCTCTCCATTTGCCTAGGTTAACAAGGTAATACACAGAAATGTGTGCAGTTGAAAAATTCATTATACATGTATCCTGCTTTTTAGAGCAAACGATATCAAAGTGAACTACTGGTTAAAGTAACAAAACCTGTGAGTTTGGGTGGACACAGGGTGGAAGGAAAGGAGTGCTTAACTTTTTCCCCAACCAGAGATTTTTATTCTGTTTATGAAGTCCTTTCTCCCACACCGCCTGCCCCTGGAAACCTATAGGGTTCCAGATGCTCGTAAGCACTTGCAAAAACACTGGAGTTACATTTACTAGTTTGCCCCCTTCGTAGGGCTTCAAGTAGGAAGGGTCAGAACCACTATTAGTTCTGAAAATGTACAATGGCTAGTGCTCCTATTCTATTCTCTAAGCCTAAGAGTTTTTAGTCATTATTAGTAGTTATTAATAGCTCCAGAAAGTGATATTGTATACAGAAAAATTTAAATGTAACTGAAAGATACAGTAGAAGTAGGCTGTCACTGAGCACTATTGTATCTACTTTCCTCTCCTGAAAGAAAAACAAACAAAAAAACCCTAGATTTGGATGGTGCTGAAAACTTTCTAAATAAATGCAGATTGTAACCAGCAGCCATGGCAACTCATTTTGAGAAAACAAATAAATCAGTGTGGCCTAGAGTTTGGATTGTGAGAAATAAACGAATTATTTATATATTTATGAGATTTGCAAGTTGTCCCATAACCAAGTTTTCTATGTTTCAAACAAATACTCATTAACAATTAAATACAAAATGGAATGTAGAACTGTATGATGGAAAGCAACATAAAATATTACAAGGAACAAAAACTTGCTGCACCCCAAATGGATCCAACAAATATTATTTATTAGTATGAATTTATAGTATAAATTTTATATCTAGTGCTCAAGAAATCATAGATGTGGTAACAGTCTCATAAGACTGTTCTTTAACTGTGATGCAGCTACTGAATAGGCCGTCTCTGTAGGGAACTATATGGAGTTACTTGCAACAATGTCTCACACTACAAGATGGCAAACAGTTTTGCTACCTCATGTGTGCCCTCAATGGTAAGCAGCAGTAAGTTCTAGCTCCTTAGAAAATGTAGAGTATATATAGCCGGAAATTTACATACGTAAGTTATTTGTATTTATGTATATTTTTTCAAGTCTCATTGAAGATGCTTTAAAAACACAATGTGTGAAATTCTAAAATGTTACTTCAGTATGGTGAACCATAATTATAGCTTGAATATATATTATATTTTGAATACACTATAATTTGTATACATTTGTATACAGTTTTTTAAAAAAAATTAATTGCAATTTTAAAACATGTAATAAAATTTTACTACGACTCTGGAATTTCATCCCATGTGAAGCTAGGTTGACCCCCTCTCTGCAGTCTTTCTGCAGGCCAAGTGAAGTCCCTTCTCTTTACCCAGGCCTTTGAGTGTTAACTGGTGCAGAAGATCCTTTAACTGGAGTGTGTTGTGTTTCAACTTTCATCATTTTAAAAACTCTTTTAAGATAACATTTCTAATATGATCATTTTATTTTTTTTTAACTTTTATACTATCCATTGTTGAAATTGTCTTTGGTTTCAGCTCTAATTGTTAGCCACTTTGGGGCCAATAGTAGGAAAAAGGCATTACATGAATTAAATAAATAAATATACCACTGCCTTTTGCTTCCATACATTCTTACTGACGGTTGAGTTGGATGCAGGATTTTTTCTTTCCAGCTGAACTTTGAACTAGTATGTTTGGTGACTGTTAAAATCATGTTGCTTTCCTCTCTAGACTTAGCTGTATTTCACTGATAAATACAGATAATGTAAGGAAAGACAAATACCCAAACTACAGAAAAAATATTTTGACATCCTCAAGACTTTCAGCAATTAAATGTAGAATTCCCTCTTAAAATACTATCCACAAATCAGACAATTTCAGGATGTTTGGTTTTAAAAAAATCAGAACAGTGGTGGGAAACCTTTTGTGTGTCAGGTGTTTTTGTACTTTAATTCCCAGAATTCTCAGCCAGCATAGACAATGGTAGGGGTTTATGGAAACTGTACTCCAAACTAAATGGACACTCAGAGGCTGCTCTGCATTGGAAAGAATTCTGTGTAAAATACTTGCATTTTTAAAATTATTTATAGTTTCTACATGTATCCACTGTGATATTGTTTGTCATTTTGGTGTTGTAGTGTAATCAATACACTACATAAATTCACTTTTATTTTTCTCTTGTATCAAGTCCAGAAACAGTGGTAAATTTCCTGAACAATTACTACATGTAGTTGTAGGCTGGCCAAAGGCTCATAAATTGAAACTTAATTCAGGCAAGACAGAAAAACTGGTAATAACTCAAGCTAGAGCTGACTGACTTTTGACTTTGCCTGTTTAGCTAGGCCTAAAGATATAATCCGGTTTGTAGGCTGTGGTCCTCCTTTGCTATAAGATTTCAGCTATCAGTAATGGTAAAGAATGCCCTTATCTCCTTAAGATATCCACAGTTAGTTCCCTTAGACAGAGATTTTGCGTAAGTCATAATTCTTTATTAATTTTCCATCTGGGTTCAGCTATGTGCTTTGTGTGGGACCACTCTTGAAGAAAGTTCTGAAGGTCCAGATAATGAAGAATGCAAGTGGCATACTCCTTTTCTTTGCAAACATACATACATTACTTCCTCTTTGAATCTGCTCCCATTTCTAAGTCCATTTCCTCACTACACTCTTATAGCGCGATTATTTCACTTTCAGCATCCTATGGGCTGGCCAGCCCCTCCTGAAACTGCAAACCCCAGGATTCCATAGGATGTTGAAAGTGGAATAATCGCGCTATAAGAATGTAGTGCAGAAATGGCCTAAGAGAAATGTAAGAGAGACCCTTGCAGTTTTAAACAGTGCACTCTCTGTGTCCTTTAGAAAATGCCTCATTGTCATATATCTGCGTTTATCATCAGAAATACAGGTGACGCTCCACTCCGCATCTATACTTCGTTAGTTTTGGAACTACACAAGCTTCACCTGTGCTTCAGTCTTACTATACAGTCTTTTTTCCCGTTGAGATATATGAGGTTCCTTCACTTCCTGTTTTGTGGTCAAGTGGAATAATGGCTGTTTAAGAATGTCTGATTTGTTGTGTTTTATGGCAAATTTGTTTTAAGCTATAGATTTTTTCCACTGTCTGTTTTATTATTTAGTCTAGATCAGTGCTACTCAAAGAGGGCCAGTGCTAGTCCATGGCAATTTTCCAAGAAAGAAAGAAAGAGTTGTGACCAATGGGCATAAATATACTGGTACCTGTCCATAATAATAATAGTAGTAGTAGTAGTAGTAGTAGTAGTAGTAGTAGTAATAATAATAATAATAATAATAATAATAATAATATATTGTTGCTGTTGTTGCTGCCGCTGTTGTTCTTGTTATTTTTATTATTATTATTGCTGGATGTCCCCATTAGATAGCCTAAGAAGCACTACTCTGGAGCTGTCATAATTATTATTGTCAGATGTTTGCTTGTAATAAGCTGTTTGGGGTGTTTTATAAATATACAGAATGTTACATACAACTTTTTTTTTAACAGACGAACAAGTTATCTTCACTCAATTTTGTTGAAAGTTCATGTTGACCAAGTCTGCGTAAGAGCTGAGAAGCAAATCTCACATCCTGAGCACTCGCTTTAGTCAACAGGCCACACTGCTTCATCAAATGTAAGTTGGTTTTAACCTGTCTTTTATTTTATCTGTGAGTCATATTTCATTCCTTTTTTCCTATTTTTATTTTGCAAAAAAAAAAAAAAAGACTGTTGCACATACAAGACATTGATTTTGCATAGTATAGGAGTGATGGTTTAAAATTGTATTTTTAATCTTCAGCCTATGCTTAAGAATTCTGTAGTGGCCAAAGCAAGTCTTCATATATTGTACATGTAGGAAACTAACATGTTTGACTATCTGAGCACCTGTTCACACATGATGAAGTTTCTATAAGAAGAAAGCACTTCCATATATAGGAAATAGAAGTTCCAAATGGGAATCACACAGCTCATACTTGGAAGTACATACCTGGAATGTATGTACTTGTGCAGGAAGCCATAATTGGCTTCACAGAGCAAATGTAGTAGAGTAGTACATACATATGCAACCATCATGTGGGACATTTTTACATCACTTGATGAAAACTTGGTTGATTTTTTCCCCCATCGTAACAGAGACTGGTACTCTAACTTTGAGCAGCCAAGGCCATATGTACCTACAGAGAGACTAGTTTTGGAATAAGGCAAAACATAATTTCCATTAGTATCTAGATTTGCAGAATGTTAGTTGTATTTAGTTTGTATGTTTCTGTGTTAATGTTGAGAGGCTCTGAGTACTAACTTGTTTAACTTAGGGGAGTGCAGCTGTTTGTTGTCCCCAAAAGCAGTGGACTTTTTAGAAAGAAATAGTAAAAAAATCTTTTTAAATATATTTGAAATATATAATATGTCACCCTTCCTTCCAGTGCGACAGGGTTCATCTCCTCCTTTGATTAAGAAATGAAAATGCTTTTATTCTGTTGACATTCACTGCCTCCTGACACACACATACACACTGTTAATAGAATTACTCTTCAGCAGCAGTGTAAAAAGTGAAATTATGTGCTACATTGCATGTTTATTTTCATACTGCTAATGATAAAAAGAGCATTTACCCCATTGTGCCTCACAGAGTCTGTAGAAGGCCCATATACTGATAGATGTCTAGTCCAGTGTACTACAGGAAATCCAGAGCTAGAACATCATCCTCTGCTTGTAGGGGTCCTAGACCACCACCTCTCTAGGTAATCATTTCCATTAGCAAAGTTAATGCCTAATCAAAATCTAATATCTGTACATTAAGTTTATTCAATCTAGCTTGCCCTCAGGGACAACATAGAACATTTCTTCCTTCTTCTGTGTGATAGTTCTGCAAGTATTTGCAGTCCTCTCACAGTGTCTCTCCCCCTCTTTAAGCATAGTTCCCTCCATCTTTCTTCATAATACTCATCTTCACTACTAGTGGTTAACTTTACTATCCTTCCCTTTCCTATTCCAGTCTTGAAGTATGTTGCTGAGAACTGGGCATAGTAATCTATACAGGAATACTTTGGGGGGGGGGTCCTTAAGCACTGCTGTCATTGCTCGTCTGCTATGAGCAACAATTGGAATTTCCATGCACCCATCCTTCAGAGAATCTAGTGTTTTTAGTATATACATCTCATTATATTCTGTCCACATAGAGGACAACGCTTTATAGTTGCCACACTTAGCAGTCCTCCTCTACCTTACATTGTTCAGAAGATCTCACTAATCAGCTAGTGAAAATTTTGCAGCAGAGGAGAATGAATTCAAGTTCTTCCTTGAATTTCCTTAAGTTACCGTAGAATCAAAATCATTGGCATTTTGATTGCAAATTCGAATGAGTTTTCAATAAGCAAATGAGTTAGTTTTGCCTGTCTGTCTTTTCAGTGTACTTTATTAGATTGTTAAGATCTGTTCTTGAGCAAGGATATGACAGAATGGGACAAAAAAGGTAAGGGTATCATAATCAACTAAGTCTTTATGCAGCTGTTGTAATAGCAAGATCAAGTGATCATTGTGAAATTATAGTTCATGGGTAATATAATATGTTGTATTGTAAATCAACAGAATATAATTTGATGACTCCTTCATTCAAGACGTGGTTTTCATTTTGCAGATTCAAGGTTTTTTGTTTGTTTTTACAGACAGCACCAATGGGGCAGTTGTTGCATTCTTGTAACAGCAGTTCAGACAGGCCTTGAGATTATTCTGCAAAATGAGAGTATTTGTCAAAATGTAGATTATTAGACCTCATCCACATAAATTGTGGGGGGGGGTCTGTTAGGTGACTTCAGCAAATTTTCTGACCCATGGACCTTCTGTTGCATTTCAGGGAATAAAAATGTCTCATGTTCACAGGAATTGGTTCACAGGAGTTGGTGTAGAAACCAGGTATTCCACAATATCTAGGAACTGGAAAATGCATATTCACTATGAGGCAACAAATAGTTTACAGACCTGTTTTTCTGGAGAAAAAGTGTAATCAGTGTAATTTCTGTGTCCTTAAAAATGTTACCACCATTACTTCCAATTCAAATCAAACAAAAAAACATGGTTGTTTTGAACCCGAAAAAGTAGGAAACAGACATAAACCCTGAAGGGAAATATAGTTGCAGAAAAATCTAGTGTTATTATTGTGGAGTAATTTTTACCTTCAGTAACAACATGAGGGAAATATCATCCAATGAAGAGTTGTTCTTTGTGCCAGCCATCCTATGAACAAGAGCACATCACTTGGATTTTGTCTTGGCCGGGGAACGCGGCTGTTCATGGCATGTTGCTGACACTCAGCAACAGTATTGAATACTTTTTACACTGATGTAAAATACCTACATTGTACATCTAATTTTGTGTGGCTTCCACAATAAAATGTGACTTGGGAATAATACATGATTCTCTCAGGTGGAATGAGGATAATATTTGGATGCAGTTTAAACCACATATGTAGTTCTCCCAGTATCAATGAGGAAAGGATTTTGAAAAAGAAAGGTTTTCCAAAAACAGTTTTACTTCTAATTCTGTGCCCTCCTAAAATATTCCAAATGGTAAGCGTTGAAAAGATAGCATATACATAATAAGATTTTCTTAAAAGTTTCAGGTGCAAATATAATAGTTCCAGTGTTCTCGTGGTGGTTAAGAGATTAGGAGTGGATGCCAGTCTCCATTACTTGCTATTAACCCCAGCATTATTAACCAGGGTTTAAAAGTTATGGCAGGAGTACCTGACAGTGTAGTTTGCTTCCAAGGTATGAACATTAACAATCAGAACAAGACAGACCAAAAATGTTTTTTTTTAAAGTTTAGCATGGCATATTTCTTGTTATTTGCTGCTAAGTCAACTTTGACTTACATTAACCCCGTAAGTGAGATCCATCTTTAATGCAGTCTTCTTTTCCTGTTAGCTTGCGCTTTGCCAAGCCTTATCTTTGCCAGTGAGTCACATCATCTCGCAATATGTCCAAAATACTAGACTTCTAGGGAGACTTCAGACTTGATTTGCTCTAGGACTGTCTTTAGAGGTGAGATAGACTGCTATCTTACCTCTTGGCATATTAGTCTTATTATTTTTAATATTTATGAGCTGCTTCTTTGCCAAAGCATATGCAACTATAATGTAAATACAGAGAAACCAAAACTAAAATGAGATCTGATTTAGGTTATAAGCATCTGTCAAGGAGTACTGTACATTGCTTAATAGGTGTACACAATCATTTTAGGCAGTGGCAGTTCACAAACTGTCTGGCCCTGATTGACCTAGCTAAACTTCAGAGTTGCTAAAACTTAAAAAACTCAAGTGCTTTGATCTGTATCACTTAAGTCAAGTAACAAGCGTGGTTGCTGGAACAGAAAGCATTTAGCTGTAGCTTAAGCAAATAGGCATTGTTGGATGGAGAGAGGGGATAGAAGATACCTTTTGCTGAATAAAGTAAAGAAAAAAACATTACTAAGGATATGGATGTTTAGATTATGTTTAGCATCTATAGTATGTAAGGAAAGAGAGGTTGTGCATTTCATGAAGCACTGTTTTTATTATTCATTACAAATTGTTGCTTTAGTGCTGTTGCTAGTAAATTAATAAAACTTTCAGTAAAGTAATAGCAATATCCTTAAAGAAGAAAAGGTTTGTATTTGTCTATATCAGAGCACTTGCTGCTACTGGTGTTTCTACTAGGTGGCTGAATCATCCTGATGGCATTCAACAGGAACCAGCTGCTTAGGATATTAAAATGCAAGCATTTATTCCTCTAGAGAGACAGTAACATCTGCAAAGTTTTCCTGTCTCCGTAATCCCACAGAACATTCTGTAGTAATTTTAACTTTTCTTTCTCTTTCCTTACACATTTTCTTTGATTATTATTTTTTTTGCTTTCAAGATATAAAAGAGGATGGTTAGACTTACATACACAACTGTTCCTAAGATTAAAAATAAAAATGCTTTAGAAAGAGTTGGAAGTTCAAATGTATAAGTTTAATGGGTGCAAAAATTAAAATTTGTTCTTCCCTATTCTGTCAGTGATTTGTATCATTGGTGATGTTGGATGGATGGAGCTGTAAGACATGCTTCTAGAGAAACCATCAGATTTGTTGTCTAAAAGACAGTGTAGATTTGCAATGACCAACATCCATTCCTTCACACATTCACCTCTTGCTCACTCATTCAAGCTGTTTTCCAGATCTGTTTCCTAGTAGGATGTTTTATTTATATTTTTAATCTTTAATATGTTTTTAAATGATTTTATACTAGTTTATGTGGAGATCACAATTATTTTTAAATTTTATTGTGAAGGTTTTTTAAACTGACTCTCTGGGAGCTGCCTTGGCAGGGAGAAAGGCAGCATACAAATGAAATAAATAAATAAAATAAAAGACTGCCTGTTATTCTTTTTACCTTCATGTTTAACACAGTTTGGCTGGTTTTCTACACTGTGACTAAATTCCAGCTAAATTTAGTCATGACTACATCTCATAAAACAACTTAGTTGTGGCTATCTCAAATTTCATTAAGTTATTTTATTTCATTCATTTTAGCACATCTCAACCTTAACTACCTTTAATTGGGGCCATTGTATAGAAAAATGCAACAAAATGTTATAGAAAACATGTGCATAAACAGAATTGCAGAGAGCAGAAGTGCTTGAATTAGTAGAATGCAGGGTATGAGAAATGAGGAGGATTAATAGGTGAAGGATTGGATGTGGGTCATGACAGGGCTACACAGATTATTAAAGCCAAGAGGAGGCACGCGAATCTGACGCAGAAAGAGGCTGAAAACCTATTCAGGAATTGCCAAAGAGATGCAGTGTTCTTATCCCATAGCACGCTGAAACATACTTCATGTACATGTTTATTCAACCTGAATCTTAATGAGCAAGATACATTTTGATATTTTTGGTTCTGTTTTGTGAAAATTAAAGTTTAGAGAGATTAAAAATAGTGTGTTTCCTTTCCTGTTCCTGTGGACAATAGAGTCTAAGAAAACAAGCAATGAGCAGAGAAGGGAGGCTTGATATTGCCTTGCAGATCAGACTCTTTTTATCTGCAAGTTTTTAAATTACTGAGAACTCTGGAAAGCAAGCTGAAAAGACACTCTCATTTTCAGTTACGGAGAGAGAAGAAAAGTCACATGCTGAAATATTTGTTGTCACTTGTGCATAGCCTAATAAAAATACATGTGGTTCTTTATGATTCATTGACCAAGGTCCTTAGCACAAGCAACTAGCATCAGGACGAGGTAAGTTTCTAATATTTTGAATGGCTTCTAGATGGTTAAAATAAGAAAACACAGATCATCTGATAAATAGAGTACTCTTAAGGATCACAGAGGTGACCCATCAGTTTAGCTAAGACATCAGAAGTACAAAAGGGAGTAATGTGTTCAATTAATTGTTAGAATGATAAAAAAAATCTAATTAAAATGTATTTACATTAGTAGGGAGAGTGTTATGTTTTCCTGAACTGTGTGGAGACAGTCCTTATGTTGGGTCTTGTTCTTGCCACGTGCCTTCAAGGCAAGGCTTAAAAACCTATCAGTCAACTTCACCACCCTAAGTGGGAGACCTTGTCCCTCCTCCCAGTTTCTGTCCTGATTCTCACTAATGTAGGATAGGACTTAACTTTGCTCTGACTTTTGGAAACTTTGTGTTGCTTCAGAAAGGGAATTCCAGAGACACTTGAGAGGAGAGTCTTCTGGGAGTTTTTTCTTAAAGTTTCTGCCTGCATGGCTGGTTTTTGAGAGATGGAGTGAAATTGCAGCCCCAAACTCTTCTCAGATGAGGGGGTGAATGGACAGAGCTGGAGGGGCAATTGAGCAGAGATGGACTCACTCCCTGGACTAGGTGTGTTGGTAGGCCAGCTTACTCTGACTGGGGGTCAGATCCTGCCTTTTTTCATGCCATGGAGACAGAAGAGACATGTGATGCTTTGCACGCTGAAGCTGAATGGACATGTATGCTTGCAAGCACAGCTTCAGCCATGCAGGTGAGTGAACTCCACACCTCCATTTTCCTCCCACTCTGTACTATAGAGGGTCAGGCCATCCCACCAGAGTGATGCCATGAACGAAGGATTAGTCACCCAGGTGTTGGGGTGAAGGGAAATGTCATCAGCTTTGGAGGCCTCACAAAATGGCAAGAGTGTGCTTGTTAAGCATGAAAAGCAATGTAGGTCCAGTGACAGTATGTCTGACGAGCAGAGGCCCTCTAGAGTCTTAAATGCAAGAGATAGTAAAGGAGGCATCATTTCTTGGAGTTCTCTCTCCCTTCATGGGAGGGGAACAGCTGAGGGAGTTTTCTACAATAGTTTCTCCCCATTGCAAGACTGAAAAAAAGAACAGGCATGTTTCTCCTGCTGCGTGCTTACTGAAATCCTTGGTGTCTCCCATTGCTTCTGATGAAGAGGGAGAGTTATCCCCAGATGAGAAGGATGTTTACCCAGAGCAACTGTCTACCCACTTATTTGATGTGAGTGAGTTTCCTATCCTCAGAAAGGTGGGAAAGTCACAGAATTTAGATCATGCCACTGGGTTGTCAAGTTCTGCAACTGAGACAGTGCCAGAGATCAGCTCTTAAGTCTAAGCAGGAGTTCTCTGTTGCACTCTTCCCAGAGGTGATTGTGTATGTTATGGAAGCAGACTGGGCTCACCAGGGTGTAGCTAGGTTAGTTCCAGCTTATATGAAACTCCTAATCTCCCTACCTCATGGAGTTATTGAGAAATTGAAGCCATCCTTTATTGATGCACCTGTGGATGGGTTGGTTTCAGGAACCCTTTTATCCAGGGATGGGAATGACACCCCCCCCCCAAAAAAATCCTGAGAACAAAAAATGGGAGGCCTTTTTGCACAGGTCTCATGAGGCAGCTGCTCTTGCCATCCAAAATGCTTCAGTGAACAGTGACTTCATGGCCACTATCAGGTGGGCTAAAGATTTGCTTTTGATTCCAGAGGATGAAACAAAGCTTAAACAAGGTGTTAATAAATTAGCCAAGATTTTTGCTTTTGTGGCAGATGCCAGTCTTGATGGCTATGGCAGCTGATGTTGCAGCCAGACATCAACTCACGGCTGGAGAATTGGAATGCTGATACCAAACCTAAGGCTAATTTATCTGTGTGTCCTTTTAATGGCTCTAATTTGCTTGGGAATGCCATGGATGAGATCTTGGTCAATACCAAGGATTTTAAAAAAGTATTACCATCTTTGACCAAAAAAGGGGGGGAGTCCTTTCAATCTGGAACTCAATCCTTTGTCCCTTGTTCTTTGTTGTTATTGCTGTTGTGTGTCTTCAAGTCATTTCCAACTTACAGCAAGCCTGAGGTGAACCTATCACAGTTTTTGTCTGGAGCTGAGAGTGGTGTGATGTGCCCATGATCACGCAGTGAGTTTCCATGGCCTAGTGGGAAATGGAACCCTGGTCTCCAGGATTGCAGTCCTGTGCTCAAACCGCTATACTATGCTGGCTCTCCCTTTCATCCCTACAGATCTCAGTAAGATAGTGAGAAGTCAGATCTTTCAGATCTAACTGGAATTCTCCCAAGCCTCAGGCCAGGCAACAGCAGTCTTTAGAATTTAATGAGGGATCAGTGTCTTCCACCAATATGCAGAGTAGGAGATCCAGCCATTCTTTCTGACTGGGGGTGGCTCCATCTCCAGACAACTGGTTATACAGGACTGTGAGGGAAGGATACACAACAGATTTCATCTAGAAGCCCCCAGATTTCTTTATTCAACTTCCAATATCCAGGTCTCAGGACAGTCATCAGAGTATGCTGCAGGGCATAGACATCCTATTCCAAATAAGGGCAATAGCGTTAATGATACAACAACAGTGCTCTGCTTGATCCCAGAGAAGAACAAGGACTGGCAGGATATTGAACATTCACTAGGTCAGCTAATTTGTAGTGAAGCAGAAGTTCCACATGGAAGCCCTCAGAACTATCTTAGAGGGGGTTCAGGAGGAGGATTACTTAGTGTCTGTCATCCTCTCAGAGGCATACTTGCATACCCTAGTGTATCCTTCATCAGCATGCTTACCTGGGAGACCATTACCAATTAAAAAGGAAAAACCCTTCCATTTGGTCTGTTGGTATCCTCTCGGGTGTTTAAAAAGATATTCAAAGCCTTGGTGGCATATCTGAGGGATGTCCTGCTGATCTACTCACTCTTTCTCTGGAACGACAGGAAGGATGCACAGATCACCATGAACAGTCTGGAGTTTCATAGGCTTGTCATCAAGAGAGAGAAGAGTCATCTGGATCCAGTTCAGAGAATTCTGCAGTTGGGAGCCATCATAGATATGACCTTGCACAGGTTCCTTCTTTTACAAGACAGAAAAGAAAACCTGCAGTCTTTTAGCAGGGTAGTGTTGAAACAGTCATATTCAGATCTGATGGTCTTGACCAAATTGCTGAGGTTGATGGTGGCATGCATAGATTTAGTTTATTGGGCCAAATTGCATCTAAGGGAGTTGTAGTTGTTCATGCTGCTTTGCATCATGAGACTGCCAAGAGGCATTTACATAGATTTCAATTTACTTTCAATTTACTTCATCTTTCCTGGTCTGGAAGCTGTCCAAGATTCTCACTGTGGGGATGTTCATCTGGGAGCCACAAAGAATTACCATCAATGCCAGTCTGTTGGGTTGGGGGCACACAGCAGTGGTCAATTGGCTCAGAGCCTGTAATGTCTCAGCAAGAGGATATACAGTATCAACTGGCTGGAACTACGGGTGGTTCTTTGGCTCTCTTCAGTCTGCAGTCAGAGATTCAGGGCACTGATGCGTTCCAGATGGACAACCTGTTCACAAGGCTCATATAGCCAGTTGGTGCAACAGGGAGAGTTTGGTCTAGGGAGAGTGTACATTGAAATCACTGGTCTTTCACAGAGTGGTCCAGAGGTTTGGCACCCCGTGGATGGATCTTGTTGAAGTTCAAGAGAATCACAAGGTTCTTCAGTTCATGTCAAAGTTTTCTGAGTACTTTGATGGTTCCTGATGCGATTCAGGCATGTCCCACTCACAGTGCTGCCACCTTTGCGGCTTTGGGTACAGTGGAGTTTTGGTGGAGATTTGCAGGGTTCCCATTCATCCCTCATCAGGGATAGTAAGACTGACAATTTTGCTTTTGAAGACGTGTCTTCTGTCTGGTGTGTTTTGCAGCAGATTGTGTCTTTGTAGTTTTGGTTTAGGAAGAATTACCCGTTCAAGGAGTATGGTGACCACTTATACAGGTTCCCACACTGCAGAAAAACAGTTAGTAGTTACTGTGAAGGTTCCTTTTCTGCAGTACTGTGGAGAGTAGATGTTACTGGTTTTGAGCTGCTGGCGGTACTTTTGTATCAGTCTAGAATTTGTTATTCCATCAGTGGGGAGAGGGACTGACTTTCTCAACTGGGATGGTGAAGTTGATTGACAGGTTTTTAAGCCCTGCCTCAAAGGTGTGTGGGAGGAGCAAGACCCAGCATAAGAATTCATTCCCCATTGCTGCAGAAATTGAATTTTCATAAGTACCCATATGATATTTAATATGAATTTAAATTTTACCATCTATAGAATCATAGAGTTGGAAGGGACCACAAGGGACATCCAGTCCAACCCTCTGCCATGCCATGCAAGAATACACAAGCAAAGATTCCCAACATATGGCCATCCAGTCTCTGTTTAAATACCTCTAAAAAGGAAACTCCACCACACTTTGAAGCAGAGTATTGCACTGTCAAACTGCTCTTCCCATCAACAACTTCTTCCTAATGTTTAGATGGAATCTCTTTACTTCTACTTTGAATCCATTGCTCTGTGTCCTAGTCTCTGGAGCAACAGAAACAAGCTTGCTCTATCTTCCATATGACATCCTTTCAAATATTTAAACATGGCTATTATGTCACCTCTTAACCTTCACTTCTCTAGGTTAAACATGCCCAACTACTAAACTGCTCCTCATATAGCAGGATTTCCAGACCTTTTACCATTTTGCTCACACTTCTCTGGATACATTCCAGTGTGTCAGTATCCTTCTTGAATTGTGGTGCTCAGAACTGGAAACAGTATTCTAGGTGATGTGATTGTAGGCTGCATCAATAGGAGTATCTTGTCTAGGACAAGGGATGTAATATTTTACTAGCTTATTTACAAAAATACCATGGGGGAGCTTGCCAAAGTTTAAGTTAAATGCATTCACTAAAAGCCTTATCTGAATGAAGTTAACAAATAGCATACATGATTTTACATATATATCTACTTCCTGCTTCGAGTTTGAGTGAAAAGGATAGAGCTACATGGCTTTGATGATTGGGGAGGGGTTTAATTGCTCACTCCACCAAAATCCCTCTTCTTGCTTTCCCTATATCTTTCATATGTACTTTTGTTTCCATATGAATATCCCTTGTTTATCTTATTGGCTACCAAGTAAAAGTCCCAAACTATAAACTTCAGTTTCCTTCCTTAAAGTGTCCAGTACAGAAAAAAAGGGAGACCACCTGAGGAAGACATTTTGGATCTTGTAACCTAAATAACTCTAATATAAGCAAGTAGTTTTTGCAAATATCCAGGAGAAGTAGCATTCAAGTAGAAGAACTCCTGGGTTATATAAAGTTTGTGTTGACTTTTTTGTACCGACTTAAATGATAATTGAATAATCGGTTCCTGTCTCTGCATAGAGCACCATACTTTATCAGATCCTCTGCTGCAGAAGACCCACATTTCTGCTGGATAGCGAAATAAATCTTCACTTATTCCATTCCCACATAAAAGAATGAATAATTTAAGCAAATTTCTCCCTTATGTCTGAGAGTATAAGGATTTGTGTGCAGTGTTCAGGTGCTGGTCATGCTAAGACTTCTCTGGGGAAAAGTCACACAAAAATGCATTTCTCCCTGCACAGAAGAAAGCATGTATTTTATATGAAATACATTGATACCTTTGCAAAAAAAAAAAAAAAATGTAGCAAGAACGGTACCTTTTGTTTTTCTGTGCAGGATTCTGTGTATCTATGTAGAAACTGTCTGTCTATGTAGAAATGCTGAATTCCTGTATGGTAAAACCACATGGGTTTTATAAGAAAAAAAATCTCACAGTATTTAGGGACAGGAATCAGTGTATTTGATGCAAAGTGCACATTCTTCCCCTCCAGGCCATGTTTTCTGAATAGGAAATCCATATGTACCTGAGCAAACAAATTTTCCCCAGTGAGGTTTTAAAGTGTGAAGAGTCTCGTGATTCATATCTTTTTCCTTGGTGAGGTGTCTTGACCTACAAGTATTTCTACAGATATAGGTGTTGTACTGCTAATCCTCATATTTGGAAGGGCTTGATTTGGCGAAGAGAAATTGACACAGAAAGTTAATGTTTTTAGTTATTATTTTGATTTAATGAACTCTCTTATAGATATGGGGTTTAAACCTGTAAGTAATAAATGCATATCACTGTTTCACAAAAAAAACAAAAAATGCAAATCACTGTTTTACACACACAGACACACACACAAACCCCCCCCCAATGTGAAACCTTATTTTTATTAATCTGTATCAGTATCAAATCTGAAGATGATTTTATCTATTGTTATAACATTAATGCAGAGGTCAACAGAAGGTTACATTTCATTTTTCAATTCACTAATGTAATATAGTAAATTAAAAATGTAAATAAACCCCTTAGGTTTTTTAAAGTGTGCACTGACGTTAATCCACCTCTTATGCTGTTTTTCATCAGTTATATACATCATTATATCTGGAGAATCACATCCCAGTTCTTTTGCAGAGGAGGAGATACCTGTTTTGTATAAACCTTAAAAGCTAAGTTGCTACCATGTAAATTGCACAATTTGGGGAGATCCCATCTACCCATCTTTGTTTCTACCCTGGGTTATTCATAGGCTTTGTACTCTACAACAGGTGTAGCGCCTGACAGAATGTCAACTAGTCAGAGTTCTGAATATATAAAAAGACTTATATACAATATATATAAGAAGACAGAGCTGCAATCCTTTCTTTACAGTTTATTAATAGCCTCTCTCAAGATGTGACAGACTGGAGAAAGTTGTTGTAAAACATTTTAGTTCTAACCAGCAGTGACTTTAATGTCATTCTTGATTCTTGCCTGTCTTTATAAAGAACTGTCAGGAATTATGTCATAAACCTGGAAATATTTGGGTGGGGCAGGCTCTAAGATTTCTTTATTAAATCTGTGTTCACCTAACACACTGATTCTTTCAGATCATTCTCTCTCACACTCCTTCACTCACACAAACACACCTAGTTTAACCCGCTCCAAAGAAATTCTAAACATTTTTTGGTGGTTCCTTGTGGTTTGAAACAAGTATGTTGATTTCAAATTGGTAATATTTCTAGGGGAGAGAATATTATTCAGAGAAAGATGGGAATATGTTTAGTCAGGGTGCTAGAATGATAGAAACTAGGGGCTTTGTTGCCCCTCTGAGGAACCACGGCACCTTGTCACCCTTCCCACCCTCTAGTTGTTTTTAAACTTTAGAAAAGACTACTAAAAATGCTCCCATACTCCCTGCAGTTGAAAAAAAAAGGGGGAATCTCTCTTGAGCTTAAAACAGCCTCCCAGCAGGAGGGGGAAAAGTGGCAAAATTGCTCTCATAACCACTAGGGCGTATTGGGATATTTTTAGTGCAAAAATAAAACAAAAATTGAGAGGGACTTTGGGACCTTAAAAGTGGTCAAGGGGATGCATGTGTTACTTTTTGTTCACCCCGTGCTATGTGATGGTAATTGGGAAATTTCAGCTTTATTCTCTCACTTCCAAAAACTTATGGTACATACCAGGTTGGTGAGGACTGGCATCCTGGTATTTTCAGTCTGTTCTAGCTATGCACACACACACACACACACACACACATACACAGACCATCATAAAGCCAATTACCAATCCCAGCACTGTCTGTATGAACAGCATATCCTATACGATCATCATGTACCTACTTATTCAGAGGGAAACATTTCCTTGCAATTCTGGTGTGGTGCTAAAGGCGAAAATTTGTACTATGGAAATACTTTGTTGTTGCAGATAATGTGTTGGTGCCTCAAATATTATTGTCAGGGTTGGCAGGATTTGGCTCCTCTGAGCATGAGCAGAGTGCAATCTGTGAAGCAAGGCTTTGCCACAGCAGAAAGTCCCAGTGAAGCAGAAAAAATTCCAGAGACTCATTAAGTAAGACTTAGAGTACCAATTTATTGCCGCACTCTAAGATAAGGCTTAGCAAAAACATACTAGCTTTCCAACAATTAGACAAAGAGGAAAAACAGAAAATAACGGAGAAAAATCAGGCAGCATCTCCCTTACAAACAGTATACTGCCAATGGCATGGCAGGTCCAGCTAGGGAGTCTAACTGGCCATTGATCAAGGGAAACACCAGCCTTTTTATGCTACCTTGTCACCCTAGAACAGGTGGGGTGACCCAATCAGTGCTCTGGCATGTGGCCTTCTCTAATACACAAGACATAGCCATAACAATCCTGCTGGCGGCTGTCTGGCCACACCGCCTCTTCTCTCTGCCATCCACTCATAGGAAATCTTTGCCTGCCTGTCAACAACCTTGACAATTGTATCAGTCTGGAGGTTTAGCGGATTAATATCTAGAATATTGTAATGAAGTATCTGGATTTTTTGTTATCCATATAATTCTGGTATGGAAGAAATTATGTACTTTATTTCAGTTTTTGCAAAAATGCATCCCTTTCTTTATTTACAATGTTTTAAGTGCTATCTGGAGCCATGATAACACACATAAAGTGCTTGTTCTTTCAGCTTTTCCCCTATTTTTTTTCCTGCAGTGAACATAAAACTTCATACATGCATACTCTATGTCCCACTGCACCCCACCCCTTATATATTGGCTAAGGAACAGAAACATATGTGTAGTTACAACAAGCATTATGAAGTCATAACTCAGAGCTACTGTAATAAATTTCATCCTGAAGAGTGAAGTGAAGGAGGAGGAAGAAGTGTAAAAAATCTGCCAGTGTATCAAGTGAGCTGCTGTTGAGCTATGACCCGATTTTCTCATTTCCATCCACCTGTTAGCAAATGAATGAAACAGAGTTTCTTTGCCATTTGGTCTCTGGATATTTTAAACCTGGAAATATATTGTGAACAAAACATTCTAGTAATTGAATGAATCTGTGCATGGCCAAAAAAAAAAGCCATTTCTCCGTATCTTTTCCTGAGATTTCACTGAAGCAATGTCTTAAATGTACATTGTGATGTTCTGAAGATTTATTTGTTGTATTTGCACTCAACCCTTCCTTTAGGAATCTTGCTGATGTTCCTCTATCCCTTAACATTTCAAAAATTATATATAGGTATTTTTCTAAGTAAAACAACAATATATGTTCTCAGAATATTTACCCTATTTTTTATTTTTCTTATGTTGTAAAATTAATGTAATCTGGTGGATCAGCCTCATTCACTAATGTGAATTAGCAAGATTGTGTTATCTGTCTGGATTTTGTGCAAAATATTATCCTAATGAGAATAACATTATCTGAAACACATTTATGATTTGTGCTCAAAGCTAGGGTCACACTAGATAATCCAAAGGATTATTCTGTGATGTGACGTGATTATTTTTGCCAGTGTTTTCTCATACTGTGTACTCAAGTAAAAGGTGATGCCACTTTATACATCTTCCAATGAGCCATATTTTGTTGCCAATATCAGGATAAGTTCCCAAATAAAGTATATGGGGAAACAGAATTGAGTGACATGTGGTAAGCACGTTATTAAAGTAAATTGCATGCCACACACCTGCTTTCTGGCTGTGCCATGCCACAAGTTAGCATTTTGGATCAGCAGTTTCCATTCTGTTGTTTTCTCTCAACACATGGTGTTCAAAACAGTTGAAATAGAACTGTGTCCATTTGCTCATCTCAGAAGCCTGCAATTTCAAGGAATGCTGTTAGATTACTTTTTTATATATACAAGATTTTTGTTGATACTTACAGAAAGCACACATTTTTTTTAATACAAGTGTAATGGACATAAGAAAACAGCAGAAGTCACTTTTAAACTCTTCAAAATACACAAAAATGAACTCACATCTTTTGGAAAGAAGAAGTTTTTTTTAAAAAAAAATCTATTGTGTTCTTTAAGGTATATGTCAAATCCATAGTATTGACATTCCCAATAAACTTTAGAGTTTTAAAAGCTTGTATAAAAGTGCCTTTCCATTTTTCAGCAAGTTGCACTTTTTCAGTTATTTCAGCCAGGCTTCATTTACATTCTTGACCAGTGGTACATTCTGTAAGCTTACTTTTTTACTTTCTTTGGGTATCCATGAACACTAATACATAAGTATTGTGACTCAAATACCAGATGTTTTTTCTAGAAGATAAGATAATTGGAGTGACAAGGCCAGAAAGAGAAAGTGTCCAGTTCTCCTCTAATTTGTATTGCTGTGAGCCTACAGTAATTCTGTTGAAGCTTATGAAATGTGAACCCGGGTAAAGCCCATATGAGAACTGCTTGTTTTAATAAAATATTTTACCTGAGACCAGGATAATAAATCTTGTGGTGCATTTTTAGCTCTTTCAAACCAGCTGTTTTATAAAAGTCCAACAGTTTTATAGTTCGAAAATAGAAGATTTTTCACCAGATATGGAATATCAGGTGAGGACTATTAAGTGAAATAAAGAGGAAAGGATTTAACATTCTACTTTTTTGACAGTTAGATTACAAGCACCTTCTGTTGTTGTCTGTCACTGCAGTCCAGCATTCACTGAAATCAGGGACAAAACTGTAGATCTCAGTGGAGCTGGATTGCATCCTATGCTGGAATGTTTTGTCTAGAAAAGATTGTCTTTTTTCATTAATTTTAAAGAATCTCATTCCACCACTAATAACTTCATTTCTTTTTACTTGCACAGCCTATTTCCTTGAAAGTAATACAACAGTCTGAAGAAAGTTACTTTTGGTCTTTAAATGTCAGTATTTGTAGAAGTTACATTGCTTTATCAGTCAAACCATTGACAAGTAAACCCACTTAACTGGCGCTTAATTAGTACTTTTTAAAGGCATCAGTCCTATTCAAATTAAGCAGAGAGTATGTGCCACTGAAAATCATTTTACTTACTACTAAGTAAATACAGTATTTCTTTGTATTTACATTTGTCATAATATTAGCAAAATTGCTAATAACAATAATAGCAAAATTACTGTGTTGGAAGATGACTTGAATATCGTCAAGTCCAACCCACTGCTGATGCAGAGAGTCCATTGCTGCAGCATAGAGTCTATGAGTCTATGACTCAGTGTGGACAGCCAACCTCTACTTAGAAATGACTTATGAAAGAGGATCAACCACCACTGTAAGCAGCCTGTTCTACTATAAGATAGTTCATACCTTCTATTCAAAAAGTCTTTCTTAGAGTCCATGAGCTTAAATTCTTTTGCAGTTTCACTTCTTATGTGCACATAGATGTATTTTTCAGAGTGTGGAAAATTTAATGTTGGTCTCTAGCAGTGGTTCTCAACCTTCCTAATGCTGCGACCCCTTAATACAGTTCCTTGTGTTGTGGTGACCCCCAACCATAAAATCATTTTCGTTATTATTTATTTATTTATTTATTTATTATTATTTAGTTAGTTAGTTAGTTATTTCCAACATCAAATAGATTGGAAACACTGCCCTAAATCACTGTTCTGGATAGACTTCTAATGCCTAAAAACTGGTAACCCTCCCCCCATTTTTTAAGCACAGAAAGCATCCATCAATGCCAGAATTAAGGCAGTAATTCTAGTTCTGAATGTTGGGTTTCCACAGTTCAAAAAGCCAGTCACTCCCAAAGGCAATGCCGAAACAGTGCACATTTTATACGAGGCGCAGGGAGGAAAGGACAGGGAGAGAGGAAAGATGGCGGCGGCATAAGCAGACGCGTTTTGTTTCACTCCCTCCCTCCCTTAAAGGGAGTGCGGACGCTGAACATACAAAAAGCAAGGAATGCAAGACAGTCAGGGTGAAGACCACAACACGTGCGTGTGGCAAGCGCCAAGGGTCCACGCACAACAAAAGTGAATGGAGAAAGTCATCCTGGCTATTTCTGCACTAGATTGTTATAGCTCTATGATTCCACTTTCACCATCCTATGGAATCCTGGGGTTTGCAGTTTGAACTGCAAACCCCAGGATTCCATAGGATGGTGAAAGTGGAATCATAGCACTATAACACTGGAATGTGGAAGTGGCCAAAGTCCACAGGACGGATCAGAGCAGCGCTTTCGGGTCAAAAAACCAAAAAAAAAAAAAAAAACCAACAGCAACAACCAAGGAGCCTTGGGGGCTCTTGCTACACAAACTGAAGCCCTTGGTTGACGTCCCCTGCTCCTTTTCTGACCGAGTTCTCGGTCTCGGAGGGACTGCTCTCCCCCGTCGGATGGCAGATCCGCCGCAGGAAAGTTTCCCCCTTTGCCTGCCGGACCAAAGGCGACAGCCATACCGACAACTCCCACGGAGCAGTGTGCTCAGAATGAATGGGCGACCGGGCGATCGCCACTGCTGCAGCCCCGTCACTTTGGGAAGCAAGCAGAGCCCAGCTGCTCGCTCGCCCCAGCAAGCAACTCTGTTTGCCGGCATGAATGAGTGTGAGGTGAAGAGGGTGAGGGGACGGGGTATTACCTCCCAGACGTCCCGCTGCAGCGCCATAAACCCTGAATGGGAAGCCCTCTGTGTGTGTGTGTGGTGCGGGCGCGAGCGTCCAAGCAGCGCCCAGCTGCTCACTCGCCCCGGCAAGCAACTCTGACTCTGCAAGCCGGCATGAAGGGGAAAGGAACACTGAAGGGGAAGCCCTCCGTGTGTGTGTCTGTGTGTGTGTGGTGCAGGCGCGAGTGTCCAAGCAGCGCCTGGGTGTGCCCGGCTGCACGTCTCCTCTCCCCTCCCGCCAGTGCGGGGTCTCCTCTCCTCACCTCCGCCTTAACGCTCCGGCTCCATCTCTCTCCTCTCGGTGTCCTCTCCTCCATTTTAACATTCAGACTCCAGCTCTCTCCTCCCGCTCTCCGCACCTCCGGCTCCACCTCAGGCTCTTCCAGTGCTTTCCCACCAGGCAGGGAAAGACGGGGAAACGCCCAGCATGCCTCCTCTCCCCTCCTCCCAGTGCAGGGGTCTCAGAAGCTCTGCTCCCATTGGCTGTGAGGCCACCTTCTTTTAAAAGGGGGCAGGATTGAGGAGCCACGACCTCTGTGAAATGGTCGTTCGACCCCCAAAGGGGTCCCTACCCCCAGGTTGAGAACCACTGGTCTATAGCTTCCAGAACTCCCAGATGACATGGTCAAAATAACTTTTCCAGACAGTGATATTTATCTGCCACTTTTCTGTTAAATGTGCCCAGAACAACATTTTAAAAATCACATTAGATTCAATATAATTTTAAGATCACTTTTGATGTAGATTTGTAAGCAGCAAATTAAAAGAAATATTGGGTTATTTATTTATTTAACTCGTACTAGTTAATATCAAGAATTACTGTTCTCCATGCAGTATCAAAACTTGGTTGATTTTGACTAGATCTAAAAGACCTCTTCCTGGCTTCAACTAGCAAGCAGCTGTTCATGAGGTTTCTCTGTCTGTACACATAAGATTACCAGGGTCACTCTTCTGTCAAACGAGTAAGAATTTTAATTAATGATATTGTTAAAGGAACATTATAACGGTTGCCTGTGGATGCAGTTTTGCACCTGTAAGTAGTATTCTAAAGCAGATACAAGGTGCACTTATTCCTTGATATTATGTTTGGTGTTAGTGATTTTTCAGATAGTATTCATCTCAATAGTATGTTGTTGGCACAATTATTTGCATGGATAAAATTAAAGACACACATTGCCTTCTTCCTCCTCATTGTGATTTGCAATCTAACATTTGATGTTTCAATTACAACTGATTTTTCCTTTGCTGAATCTAATATTACAACTATTGACTGAGGAATGTGCTTGAGAAGAAGTTTCACAATTTAGGCAGATCTGTTTTTGTTTGATTGTGTCCTCTCTAGATAGAGTATTGATTTATTGCACAGATTTTTACGTACAAAGCTACATTTGTTATAGCAGTATTCTGGTAAAACATTTTCAGCCAATGTTTCTGAAACCTGGAATCACTAGTGAATTGATTTCTTAAATTATTAATTTATTACATTTTCCACCAAGATGTCACACTTTACCAAGTTAATAATAATAATTTAGGTTGTTAGAATTCATTAAAGTGGTGGCTCTCCTTTGCAATTTAAGGCAAGAAGGCCTTAAAGAAGAATTGGGATTAGAAGAAATGAATCACATGGCTCTATTACAAGGCAGAATAGTCTGCCTATTATATCGTGACTGTCTTTCAGAATGAGGAAAGCAGGAGCAAAAGAAGAAGTAGGAAGCAAACTGAAGAGAGGGACATAGGGAAAAATTGGAGATGAGTGGAAGAGTCCTGGAATGGGGTGGGGAAGTGATTTGTTTGCTTAGACCTCAAACAATCATGGCCCTTTCAGAATATCAGGATCTTTAGGCTTGAAAGGTATTAGGATCTTTCTGGTGGTGGTGGTGGTGGGGTGTTGTGACTTGCTTAAGATCTCCTGTACTGATTTTATTATGGTTTCTATTGCGTATAATTGTATAGTATATGCTATGATGTATTTGTGTGAGCTCCAGTTAACCCCTTTGCACTCCCTTATTGTGTCTATAACTGCTCACAAAAGCTTTGCCTCTGGAATAATCAATTGAAAACTTTTCCTGAATCCCTGTCCCAGTTTTTCTTCTCTTGATTCCCCCCACCCCCGTCTACTTGCTTCTCCAGTTCTATTTGTCACTTTGTCACCCATATCTTCAGTAGATTTTATACAGTGGTGTTTAAAATAAGGCCTTACCTTCCTGTGTCCCATAGAAAGCTTACTCAGAAATAAGTCTCTTCAAATTAAGTAAACAAAACATGTGCTGTTCAATGCAGATCATGCTTCTTGATTGCGAGGGAGGCCAGAGAGGGCTCAGTGATTCAATTGTGTAAAAATATGTTTTTCATATGGTCAAAAGTACTCCTAACATTTCTCATTATTTTCCATTTTTAATTCACTGGCTGATCTTTGTAGCCAGTTACTTATTGCTGTGCTTGCAGTAGATCGGTGTTGTCTAACACGTCAGCCCTTATTACCCTTCAACATAATTCCTTATTTATTTTAACAGTCAAGCGTTTGAAAGATAAGTGAACAGTGTGTATGTTGACAAAGATGGGAAGGTGGAGAAAGAAGAGGAAAGAGATGCAGATCAGTGACAAAACTGAATTAACTTTAACTTCCAAATTGCCTTCATTATAGTCATCTAATGGAGGAATTTCCACAGCAAAATATATCCCTATCGCAGAGAGGTCAAAGCTGGCTTAAACAATACAACTGAGAGAACTGTCCTCTACTACTGGCCATGTGAATAGGAGCGGGACCTCTGCATCAACATATTCTTGAGTCCCAGTTCACATAACCAGTCCAGGAGGATCCATGGTTGTGATAGTAGAAGCCTGTGAGAAGTCCAGGAAAATCAATTTGCATGTACCTGAAATCCAGTTGAAATATATCTAGGTAATATCTTTTAATAAAATGACACTCAAGTATCATGTCCAAAAGAGTATATTTTTCTTCAGTGGACTCATAGTTACCGTAATTCTCCCATTCCAAAGAGGTCTTTTTAAAAAGTGGCTGCAAAGCTGCTGTGACCAATCCTTTGTAGGGTGGCTTTAATCACTCTGCACCCCAGCCTTGTTAGATGTTATTGGCCAGCAGGGACAGTGGTTAACCAAACAAGTTCCAAACCCATCCAAGAAAGCAAACAACAATATTCAAAAATTGATTCTTACAGTAGCATGAAATATCTTTATTGAAGATGCCTAGTCATTCTTATTTTTTTAAAAAAATATTTCAGGGGCAAAAGGATGTACTTTTCCTATCAATGCAGTACCTTTAAAATTGGAGAGAGATTGTCTTAATAGTGAAACAGTATTCTTGTACCCTAAAGTTTATACTAAAATATATCTAGCATTTTAGGAAGGCATGTCATGAATTTTTAAAAATCTGTGTTTTCTGACACCGTTTTTGGGGTTTGTCCTATCTTTTTCTTTTCTTTATTCCTCTAAGAAAAAATGTTATCCACATCCTAAAGACATAAGAACTGAATTCATCCTACAAAACAAGACTAGATGATGCTTTGGACACATTCATTGATTGAACTTCCCCAGCTATATAGCATCTAAGTCATAGTGGATGTGAGTGATTTGAGCTTCAAAATGTTTTGCAAACATGTCGCAGCAGGCCCTCAAGTGTTCTTGAGTTAAATCATGTGGTATAGAATAGAGAAATGGACTAAGTGGTTTTCACAAGACAATGGTTGAGAGCAAGTCAGAAAAGAAAATGTGCAACACAGTAGCTATGTCTGTACTACTACTGCTTCTGGTCTTGTCCTTACATTGCAACTTGTCTGTTGGGGAAGAAATCTGGCATGACACCAGTGAACATAGTTCCATCTTGTATGCTAGCATATGTTTATAGCTGTCTGGTAGTATAACATAATGGAGGCTCATCTATATTGACAATCCTTATCTCATAGAAACATAATAGTTTGACATCAGACTAAACTGTTATGAAAGAAGAAAAATAGCTATTTCTTTTTATGATGCCGGTATAGTAAGAAGAAAAAGTTTGAGAATACTGTTTTAGGTATGATACTTATAATCTCAAAAAAAAACCAAAAAAAAAAACCAAAAGATCTGAACAAGAATCCTCTTGTTTTTGCACTTAGATAATAAATTAAGGTGTAGATTTTAAAATATTTGTTTCTTCTTTGGAAATTGGCAAAAATCATAAACCAATACTTTCTGGTATTGATTTTGATAAAAAAAAACTGTTGGGCAAATAGGAATTGAAGTCTTTTTTGTAAATCTATAATGCACTACGGCTTAAATATGCAGCATCTGAAAAGAAAGTCTGTTTGGTTGTTCTTTGCAGGGGCCAGGAGAAATTTTTTATTTTTATTTTATAAAGATTGGCAAGTACAGAATATACTATTTCCCAAATTTATAAAGTGTGGACTTATGAACTCCTGTCCATTTTTGCCAAAATATAATAATGAAGCAAAATCAAGGCTAGAAGAAGGAAAAGGCCAAAAAAAGTTGTTTCTAGAGAACTGAATAAAAAATAGTTCATCTGGGATTTTAGAATTTGGCTGCACTGCCACTAATGCTTCAGGCACTAGGTTTTCTTTTTTAAATGAGATATTAGTATCTTTAGAAACAATATCTTCTTTGAATCCAAGAAACTATGCCATGGAATTTCTTCCTAAACTAATACTTAACGGTAACAATATACTTATCTGATAAAAAATTAAGACATGCTTGATGCACATTCTACCACAAACTGACCTTCCAGATGTCATCAGATTTTGAAGTTCTCCAATATCGTGCCAGAGTTCACATCTTAAAAAACATAACAGTGTGCATTAAATTGCATATTTTGAAAGAAGTGTTATATATGTAATAAAAGAGTCTGTATAGCTTTTAAAGAAGAACTTAGAAGATTAATGTAGAAAGTAAGCAGGACAGATTTAAGAGTGAACTTGTGATGAAGAGACACAGATTGGAGTTGTTAAAATTCTCATATAAGGATGCCACTAAATGGTATGGGAGTGGGTTAAAGCAAAAACAAACAAGCATACAAACAAAATAAGAAGTACTGTGTTACAGATCCAGAATAAAGTTGGAGTTGCCCAATAGATTTCCACAGAGTCTTCACTGAGCATGATAACTGTCAATTACTGTATCTTAAAAAATTTGCTTCCAATATATTTTAGTTAACACTATTTAAAGCACAGCATAGACAGATGCTCCCCGCAACAATTTTGCAGACTATGTGTTTCACACTGTTATTACCATAATTTACAAAACAATATTGTATTCTATCAGTTTAGCATGATTAATAAAATAATAATTTGGACACCATCATGGCCCATTTGTTATCTCATATCCAGAAATGTAATATGAAGTTTTAAAACCATTTCATATTCTGTAAATCCTGTGGCGTTTGAGTTAACACTATTCTGTAGTTAGGCTCAGGAGGAACAAACATGCAGCTTATACTTGGCCTCATTAGGAAAGCTTTACACCAAGCATATGCCAGCATGTTAATACCTCTGAAGTACCTGGATGTTCTTTATTTTGGCTGTTTCTAGGTCTTGATTTTGAAAGCATGTCTGTTATGTCCCCAGCCCTCATCCCTATCATAGCCTCTGAGAAGCTTCCCTGAGCAGCCTCTGCCATGTTACAACTATCTCTAGGTTTGTTTTGAGCTTTGTTTTTTCTGACAATCTTACATTATCCCTAATTGTAATTCTTATGTTACCTCCAAGAAGTGTAACAAGGTTCTTTGCATTCATGTGTCCATGCCTTTGTTGGTTGTTGCATGTTTTTAGCTGTTTTTGATGAAACCATCAATTGTCATCAAATAGAATAGAAATACAACCACATAGCATATATGTTCACAGGCACATTTTATCATTTTGTGTCTCTCAACACTTTCTGTGTTACTGTCCTTGTCATGAGAATCAAGTCAGAACAACAAAGGGACTAGTAGAAATTTAGGGATTAAAAAAATTATCCTGGCATAAACTGTTGTGTGCTAGGGCTCGCTTCATCGACTGCAAGAAGTGTTGTCGTGTTAGGTGTGGGGGGCGTAGGAAGATAAAGTATAGTAGGTATAGGTAGTGAAGCAAAACAGTTATGCATATGTGTTATCATATACCTTTGTACATTATACGTTGGCTAAGACTGCTACACAAGCATAGTGCAAGGTTTTAGGGGCATCATGCCACCTTGTGGAGAACAAGGAGTTACTGTTTGAAACAATCAATTTCAAATAAGGAATGCAGGTAAAGCAATGAAAACAAATTCACTTAAGGTGGAAAGGGCTGCAAATTGCATATGCTGACAATTTAAGCATCTTGTATGCCGAGTGGTTTACACCCTGTATTCTGTGTCATATTTGCTAGTTTAAAAACAGGTGGGAGGAGGATTAGAGCATTTCACTCAGTTACAGATACAGTTTTGTTCCAAATTAAGAATCTCTTCTTTCACCCTTAGTTTATTGTTTTATCATTTAACTTTGCTTTCATCACCAACCACAGGGGACATACTGCAGCTGTCTGCAAAACTAGCATAATGTCTTTAAAAACTCATTGTCGTTATATATTGTACTACAGTATATGTGCTACAGCAGCCAGACTTCAGATACTAAGGATTTATGTCATGATGGTTATATAACATTAACACGTGGTCTTCCACATTGTGAACCTGTAAAGAAATTAGTCTATCTAGCCACCTGATGCACAAATCAAACTTGAGGGAATCTACCTATTACTAGTGATATTGTGGCACATACTGGTTTTTTTCAAGACTGTCATGAGGCTATGTTGTTGTTGGGTGCCTTCATTTCCACCTTATGACAACCCTAAGGTGAACCTATCATGAGGTTTTCTTGGCAAGATTTGTTCGGAGGAGGGTTGCCTTTATCTTTCTCTGAGGCTGAGAGCAATGCTACTTGCCCAAGGTCACCCAGTGCAGGGGAGCCTCTGAGTCCCCCTTCAGTGCCATGAAATGTCTTCCTAAACTATTACTCAACACTATTTTGAGCATGTGTGTGTGTGTCTATAGATACTGTATCTCAGAATGAACATTCGTCAGACCAATGTTTAGTATTTAACTGAAGTTTGTGGTGTGCTGCTGTGGACCTACACTTCCCAGTAACCCTTGATATTTTTTATAATTGTTTTGGAAAGCTCAGAAGAGTAAAGTGTGAAAGTAAAGCAGGCAGTTTTCCAGAAGTCATCAGCAGGATTATAATGAGTTCATAAAGGTGAGCAAAAGGCATTTACAAAGCCTTGCAGAAATATTCATATACATACCCTTTGACTTTTTTGTATTTTATTGTGTTAACATGGAATTGAAATACATTTAATAGGCACTGTTATCAATTGATAAGATAGTAAGCAAATTGAAAGTGCATAATAGTTTTATTGGAGAGAAAGTTAAGGAAAATTAAGTAAACTAAAACTGGCACTTTTTGATTGTGTAAATATTCATCCTCTTTGCTATGATGTATGTACATAAGCCCTGCTAAAACCTCCAGAAGTCACATAAGTAGTTGACTGGTGTCCACCTGTGTGAAATTACAATGCTACATTATCTTAGATTAAATATGCCAGTTTCAGGACAGCCCCAGAGTTTGTTGGAGGGCAAATCTAAACAAATATCATGAAAATCAAGGAGCTATAAAAAACATATCCAAGGTAAAGTGGTACAAAAACACCAGTCAGAGTTCATCTCTAAAAAATTTATCTGAAACTGTGAACATCCCCTAAAGCATCATTAAACCAGTTATTACAGAATAGAAGGAGTACAGCCCTTAGTGTTTAGTCTCAGTGGGATCCCAGCAGTGCCATTGGTGGGATGGGATTGGGACCTGATTGGGCCCCACTGCACCCAGTCAGGTGCTGGCAGATGGGTAGCATTAGGGACACTCTTGTTCCTTCCTCAGTATAGTGTGAATGGTGATTCCCTTTCTCCACCTTGTCCTGCACTATACTGTGGAAGGAAATGCTATCAAGCACTTCCACCCTTACCACATGCCTGCCGCTAATGGGATTGTCATGGGAAAGGGGACCATTACCAGATTTTTTCCAGTAATGATATACGGCATGTTTACATGCAAAAGCACCTGATAAGCAACGACATTGTGTGATAGCACACGTCCCAGACCAGGAACAATTCATTGCCATGCTGGGACTATTTTGCATTTTCACAGCATACAATATTTTGTGTACATCAAATGACAAGAATGCCAATTAAATCCATTTCAGTCTCAATTTATAACACCACAAAATGTGGTACATTAAAGAAGAGGGTGAATACTTCTTGAAGGCACTGTGTCTTGAGGCTATTTGTGGTGGTTTTGGATAAAGGAATCTTTAGAATGGTGGTGTAATCACTCTTGAGTACAGGAATCAACAATTAATAGCTTTGTTGCCTGACATACCTAGTTAGATTGGGACCATGCTTAAAGCTTTGTACTTTGAACAGTCCTGCAATTTCTGGTCCACAGTACTTTCAACTTGTGGCAATCTTCCTATGACATGTATTCCTAAACCATATATTACAGTTACACCCCCCCCCAAAAAAAAGAAGCCCCAGATACCAAGGCAATAATGTTTATTTTTACAATTCTTAGGCCACTTCATGACCCACTGGACAAATTTCCCAAATGTCTTTCCATTTTACAAACCACTAGTTCACTGCTGCAGCCTGGATTGAAGTTGTTTACAGCTTCGTGCTAAGCAGAAAGTTCAAAGCAATTATTGTCCATTAGAGTTAGGTATAACTGATGGAATATCCCCAAAGGAACACTGTAAATGTATCAAGACGTCTTCCCCCATTATATAAATGGGAAGGTATGGTGAATTACTTACCTTCTCTTTTACACTTAATGCCTCTGAAGTGCTGCCAGGCAGAAAAAGCTTATGTCGTCTCTCTGGGATTTATGAGAGGTCAGTTTGGTAGTCTGGGCAATGGAAATCCAGAAAAGCTCCAAGTATACATGTATTTCAGACTTGCTCCCAGATAGAGTAAACGGTAAAAGATGGAAAAGTACCACTTAACAACTGACAATAGAGTCAGATTTTTTTAAAAAAAAATACATACTCCAACTTATTTCTCTGTATAAGAGAGTTTTTCATATTAGTAGGTTTGCGTAATATATATGAATGTTGAAAAATTCACACCCACACCCAGCTGCACAGACACACAGAATTGTATTGCAAGTGGAATACAGATGTAGTAGCTAATTTTCAATGTGTTACAGCATCAAATATGTTCTTCGACCAAGGTTCAAATCTTATTTTATCAAATCTTATTTTTATTCAACTTGTACAAACATATAGAACAATAATTTCTTCCCCAAGTGATCATTACTTTCATCACAGCATTACTATAAATTTTAATGTTGTTTTACAAAATACAGTCAACCCTCCACATTCACTAGGGTTAGGGGCACAAAACTCTTGCAAAAGTGGGGAAATCACAAGTATCAAATGTGTGTGTGGGTCTGTGGGAAGAGGGGCAAGTCATGATGGGGAGAGTCTAAATCAGGTCAGGGCAAGGAAAGGGAAGGGGAAAGGGAGGTTGATGACCCTATACTTTCTCTTCCTCCTCCATTTTGTTCCTTGGGTGTTGGGGACATTGGGAAAGAGTCTGTGGTGCTGAAAAATTGGGCTATGAGCCATGCTTATCTGATTAGGCAGCAGCAGCTGGTGAAGGCGAAGGAGGAGGAGGAGGAGGTGGTGGTCCAGAGGCAGGTTTTTTTAAGGGCTGCATGGCCAGATTGCAGCTGCCAAGGGGGAAGGTTCCACCAGAAAAGAAGCATTGGAGGGGGGGCAGGGGTTGGAGAAACTCCCAAATAATGAGAGCTGTGAAAGTCAAACCTGCAAATGTGGGGGGCTAACTGTAGTATCCTTTACCTCATAATCTTAGGTTGATTTTATTTTGATATTCACATACAATTTTTCACTCCATAGCTCTCTTTGTATCTGCTGGGGGAAGACTATATAACAAGGACAAAACCAAGACGACCGTATTTCCCACTGCACTATTCAGTTTTTTAAAATCTAGATGAGGGCTAGGAATCAGAAGCCCTCCAGCCCTTGTAGGAGTGTAGTTCCCAAAATTCCTCACCATTGGCTGTGTTGCCCAGGACTGCAAGACATTTTAATCCAAGAACATCTGGGCCACATGATAGCTACTCTTGATCTAGATCTATGTATAGTAATATTTGACAGGATGTCATATCAAGGAGGGAGTGGGCTTGTTTTCCTCTGCTCCAGAGGCTAGGACAAGGAGCAATGGATTCAAGCTGCAGGAAAGGAGATTCCACCTGAACATCAGGAAAAACTTCCTGACAGTCAGAGCTGTCCGGCCATGGAATATGCTGCCTTGGAGTGTGGTGGAGTCTCCTTCTTTGGAGGTTTTTAAGCAGAGGCTGGTTGACCATCTGTTGGGAATGCTTTGGTGTGTGTTCCAGCATAGCAAGGGGTTGGACTAGATGGCTCTTGTGGTATCTTCCAACTCTATGATTCCGCTAACAAAAATTTTGCCCTCACAGAGATTAATAATTAGTTATTATGATTCTTCTTCGTGGTCTCTGTGCCTTCATACACTAGGAGCTTTAGCGCCTGCGCGGTAGCGTTCGGAAACTTCTAGAGCTTGTTCGCTTGGCGGGAACCCCTCCCCCACGCCGGTACTGCGCATGCTCCTCCCGCCGAGCAACGGTCTCTCCTCAGTTCTTTTCGTCCGCCGCCGCGTACGGAAGGTTCTTTAGTTTGTTCCTCTCACGTCGTGCTTGGCTGCTGTTTTTTCACGGTTTTACGGACTTTCGGACTGTCTTTGACCTCTCTTTCGGACTCCCCCTTCGGCTTTCGTCTTTTTGGATTTCGGAGTTTGGCGTTTCTTCGTCTTATGTCCGCGCTCTTTAAGAAGTGCGTGTCCTGCGGCCGCAAGGTTGCCCTCAACGACGGCCATAAGGAGTGTCTCTTCTGTTTGGGCGAGTCCCACAATATCCGGACTTGCCAAATTTGTAGGGATTTTACTCCCCAAACTCTTCGCAACCGCTCCGCGAGACTCAAATCTTTTTGTTGGGAGCAGTCTCTGCGGGCGATAGAGGAGACCTCCACTTCCAAGATGGCCGACAAGAAGACGACCACGCCATCGACGGTATCGGCGGCTGCCGTTCCGTCCACCTCGTCGGTATCGGGCTCGGTACCGGCGAAACGCCGATCTCGGCGTTACCGAGGATCCCGAAGCTGTCGGCGGCTGCCAAGTCAGCTAAAGGATCCTCGACGGCGAGGAAGGCTGAGGCTCCCCTTACGGAGACGCCTCAAAAAAGCGCCCTGCTCCGGACGGAGGCAAGGGCAAGGAGAAGGAGAAGAAGAAGAAGAAGAGGAAAAGAAGCGCTCCCCGGCTGGGGACGCTCAACCTCCTACTCCTCCTCCTACTCAGCAGCCTTCCAAAGGGCGAGGCGAGTCCGTCGACCTCTCGGAGGATGAGATCGAGGACGTTCCCCAACAGCGCCCGGACTCGCCTGTGGCAGACCCTCCAACCCTGGTGGAGGAGCGCCACCGCCCTCTTAGCCGTCGCAGGTCGGCCGACCTGCAGCAGAGAGAGCCCTCTGCTTCTCCGGAGCGGCGTTCGACCCCCTTCAGGTCCCGGTCCCGCTCTTCCGAGCGTCCGGTGGCCTCGCCGCCTCCGAGGGAGACAAGAGAGGAACAACCTCGCTCGTCTGCCTCAAGTACACCTCGGCGTCCTACGTGGCCAGGTACGCGAGGGAATCTGAGTGGAGAGAGCGCCCGGCCTCCTATCGGTCCCATTCGCCATCGTCCCGGGATCGGTACCATCGTGGCCCGAGTCGCTGGGAGACCTTCCGGGGGTCCCGGTCACCTCGTCGACAGCGCGAATCGCGCTCGCCTAGAGGGGACGAGGCTCGGTACCGTCGACGCCAAACCCGATCTCCGTCGGACCGCCGCTCCTTCAGCCGCTCTCCCTCCCCTCGATATCATAGGGCGAGGGAGCCTTCACCACGGTATCGGGCGATATCGCCACCTCCTAGGGTCACGGCAACGGCGACGCGCCCTACGGAGTCGGTGGTGACTGAGCGGGCTACGACGACGTCAGCCTGCCAGACTACCCCGGTCACCACCAAGAGGGTGAAGTCCGTGGTCAGCCATCCCAAGCGGGACGCTGCTGCTACCACCGCCCCGGCTGCGGAGAAGCCTAGGAAGGCAACACCTGCGGCGACTACGAAGGAGCCGGAGAGCGAGCGGCGAGAGGACTCACCGAGCTCGGAGTCGTACGACTCGAGTGCGGAGTCTGAGGTGTCTGAGGCGGCCTCCCAGGAGTCTCCTCCGTTGGGATTGGGGACCCGATCCCAGATTCTGCTCCAGAGGACGTCCACCAGTTCTCTGCGATGCTGCTCCGCATGGCCACTACCCTCGGCCTTAAGATCGCCGATGCGGAGCCGGAGGATGACGATCCAGCCTTCTCCGTTTTCGAGGAGAAGCGACCTTCCACGGCCCCGCTGCCTCTCCTGCCCCGGGTATCCAGATTTGGTGAAGGCCGCCTGGGATAGACCGGCCTCGGCTCAGCCGATACCGCAGCGGTTAGAACACCTCTACAGGGTGCAGAAGGATAACGCCGGTTATCTATTTAATCACCCTGCACCGAACTCTGTGGTCGTCGAGTCCGCGCAGACGAAAGGCTCCGGCAGGCAACACACCACCCCGCCGGACAAAGAGGGCAGGAAGTTGGACGCCTACGCAAGGAGGTTCTATTCGGCTGCCTCCTTGCAGATCAGGCTGTCCAACACTCAGGCTTGCCTGCGGCATACCTGAAGAAGGTGCTCGATCGCCTGCAACCAGCGATGGAAGCGGTACCGGAGGACATCCGCCAAGCCTCCTCCGTGATCTTCAATGAGGCTATCTCCATCGCTCGGCACCAGATGGCCTCCTCCCGGCACGCAGTGGAGATCGCCTCCCGGGTCATGGCGGGATCCGTCGGCCTCCGCCGCCATGCTTGGCTTCGACCGGCCGACATCCAGGAGGACACCAGAAGGAGGATTGAAGATCTCCCCTTCGACGGTGAAGGCCTATTCCCAAATTTGTCCACAGACGAAGCTTTGGACAATCTCGTCAAGGCGAGACTGACCGCAAAAAAGATTGGGCTACAGCCGGCCACGCAGACCCGCAGGGCCTCCACCTTCCGACCATCCTGGCGACGATCTTCCACCTCGTCGTTCCAGCGTTCGGCCCAGTCTGGGCAGTCGAGACCGTCCTCCGGCTCATCGGCCAGACGCACGATTAGGCGGCGCCCGCCTTCGTCGAAGAAGTCCTCCTCCGAGACAAAGTCTCGGTTTTGACGTGTCTGGCAGGACCCACCAATACCCACTCTTCAGCCTACCATCAGCGCTCGGAGACCGACCGACTCTCGCTCGACACCTAGCGGAGTGGCAGTATGTCACTACGGACTCTTGGGTGCTTTCCATCGTCCGTCTTGGCTACGCCATCGAGTTTTTCGATATTCCTCCTCGCGGCGTGTACTACTCCACGCCGTCGAGTCCGGCCCTCCTGGAAGAGATCCAATCCCTCCTCCAGAAAGGGGCGATCGAGCGGCTCCCGCAAGAGGCCAAGACCACCGGCTTCTTCTCCAGGTACTTCACGGTACCGAAAGCCGACGGTACCCTCCCGGGCCCATCCTAGACCTCAGAGGGGTGAACTACTCATCCGCCCCAAAAGGTTCAAGATGGTCACGATACCGTCGATCCTACCCTTCCTACATCGAGGGACTGGTTCGCCTCCATCGATCTCCGAGACGCATACTTCCATATCGCCATTCGCCCGCAGCACAGACGGTACCTCCGCTTCGCAGTCGACGACACCTGTTACCAGTACAAGGTGCTGCCGTTCGGACTCTCGACTGCCCCAAGGGTCTTCACCAAGTGCATGGCCCCGGTGGATCCTACCTGCGGACGAAGGGCGCTTCCGTCTTCCCCTACCTCGACGATTGGCTGTTGGTGGCGTCCTGCAAACAGAGACTTTACCACGACGTCCACATGACGTTGTCACTCCTGACCCGCCTTGGTCTACGGGGAATCCGAAGAAGTCCCACCTCGAGCCGGCGAGGATCTTGGACTTCATCGGGGCGACGCTCGACTCGACCTCCGCCAGGGCGTACCTACCAGAGTCTCGAGCACAAACCTTGATCCGGGCCGCCGCTCACGCTCGTAGGCCCGACGTTATTGCGAGAAGCGTCCAGCAGCTCTTGGGCTACATGGCTGCGACGACCGCTGTGACATACCTCGCCAGGCTGAGAGCAAGACCTCTTCAACACTGGTTCGTCCGCATATTCGACCCCCTGCGAGACGAACAGACACTCCGACTGCAGCTGCCGGGAGACGTCCGCTCATCCCTCCGATGGTGGCAGTCGCGACGCAATCTCATGTCAGGCATGCCTTTCCAACAGCCGACACCGAAGGTGACGGTAACGACCGACGCCTCCCTGTATGGATGGGGTGCCCACTGCGGCGATCTCAGAGTCCGCGACAGATGGACCGACGACGAGACCGCTCTCCATATCAACGCGCTGGAGCTGCTCGCCGTCTGGAAAGCCCTACGGGCGTTCCGCCATGCCGTGGCGGGGCGCACGGTCCTGATTCTGACGGACAACACCACCGCCGTCTGCTACATCAACAGACAAGGTGGGACTCATTCCACGACCCTGCTCGACATCGCGCTCGGCCTGTGGGAATGGTGCATTCGCCTGCACACGCATCCCGTGGCGGTTCACCTGGCCGGGCAGGAGAACACCACGGCAGATGCCCTCAGCAGAGACACCTCATCCCATCACGAATGGTCTCTCTCCGGAGAGGCGTTCAGACTGATTCGGGACCGCTGGGGCGAACCATCGATCGACCTCTTCGCGACCAGGGAAAACGCGAAGTGTCGCCGATTCTGTTCCAGAGCGGGCCACGATCGTGCCTCCATCGGGGACGCTTTCCAGTTTCCGTGGACCGGGGAACTCCTCTACGCGTTCCCCCCGTTCCCGCTGCTCGGCCGGACGATATCGAAGATCCTCGCCGACCGAGCCGACGCGATCCTGGTAGCCCCGTACTGGCCGAGACAACATTGGTTCGCACCCCTGCTACGAGCCGTGCGAGACGACCTGCTCCGGTTGCCACCGACACCGGACCTGCTCTCCCACTCCGGCGGCCGAGTCCTCCATCCGGACCTGCCACGCCTGGCCCTCCATGCCTGGAGGATATCGCACTAGACGATCCCGTGCTCGGTACCGTCCTCGTCGCGGCCAGGAAGGAATCCACCCGTCGCAACTATCAATACAAGTGGCGACGCTTCCTGACCTTCGCTAACGAGAGGAGTGAGCCGGTATCGCCCGCGGGGCTCTCGACCGTCCTGCACTTCCTCCTGCACCTCCGACAACAGGGCCTGGCGTTTCCATCCCTGAAGGTGTATCTCTCCGCGATCGTGGCATACCAACCGCCACGATCTGCTGCCTCGGCCTTCTTCAGGAACGATACCGTTAAGCGGTTCCTGAAGGGACTTCACCATCTCTACCCGCCGGTATCGCCGCCGCTACCGCCGTGGTCCCTCTCGCTGGTGCTCTCGCAGTTGACGAAGCCGCCCTTCGAGCCGATGGCGACCTCGGATGACAGGCTCCTGACAATGAAAACCGCCTTCCTGGTAGCGGTGACCTCAGCGAGGCGAGCGGGTGAGATCACAGCTCTTCGTTCCGATGAGCCCTTCATGGTCTTCCACAGGGACAAGGTGGTCCTGAGACCTGACATCTCGTTCCTGCCAAAGGTGGTGTCCAGTTTCCATCTCAACCAGGACATCATCCTGCCTGCCTTCTTCCCGAACCCGACGACGCCGTTGGAGCGGTCCCTCCATCCCTGGACGTGCGTCGGGCATTGGCTTTCTACAAGGACAGGACTGCTTCCTTCCGACAGACGCCGCATCTCTTTGTTTGCTATGGGCGACGTCGGAGGGGCCTAAAAGTGTCCACCCAGCGCTTCTCCAAGTGGGTGGTAAGGACTATTCAACTGGCGTATGAGCTCGCGAGGAAGCCTCCGCCAGTCCTGCTTCGAGCCCACTCCACCAGAGCTGTGGCTACTTCTGCGGCCCTCCTGCGAGGAGTTGACCTGCATGAACTCTGCCGTGTGGCGACCTGGTCCCAACCATCGACCTTCGTGCGCCACTACAGGCTCGACTGCCGGTCGCGCAGAGATGCCCGGTTTGGACGTGAGGTGTTGGCTTCCGTGCTGTAGGACCTGACCCGCCGTCCGACCGGTAAGCTACACAGTCTCCTAGTGTATGAAGGCACAGAGACCACGAAGAAGAAGAACAGGTTGCTTACCTGTAACTGTGGTTCTTCGAGTGGTCATCTGTGCCATCATACACACCCGCCCTTCCTCCCCTCTTTCTCAGGTCCCTGTAGGTTCTACGGCGGACGACAGAACTGAGGAGAGACCGTTGCTCGGCGGGAGGAGCATGCGCAGTACCGGCGTGGGGGAGGGGTTCCCGCCAAGCGAACAAGCTCTAGAAGTTTCCGAACGCTACCGCGCAGGCGCTAAAGCTCCTAGTGTATGATGGCACAGATGACCACTCGAAGAACCACAGTTACAGGTAAGCAACCTGTTCATACATTGATCTTGTACAGTTCTGTAGTGGATTCTTCCTCTTTCAAAATTGTATAACTGCTTTTGAGCAGTGTAGTTGTTGTTTCAGTAACTCAGGCAGTAATTCCTGAGTATGCAAGTGCTTCTTTGCCAAATTCTGAAAGGAATTCAGGCAGCAACTGACTCTAAACAAAGGAAGAAATGCAAGGGTTTATCCATTTCTTTTCTTTACTGTGAGTATAATGAAATAATTGAGCAGCAGGAGGTCAGCCACAGGAAAAGAGAAAGTAGAAAACTCATTTGCTTTTATTCCAGTAAAAATTGTTCCTGGAGTAAAGTGTGTTTATTGTTATTTATCAATAAGGATTTTCTTTCTTAAGCATTGTTTGAAGTATTACTTTCAGAATTCTGGGCTGCAGAACGGTTGATTGTCAGACTGTTTCATCTTACACAGCTCCTTGAAAGTTTATGAACTGGGTCACAATTTGCATTTTTGTGCTCCACTTAAACTTTGACTCCACCCTACTACTTTCTACTGTACCTGTGCTTGCAGCCTCACCAGTGCATCTTAAGAAGTGGACTGGTATCCACAAAAGCTGCTGTTGAAATGAACTAGTTAGTCTCAAAGATGTGGTTAGATCTCTTCATCTCACACTTTTCCATTTTATGCTGAAACATACTAATGCACCTGTCTCTTCCAAAGTTAAAAAAAAAATTAAGTGATCAGTTCAAGAGGCTACATTTAGTCCATCTACTTGCCAGACAAGAAGAACTGTGTGTGATGAAAAGTTTCCAAAAAAAAAAAAAAAAATGGAAAGATATGGCTCATTTTTATTTTAACTATTGGAAACTTTTATGATTGATTGAGCTGTATCAAAGAAATGCATTAATAAATAATAAAAAAATTCAAATGTATTTAACAAGTGATGAAGAGGAAAAACTTCTTTCCTGTGGAGAATTTTACAACACTAAGCAAAGCACTGACTACTAGAAAAATTTGAGGGACAGGGGTATTAGTAAGCATATATTTTATTTGCTGGCATATAAGACTCACTTTTTCCCCAAAAAATACTTTTTGAAATAGTATTTACCGGTGTATAAATGGGGTGCATCTTATATGCCGGCAAATACAGTACATATATGTCCATGGCTCATACCCATGTCCATGGTCAAATTTAACACTGAAAATTTAGCACAGAAACAGCATTTACAGAAATACTGGAATGATGAATATATATACTAGAATAGTCTGTAAAGTAAACTTGAAAAATAATGATATACTTATTAATATTTAAATGTTATTGTTTCTTCAAGATTAATTTTAATGTTTAAGTGTTGATTTTTATTTCAAAATTTTGAATTTTATGAATATTATGTTTAATCAAAGGTTACAATGTTGTTGTAAAACACCTTGGAAGAAATACAGTGGGTCCTCCACTTTCATGGGTTTCACTTTCATGGATTTGAGTAAATGCAAGTTTCTCCAACCCTTTGTCCCCTATCTCAAGCACTTCTATTGCAGAGGGGGGGGACTTTCCTCTTGGTGGCTCCAATCAGGCTGTACACCCCTGTAAAAACCTGCCTCTGGTCCGCCTTCTCCTCTTCTACCAGCCATTACCTGGCCAGCTAAGGACTGCTCACAACCCAGTTTTTCAGCACCACAAAACCTCTCCCACTACACTCCTACATGCAAGGAAAGAGATGGGCAAAAGAGAGGAAGTATAGGGCCACCCTGTCAACCTACCTCCTTTCCCTTTCCTCTCCCTCACCTGGTTTGGACACTGAGTTCTGGTTTTCCCCATCATGCCTTCTTCCCGCAGACACACACACACATTTTGTTAACTCTGTTCATGGTGCTAACAAGAGGTCTAGCTTGCCTTATATTTCAGCATATAAACTTCCAGGAAGTGAGAATCTCTTTTTACTGTAAATTATTTTGGTCTCAGTCAACCTACCTTTGGGTTCAGGTGAGCTACAAGTGGAAGGGAAAGGTTTTTAACAGTTAAAGGATGATTAATTAAAGAACTGTGTACTGAATCAGTTTCTGTTATCCCTTTAAATATCTTAGGAGAAGTAAATAAATATTCATAGACTTTTCCCCCAAGAGATGACAAACTTCTCAGTTCCTCTTCTATTGTCTATCTTAACGTTTTATTCTGTTTACTGATAACGTGAGCATACAGAGTCCCATTTGAAGGCCAACTGTACAAGGTCTTATTAGTACCTTTCTCTCTTGTAATTCATTCCCATTCCTCACCATTATGATATTATGAACGTGCTATACAATTCTGGAGAATAGAAGAAAGGAGAAAATGCAAGCATAGAATACATACGTACACACACAAGTTGAAGTAAAATTAACATGGGCCCACCTGGTGAAAATTGCTTCTGCTCAATTAAATAGTAAATTTTAGGCAGAATCATGCAAATTGCCCATCTCTGTCAGAAAGTAAAAGGAATTCACAATTCACAAGCCTGTCTGTAAATGTCTGTAAATTGTGACTCAGAGGCTCAGCTAGTAATCTGTCAGAAATCAGCATTATACTGTTGTGTGGACAAACCTGAACACTGTATAATTACTATGATTACAAATTTGCAAGATTCACTGTGGTCAAACCATATCTGTGCAAAAAAGATCTGGTATATCTGAACTACCAAACTACCCTGATTACTGAAACAGAGTTACTATTATGGTGAAATGTACAATGACCCACCCTGGAAAAGAAAATGCCTTTCATGCGTTTATAGTTATTCTAATCCGTTATCTCTACTATCTCCAAAGAGATTTTGATAATCCTCACTATGTGATAATTAATAAAAAAAAGTTGGAAAATTACACACACACACACACACACACACACACACATGTATCTGCTCTGTATCAATATACCTAAATATTAAATCTGCACAGGGGCTCTTCTTGGGGTTGCACCTTTGGGAGGTGTGCATTATGCAGAATTACAAAAGAGGTTACAGCATCTGTTAGTGAATGTCCTTGAGGCTAGGCTGGCACTGAGAGTGGTCTTAGTTTGTCATATAGTTAAGATTTGCTATTTGTGCACATTGAGCATTATTTACTGCAGATTCATATAATTTGCTCACTTGGTTGTTAATATTGATGGTGATTGTAAAGGATTGTAAATAACTGTAAACATAATAGAAAATGCAAAATTGAAAATATAGAAAATCATAAACTTAGGTTGTGAAACAAAACAAAGCAACTATATTTCAAGGAAATTGCAGGGGGGTGGGGGCAGCCCTGACTGCTTATCAGTTGAATTAACTGTGGTTGTGACTGAAGTCAAGTCTTCCAAAACATTAGACAAAATGTGAAAGCTTATGAATATCCTGTTGAATATATGCTATGGATTGCAACACTTTAAAAACTATTCTATGAATTTAGTCATATTCTATGTAATCAGATCTTTATCTTTCTCAACACGGTCAGTGACATAACTCCCTAATAAACAGACTTAATATTGCAGCTTTAGTGTGCTGAGAAGAGTTTGGGAAAATTTTCAGATCTAAGTTAAGTAAGAAATTTTCTCTTGGTGTTGATATTGAATAACAGTCTTTAATGTCAATTTTGGCAGTGTTGTTAAATAGAAAGCAGTAGATATGACAAGATATTAAGATTTAATGATATGTTGTTTTATAAAGTCATGGTGGAGTCACTAAAGCAAAAGATCTATGTTCTATGAACTGAAGATCTAAATGCACACAATATGCACACTTATGGCAATCCCAAGGCAAATATATCAGAGTTTTCTTGGCAGGATTTGTTCAGAAGGGTTTGCTTTTGCCTTCTTATGAGGCTGAGAGAGTGTGACTTGACCAAGATCACCCAGTGGGTTTCCATGGCTGAGTAGGGATTCAGACCCTGATCCCCAGAGTCATAGTCTAACACTCAGACCACCACGCCACTCTGGCCCTCTCATATCCCTTAGAATATAGGCAATGTGCTTTGTGAATTATAAGTATTCCACCACTTACTAGGCAAATACAAAGAAGAATCCAAGTCTGGTTTGTTGACATGTGTACATGCAAATTTGAAAATAAACAGCTCATATTCAAAGTATACATATGGAATTCCAGGTATAAATCTTTATCCAGGTATCTGTGTTAACATTATAGAGAATGCTTTTTATGTCTGTCTGGTTATACCTATAAACCAAAAAGATAGTTCCTAAAGGGAAGGAAAGCTAAACATTCTGTGGTGACATAGAAGCCAATTGGTGACCTGTGGCATTAGCTTCTCTGGATACTAGCCAGTGAGAGTTTGCTTATGAGCACGAAGCTGCAGTTGACTCTCTGAGAGACTTACGTGTGTGTGATTTAAAAGGAGTGCCCTAGAGATTGCAGTCGAAGGATTTTTCTGTGCATGCCTAAATATCTCCAATTTATGCCAGCCTTGAGCAAATATCTCTTGTGACAGCAGCTTCTCATGCTGTATTAAAGGGCAGTCCAGGAGTGTGTTGGGGGTGGGCAATCCCTCTTAGTTTTGGACATGGCTGTTCCTAAACTTGGAAGGCCAAAGTAGGACAAAAGCCTCAGTGTGTGCACAGAAGCTCCCTGTGATGCCCTTTGGATTCTGGCCTTTATTTGTATTCTGGGGAAATAGATGAGGAAACTGAAAGTTTCCTGAATTCAGTAATATGTACACTATGTAGTCATAATCTTTTCAGGTTTGTTTTGTTTCGTTTTCCTGTTTTTTTAAATGAGAATACAGGCTTGAGTCTCAAACTTGGGGAAAAGGTGAGGTGTAAATAAAGTGCCTTATTGATTGATTGGTGGACCTCCCCAAGGAAGAAATTACAAAGAATAGTGTTACTATTAAGAAAACCACACTGTTTGCCTCCTCTAATGTTCAAACCATTCTAATAGTTCTATATAGTTTTAATCTGTTTTAGATTGCTAATTGTACTTACTTCTTCCTGTCTTAAATTCCCTTGCAGTGATTTTAGTGTATGCTGCCCTCAGATCTCATGGTATAGAGTGCAAGATGAATGTTTCAATTAATCAGTCAGGTGACCTCAAAAAATTATGGACTTGGAGCAGGGTCTCTTTTAAAGATTGTGTAAGATGATCATTGAAAGAAGAAGGATTCCCTTAAGAAGTGCAGCCCAGGCCATTTAGGCTATAAAAAGTTAAAATTGGCAGTTGGTATTTTGCTATGGTTATTTGAGGCTTTACTTAAAAAAAAATTTTTTTTTCTTATCCAGTATTTTATGAACTCAGTATTTCCAAGTGAATTCTCCTGGACAGTGTCTTTACACTAGAATGCTATACTCACTTATGATTAAAGTTAGTTTGATCCAGTTCTGGAATATAGCTATAAGATGCTCTATCAGTGTGTTCAAACAGCTGTGGTCCTTCCAAATGCAAGGAGCATGGCTCCACGGAAGCATGAGATAAGGGGAAGGATAGTTTCACTGTTTTTATGAATGATATAAAAGCCTTGTCACAGTTTCAGAGGGAGGGAAAGCTTGTGTGTTCATGAGCCAAGACTGAAACTTCACTATAAATGAACTATTGTGAACATCAGGACAAATTGCTCTGGTTTTCCTCAGATAGATATACAGTACGTGCAGTTTATCAGGCAATGCTGTTTCTGTATGCAAAATATCTTTTCCCAGGAGACACTGCAAAAAGAAAGGGGAAAAAGCAAGTCTTTCTAAGAGCAGTAATTGTGCATTACTGAGCTATGTAAACTAAGACTTCCCACAAATTCCAGAGTCTTTGCCTCTGTTGTCTACCTTTTAGCAGACTGTTAGACATCACAGTTTCTGAAAGGTCTACAGAGTATAGATTCTGGTTTATAGATCCGCAGAGCTGACTAGTGTTGTTCACAATAAGCATTTCACTTAGATTTACCAGACTGTTTAATTTTCCAGTTCTAGAAAACTGAGACATTGCTTGAAAGAAGAGGAGCACAAAATATAATTACAAGGCCTACCAGGACCAGTACACCCAACAGCAAGGGGAAAAAATGGGGGGATTTGTTGGTTCCAGGTACCTAACCATGCTATACTTAATATTTTTCTTACCTTTTCTCCAATGAACCAGTCCTCTCTATTATTTTTCCACCCGTCGAGGAACAAGCAGGCTTGTTTTCCACTGCTCCAGAGACTAGGACAAGAAGCAATGGATGCAAGCTGCAGGAAGAGAGATTCCACCTGAACCTCAGGAAGAACTTCCTGGAGGTCAAAGCTGTCCGGCAGTGGAATATGCTACCTCAGAGTTTTGGAGAGCTGGAGGTTTTTAAGCAGAGGCTGGATGGCCATCTGTCACGAGTACTTTGATATGTGTTCCTGCATGGCAGGAGGTTGGACTGGATGGCCCCTGTGGTCTCTTCCAACTCTATGATTCTATGACTTTAGATCCTATATAAGATTCATGGACAAGATACATGACACATTAAAGATACGATATTACTGAAAAATAAAGCTACCAATAAATAAACAAAAGAGTATTTTTTAACATTTTTATTCTACTTTTCCTCCAAAAAGCACAGAACAACCTTATTCTTCCTCTTATTTTATTCTCACAACCATCCTGTATGGTAGGTTGGGCTCAAAGATAGAAACTTGCAGCAGGTTGGTTACCTAGTGAGCTTCATGGCTGTATGGACACCGCATTACCCAGTCCTCACTGAATGCCTTGAAGAAGTCACTGTGTACTAGCTGCCCTGAAGGTATTTGAGGCTAAATCACTTAACTTTTATATGGAACACAACTTGTTCCTTATGCCAGCTTTACTTATCTGGGTGAAGTTCAGTCAAAATTCTTGAGAGCTATCCTACAAAATACCTTATGATTTCAAATGCCATCTTGCTACTGGAGACCAGATTGCAGAAGGCTGAATAGTTCGATCTGCCATCTATAGTTGAAGTTAACCTTCTTTCTAATTAGTCTAGCTCCACTAAGTCTACAAGATAACTTCCAATCAGCTTGGAAGCAAATTTTGCCTCTGAAGTTGTAACTATATAGATGCTTTATAAGCTATCCTACCTTTTTTGAAATGGAAAAGGAAGAGCTTGATTCTCAGGCAGTGCATTGCAGATGCTAAAAGCCACAAAGATTTAGGCTTAATTCCCAATCATACATTTATTGTCAATGTATTGCAGCCCTTTAGAGCAGCAGATCTTATGTTCAAATCAATCACTTTGGCATGATTGAGTATTATCTCTTTAGCATTTTTGGAAGGACAAAGATTCCTTACTGAGACAACACAAGCATCTCTAATTTTGCAGGGATTGAATCAGTAACTCATGTTTGTATAAACTGCCTTTTTACTGTACTACATTATTTTTTTCAAAAAAAACGAACCCCTTTTATTAAAACTGCTTGGACATGTTGATACATTTTATTTCTTTTAGATGAGTATGCAGCCACTTCTTTCAAAATGACTATCTTCTTAATTTTAGTTATTTTATATTCCTATTTAGTGGTCTTAACATTGTAACTCATTTTATCACCTGATATGCTATCTGTTTTAGGTGACTTCATACCATGTATCTTGACAATACATTGTACTTTCTAGATTGCTGGCCATTGACTGCAGAAATAAACGTTAAAGTCAAACACTCTAAACATATTCCAAAATGGCTCTTGAGGAACAGCAGGAAGTTGAGCTTGTTGAAAATAAGTTTGTGTGCAAATCCTAGTGAAAAGTATACAAGACAAATCAGTGTTTAAGGTGCTTGGGGCTCAACTAAAAATTGGTTATTCTTCATGCTAGTCTGACAGCCTGAACAGAGGAAGGGAAGGTGATGGAGTGGGTTGTTGTGCTAACCATGATCAGTAGTCACACCATAAATGTCTATTCAGTCAAGAAGGGCATAACAAGCTCAGAGGTCTCACTTTGCTCCACAAATTGTGGCTTCTCGGTTCTTACAGGCATCATGTTTTCTGTCAATCAGTCAGTGACAGATAACACTTGGCTCTATGAGTACCTAATTTCCTCCATAGATAGTGTGAACTGAACAGTGCAGAAAATCAGTGTCAAGTAAAGGTGAGAAAGCAGGGGTGAGAGAATTTATCATAATAAATGAAAAGCTAGGTGTAAACATAAACACTCTGGTCAAATATTTAGATGCGGCAGTGATATGTGACATGGAAGAGACTGTGATTGACTTAAAGACTGACATAAGTAAAATGACATTGTGAAAAATTACAGTGAGTTGTTCTTGTCAGAAAAGCAAATCCATCCCTGGAAACTAGAATAGAATTAAGTTTTGAAACAAGAGAAGAGTAAGCAAGAAAAGATTAAAGGCACCTGGTGATGCTCATGTACAGAAAAGAAAGTTGATGGTACAGCTTTAAAAGAAAGGGAAAGCCAGACTTAGTGTAAACCTCTGTGGTCATTGACCCAAATTACTGTATTTACTGGTGTATAAGATGTACTTTTCCCCTAAACATACCCTCTGAAAATGAAATGTGTCTTATATACTGGCAAATATGGGTAACACTAAATACATAGGGAAGGGAGGGGGAGCAAAAGGAGTTCTCCCTGCCCAGACGAAACAGGAAAAGAGAGAGTGAGGGAAGCCTGGTGTAGCACTCCTTACCTTCCCCTCCTTTCCTGTGTGTTTTGCCTCATTAGTGTACTAAAAAATTTTTTCCTGAAAAATACTCCTTGAAAAATGAGGTGCATCTTATACACCAGTGCATCTAATACGCTGGCAAATACGGTATTTTGGTCCTTCCTGTTCATAAAACTATCCCAAAGTGCTGTATCTCGGAAGCATAACATTTTGTGTAACGGCAAGGAACGATGGGGATTGAGAGAGTCTCCCAAGGTAAATTCTCTCCAGAGGACACACAGTAACAGAATCAAATGATAGAGCTATTATAAGTTCAAATATTATAAGTTCTTTAATCTACCAAGAATGCTGAGTATTTATCTGTGTGCAAAGAAAAATACAAACTGAGTTTTAAGGATATCATCTGGAATCATGGGTGTCGGTGTAGACATGTGTTGCACTCATTTTTTGGAATTATATGTGGACTGCTGTGGAAAATAAGAGTCAGAATTAAATTTTGTACTGGACTCCTTGTCACTGAATTTGTTTTTATAAGTTGCTACCTCTGGAACAGGTGAGACTGCTATGTTATCATTCTCCTTCATGTCTTTTCTTGCACAGAAACTGTGCTTCTGGTTAGGGAAGGGGCTGTTACCTGTCCTTATCCAAAGATTGTTATGGTTTGGCAGATTATTCTCTTGAAAGACAGTAAGATGAGATTGAGTCCTTGGTTATTGCTGGTGAATGGGGATAGAGATTTACTGAATAATTGGCAGTTTTGTTGATCTGGGCAAGGGATAGCCCATGGCAACTTTCCCACATTTTTTTTAACAAAGGTTCATTTTATCACAAGAGAGTAAATCACGTGAGAGGTATAGCTAAGTAGTCTCAAGGAAAAAGTGTTTAAAAGCTCATTGTCAGCTTTCCACACTGGAAGGTTCTAGCTAAAGTCTAAAGATGAACTTTGAAGACTGCAGTCATGAAACCATGCTTCAGCAGTTTTCAGTTATTCTAAGCTTTGCTTTAAAAAAAAAAAGAACACTGACAATTAGACAAAATGTGGCATAAATATTGATGGGGCGGAGTGGGACTGGTCCCTTGATATCAGTGGAGACTGTTCAGTAGTTGACACAGATGCTGGCACATTATATACAGCTTGCCAAATCAGACTGGACAAAGTATACTATTTTCATAACATTAAATTGTATTTTGAGCTCTAGGAAAATGTGATATGTTGCAGTGTTCTTGGGCAAAGGTGCTTGGGTCTGGCACAAGAAATGAACTGACAGTATAAACTGGAAAGTCTACTTTTTTTTTTTAATGATGACTCTGTGGAGGTTGCATTGATGCAAATCAGCTTTCTGTCTTTTCTTTCTTTCTTACTACATGTTTTCAAGTATTTAGAGAGTATTAGCTTATTTGGTCCACTTTACAGGAATTGACCTATAGGGTTGGTTTTTTGGTGTTTCTTTTTGGATACTTACCACAAATCGAGAAATGCCAGAAGTGTTTTCTCAAGATACATCTGCATCTGCATGTGCATCTGAGCACAAAGCCAGATGCACACTTGCAATGTCTGTGTATGTGCTTTCAAGGTGCCCATGAACTTACAGTGACCGTAAGAATTTCATTGGGTTTTCTTCAGCAAGAAATACTCAAAGATGTATTTGTCAGTTCAATCCCCTGAAATATAGCCTATAGTACCTAATATTTGTTGGCTTCCCCCAATCAGTCTCTATATGATAGTTCTAAAGCCAAAGTCTCCAACCCCCAACCCTTGTTTGTTGCTTTTCAGCAGAATCCACTTAACTTTTCAAAGAAAAGTTTGAACCTCTCTGGTATCAGGTTCAGTTTCTGCACAATTCCCCTCTTTGAAAAATGGACACTAACTCTAAAGTCACGATACATTACAGTGGTCAGCTACATAATAGAGGAACCATATTACCAGTGCTGGACCAAGAAGGGGGCAGTGTCTGTGCTGTTCCCCAGGGCGTGCAAAATAAGGGAGTGTATTGACAGATCCTCACCTTTCCCACCTTGCTGAGGCACCAAAAAAGAGAAGGAAAGCAAATTTGACAGGCCTTTCTGAAACCTGGTGGTATGAGACTTATGACTAGAATGTGATAGAGATATAACTTTTCAAGAGAAATAGACCAAATGGGAAAGGAGGTAGATTAGCATTATATGTAAAGAAGTCTAGATCTTCTGGCAGATCCATGACTTGGAGCATGGAGATGAGGTTGAGAGAATCTTGATAGAACTGATAGGAGAGGAAAACAACAATGCCATCACTTCACAAATCTGCTGTAGAACTACCAAGCAAGACTGATTATTTGGATGAGAACAGAAATTTCAGCTCCTCTGATATTAGTTGGTAGTCAGATTCTACCAAGAGTACAAGGTCCAACATATTGGTTGTTGCCTAGGTGACAATCTCATTTGTCCCAAATGGAATAAGAACTATCTTGGACCAACAGGGAAGAACTGGTCAATAAGATGCAAGTAATGGAAACCTTGCATAGATATGATTCAGACAACCATTATACATAAGAAAGACAGATGTGAGCATAGTTGGATGCACACTCTGAGCTTTAAGAAAACAGTTTACAATAAGCTAGAAAAATACGGTATAAGATCCCACAGTCAGGAAGATCTAAATAGAAACAAGTTCATAATGGATGAGAGCTTCTTCAAGGTGGTGTATTGAAGGTACAATCATGATCAATTAAAACAGGAAAGAAAAATAAGAGGCTTCTAAATAAAACTAAAGTGGCTTAAGATGAGGTGAGATGTAAAAGGGCATGATAATAAATGGAAGAAGGAGGAAATCATCATGGAAGAGTACAAATAAGTAGCCAGTATTTATAAGGAGAAGGTCAGGAAGGCTGAAGCACAGAATGAGCTTAAGCTTGCAAGAGAGGTTTAAAATACATAAAGAGTGTGGGACTGTGTTTGAGGGAAGAGGAGGGTCAGCTGTGTGGACTAATAGCTGACAGAAGGCAGAATTGCTCAATACCTACTTTGCCTCTATTATCTTCTACAAAAATAAGCCATTGCCTTTGTCTAATCCCAAAAGGAGAAATTAGTGAAAATAGAATAAACGATGCAATGAGAAGGACACAGTTCAAAACAGATTAAGAGAAAGTACAGGAATTTACAACTATTTAAAATGAATTCAGATCTTCAAGACCAGATGAAGTGCTCACAGGGGTATTAAAGGAACTTGCACATGTAATTGCAGAGCTTCTGTCTATAATACTGAGAATTCTTAGAGAAAAAGTGAGGTCTTGGCAGAATGTAAGTGGGCAAGTTTTGTTTTTGCCCCAATCTCAAAAGGGGAGGGCAAGCAGTTAATACCAAGAAGGATTCTATAAAAAATAATGAAACAGTTGATTTGCAAGCACTTTCTTTTTATAGAGTCAGAAGCTTACTCTTTGAGAGGAATGCTGTGGACGTTGTATATCTTGATTTCGGTAAGATGTTTGACAAGATCTCCCATTATTTTCTTCCAAAAAAGCAGATAGTGTGCACTAGATGATATCAGTGGTGGGTGGATCAAACCCAGATTGCTCACAGTGACTCATCATCATCATCATCTGCAGCCCCACACCTTGAATTCTTTCACTTTTTCTTTATACAAATAACTGCATGCATATATATATATGGTAGTTGAAATTCTATTTATTTCTGTATTTTACAGCTATGATATCCTAGATTTCAAACCAGACTACAATTTGACTATATCGAATAACCACCACCATCCCACATGTGGTTTACTAGGCTAACTTAGGAATTCAGCTGCTAAAATAAAATCTATGTTTACCTGCTCTTGAGTCCTGAACAGAAGATGTGAACCTTGACATATGAGGAACATCATTGCAGCAGGAGACTTATTTGTAATTTGACCTGCTCTAGAGTACTATTCTGAAAGGTGAGAAGGAGGTGAAATTATTCTCTAGTTGGGCAGAAGATATCTTTAGTCTATGAAAAGCACTCTTGGTGGGGAAAGTGCATCAAAAGTGTTTCAAAAGAAGAATAATGAATGGAGTCAATACAAAACCATGAATAAAATCTATTCAATTTAATGGAACATTAATTTGACATATGGGTCTGTAAAACTGGATGTTTTTCTGGGTATTTTTAGTGCTGTTGCATACAGGTGCAATTTAGAATATGCCAGACCAATTGAGACATTTTGAAGATAAACTAAGTTTTTTTTTTAATGGCTTTCTTTTTATAGAGAGGAAACATTCAAATTTCTGCATTAAAATGCTAGATTCAAAGTCTGAAAGTACATATACATGACACACATCACTGTTATTTCTTGCCCTTTAGAGGTGCAAGTACTCTGTGCAGGACTAGTGTATGCATGTGAATCAATCTGCTGCTAGCTGCTGTTGTTTCATAGATACTTCAGATTGCTACGTGGTGTTTTGCAGCAGATGAATATATTCACCCAAATGATCATTTTGTCAGACTTTTTTGATTTGATGAATGAAATCAGTATTTTAAAAAAAAACAGGCATTACAGTGTTAAAAAAGTATGTCCATTTTTGGCACACAAGTATCATAGATTTATAATGCTGCCATGTGGGAAGATGGAAATAGAGAAAAGGTTTCATACATCTGCTGGTATGGTATAGTAGTTTGAGCGTCAGACTATGACCCTGGAGACCAGGGTTCAATTCCTCACTAGGCCATAGAAGTCCTCTGGGCGCCTTCACCCCAGAAAACGCATGGTAGGTTTCACATTAGGTCACCTTAAGTCAGAAATGACTTGAAGGCCCACAACAACAAATTTTAGTGGAGGAGTGTACCTCCTAGCTTGCAGGTGAGTGAACGGTACACCTAAGGCTTCTGGAAGAAGACTAAGTGGGTACTTGTTTGAGAGTTTCTCTTCATAGTTTGTTTCAGATACCACTTGTTGCCAAATACCTCTAGCTAGCTTGAGGAGACTGTGATGTTAGGATCTTTGTAGGATTAGAATTTGGGGGGCACAGTATTTTTATTTCAGTGTTACTTTTCTTTGTTAATTTTGTTTTTGCTTCCAAGTATGTTTCTCTTGGGGAGGACTCCTTTATACTGACATCTGTGGTATTATTGCTGACTCATTTCTCTAATTTATTTCTCAAGTTATTAGTTCATTTTGTATAGCATGATACTTAGTAATTGAGAATACTCAAATGGAATTTGCAGGAAGGGACATGTTCTGGAAGTATTTAGTACTAGTATATATGCTCCGCATTGCCCAGGGTTTTATTTTCTCATAGGTAATACTTGTTAGAAAGATTAGAGATCCTGTGTCTCTAATTCCCCAAACTGTCTTGTCCAGTACATGTAACTTTTCCCCATATTCCCCAATTCAGTCTGTATTCAGAGTTATTGATATACAGAGGTTGGGTTTCTGAGGAAATACACTGCTCTCCTCCTTGCTGCTAGGCCTCGTCTCCATAGCAGCCAGCCTATTCAGGCCAGACACTGTTGACTGAGGCCCAAAAGCTCTGTGGCTGAGAATTCTAAAGGCCCCTTCCTAAACTGCAAACTCCAGGATTCCATAGAATCTTCTTAGGCAGCCAATCATATGAGGTCTTCGCCTGACACAAACAAACAAACTTTGACTTTTATGTATTAGATTAATCTGCCTCCAAATGGATTGAAGGATTTCTTTTGGAATGACATATAACTAACCAGAACAGCTTACAGACAAGTGAGATGCAGCTATTTTTTCAGGAAGTAGTTATAATGAGCTGTTTTTTGCAGAAAGAATATTTTTTAATCAATTTGTTGTATTTGTTTCTTATTTTGAATGCCTTATTGTGATATCAATAATTTTCTTTTGGGGTATGTTACATTCTTTTTCAACTTTCTGTATTTAAACCCTGGTTTATTCTAATTGAAAGGATCATGTTTCTGGCAAGAACTGCAGCATATAACTTTGTGGTATTAAATCAGCAGCAGACAGCTGGGACAGGGCCAATCTCAACCTCCCCGTAATAATAATATTATAATAAATTTTTATTTCTTACCAGCCTCTCCCGAAGACTTAAGGCAGGGTGCAACATAAAATAAAATACAACCCAAAATACATCATAGGTTAAAATACACTGAAAACACATAAAGCCATTTAAAATACAAATATGTCATAATTAAAATATATCATAATTAACAATAGTCTGGGTAGACCTGGTCAGAAGATATAGCAATTCAGCACTTTTTTTAAAATTTGGACAGCATAGTTTGCTGTTGAATCTCTTCCAGCTGGTCATTCCATGGTCTAGAGGTGGCCAACAAGAAAGTCCTCTGGGTGACTGTTGCCAGTCTAGTCCTGGCTGGTTTAACTAAAGGGCCCCCAGAGGACCTGAGTGTACAAGGTGGATTGTGCCCTGCCTTGGAGACTGTGGCAACAAGGAGGAGGATTCTGACTCCGAGGCAGAGGCTTCCCCAGAAGGCGAAGTGTCCCCAGAAGCTGGTCCAGAGAGAGATAATACACAACAACCGCAAGGGCCTGAGTCAGGGGAGCAAATAGAGGAAGACGTAGCTGACACACCTACCTCGCAGCAGAGACACTGAAAGGGAGGGTTTGTGTCACTCGGCCCGTTTAAGTAGTAAGCGAGCCCTGATGAGGGAACACCTGTGGCGACAGCAGCTATAGATAAAAGAGGGCTCAAGCTGGCCTTTCCTCCCAGGGTCAGCAACTGGTCTCTTTGGCCCTGAAACCTTGTGTTCTTGGATCTGGTTGTCTTGGAACTCTGCCTGTTTGGACTACAGTTTGGATTTGCCCCTTTGGATTTGTTTGCTCTAGGCTTCCTTTCTGTTTGGACATTCTTTGACTCTCACCTTGTAAGTAGGAGCTGTGCTGCTTGTGAATTACTGCCTGCTGTGCTGTAAACACAACAGTATGGGAGGAGGCAGTCCTGCAGATAACTTGAACCCAAACCCTGTAGGGTTTTAAAGGTAATAACCAACACTTTGTACGTTGCCCGGAAACTAATTGGTAGCCAGAGGAGTAATTTTAATATTGGTGTGATATGCTCACTCCTTGCTTGTACCTGAAACCAATCTAGCTACCATATTTTTAACCAGTTGGGGTTTCTGAACTCAGTAAAAAGGTAGCGCAATGTACAGCACATTGCAGAAGTCTAACCTTGAGGTTACCAGCATATGTACTACCATATTTAAATCGTTCAATTCTAGGGAAGGGGCACAGTTGGCATATCAGCCAAAGCTGGTAATTTGCACTCCTGATTGCTGCATCTGTCTGAGCTGACATTTGGAGGGACAGTTCCAGGAGCACTCCCAAGTTGAAAATACAGTCTTTCAAGGGGAGTGTGACCTTGTCCAGAGCTGGTTGACACACTTCCACCCCCAGATAAGAACCCTTAATAGTAAGCACCTCTGTTTTGTCTGAGTTTAGTTTCAATTTTTCTTCATCTATCCCATTACCTCTTCCAAGCATTCATTCAGAGGAAACATACTATCCTTAGCGGTTTTTGAAGGCAGGGAGAAAAATATATGGACATCTTCAGCGTACTGATAGCCCCCACACTATGCCTCTGGATGATCTCTCCCAACAGTTTCATGTAGATGCTAAAAAGCATTGGGGATAGAATGACAACTTGCAGTAATGCCATATAACGGCTCCTTTTTTGAGGAGCAGCTATTCCCAAGCACCACCATCTGGAACCTGCCTGAGATGTAAGACCAGAACTACCGTAACACAGTGCTTCCGAATCCCAACCCCCTCAGAAGGATACCATGGTTGATGGTATTGAACACTGCTGAGAGGTCTAAAAGCACCACTGGGGACACACTCTCTTTGTTGATGCTAAGATGGAGATCATATACTATGGCAACCATAGCAGTCTCAACTCTGTATCCTGCTCTGGATTGAAATGGGTCAAGGAACTATGTGTCATCCAGACCACCTGGAATTAGAAGGCAACTGCCTTCTGGGTCACCTTGCCAAAAAGAGGAAGATTAAATACTAGTCTGTAATTGTTAAGGTCCAGTGGATCCAGAGAGGGCTTTTTCAGGAGTGGTCTGACCACTGCCTCTTTTAAACAAGGTGCGGAGTTCCCCTCTCCATCACATTTATGGCTCCAGATTAACTGGAGATGCTTCTGGTTTTCACTTCCTGTTTTTTTGTTCTTCTCTTTTGCAATTTCAGCATGAAATGGATTCAGCAAGTTTAGGGGAACATTTTAATGTATATTAGTGCTGTTCTGGCATATTGGGACATTTTGTGGTTAGATTTTTGTCCATTTTTTTAAAAAAAATTGAGCGTCTTGGATTTTGTGCTGCATTTCCCCAGTCCGTTTATAAAATGAAAATATAAATGGATAAAAATGGGAGGGATCATATTAACTGATTATTTTCTTTTTTCTTTTTAATGTACATTGTTTTCTAGTAGAGTGTTAGATGTTAAAGATTCATACCCAGAAGAAGAAGATCTGCTCTATAGACATTTTTCCTGTGGCAGGATATTTAATACTGTCCAATTTTATTGTGATTTCAAGACATCTCTCTCTCTATGATTTTCTAAACTACACTTAGAAGCATATTTGACTGAAATCACAGTAGCTGCTATAAGCAAACTTTCCGTATCTTGAAGAAAAGATTATATATTAACTAACAAGTTCAGAATTTGGTGTTTATTAAAAGTGCTTATCTTCCCATAAATAATCACATTAATTGAAAATGTAAGCCTGTGTCTTGTTTGCCAAACAATGGATGGAATTTAAACATCTTTCATGCAAGGATGCTGGGAAAGTTTGCATTTCCCAAAAACAAGAAAGCAAACATATAGTGCACTAAATGTTCCTCACAATATGAAAGTGAGGGAGAACATACAGTCTCTAACATTGATTTGTAACCAACAAAGGAAATGTCAACTTATGAGATACAAATCAATGTAACCAGGCTGCAAAGTGCAAACAGAGATGTGAGAAAACTATTTGATCATTAGTCTTGCTTGGAAAAGAAAAAGAATTCACTCTTTATTCTGTGAGATTACAGCATGATATATGCTAAGAATGGGGTGATGGTGGCTGTACTTCATTAGTGTGCATTCTACTCATTTCCTTTTTACTAGAATTCCCAGGAGTCAACCATACTTTTGAAGCATGTAATACACTATTGTATATACAGGATTTTTTCACAGTTAAAGCATAAAAATATACAGTCGCAATCCTGAGATAGGCTGTTACTTAAAAACCAGGGTGGCCAATTGTACAGCAATTTTTCTGGGCATATCTCTTTTTCAAGGATTGCCCTGTCTTTTGTTCAGGATACTGTTTGTGCAGTAAAGTTTTACAATCAGAATGAGATGGTATACATTATTTTATTGTTATCCAGGAACAATAGAAGACAAAGTGAAGGCTATTTGGGATAAATTATATACAGAGGCCTAAATTCTGTTATTAGTTTCAACTAGAGTAGGCTCAGTGAATTAATAGAGTTTAACTTTGTGTTGACTAACAGTTTATTTAGGGCTAATCAATAGGATTCCAGCTAAAGAGTCATTGAAAGGGAGAGCAGGGCATTGGGTAGACCCCCATCAAGAGCACCTTTACAGCAGAATGAGTAGACTTGGTCAAGAATGGGAAATTATGTTTACTGTATTGTATTATTTAAGTAATTTTAATCATATCAATTTTGGATAAGTTAATTTAAATTAATATATGAAAAACTATGCAAGTTTAGTCCCTTCTTTTGGGGGATTCCTGTTTTGTGTTTTTTGTGATATGTGAAATGATCGCACTATTAATAAATATCTTACTATCTAGTTCAACATTATTTACAAGAAGGTGGTTAGGTAGTCTAATGCAGTATTTTGTAAGCAATCTGATCTAAGGGTCCAGTTTCTCCCGGCTCATGTGGTAAGGACCAGTGTTCTATTTGTTGCTTTTAGCTGTAACTGTGTCTTTATTTCCTGGAAAATCTCCAAGGACCATTGATCAATATCATTTGGAGTGGCACTGGTCTAGTGAAAAATTATCACTGGCTTGCAAGTGGAGTACACTAATTTGGAACTGAATGAAAAATTTCAAAGTTATTGCTGCTAACACAGAGAGCATTTACTTCTGGTAAATTTTGTGTCGTGTCTTTTAAGTTTTTTTTTTAGGAAGTATAATACATGTGGAGTAAGGCACAGTTGTGCATATTTAGATGGTTTATTTTGCCATGCATCATTTAAAGTAATCAAAAACTAGTTGAGAAAGTTTGCCCTTACTTGCATGACTTGCGCAACTCCCAAATAGAATACATTTGTAATAACAGATGGTAAAACACAGCAAGTTGCAAGTTCTGTTTTCCAGATGCATTGATTTTTTTTCTCTCTACTTGAAGTTTTCAGATGTAATTTCTAATTTTCATTTTTACTCATTGTTGTGACTGTTTGCAGAAATCACAACTGTAGAAGACCCTAAGTTGGGACAGATTAGGGTAAAATGTGTGGTGAACTAAGATCAAACCAGGGTACCTCCTGTTATATAACTATCTAGTATAGTCACTGCTGCTGTGGAGAAAGCTATGGGCTTCATTAAAATTTCTTGAGATCAAAGAACATATGCTTGGCACACAATGGCATTTCCTTTATGTGGCTGAAAATCTATGGTGATCTTCATAGGTTTAGAGAAAATTTGATCTAGTAATTAGAATAGAATAACTGTATGCTACAAGGCTTGCAGTGAAGAAGAAACAATGGTTATGTTTCTGTCTGCATGTTGCTGCTTTCCAGTTGTGAAATACATGCTCCAAGGAAAGACTTCAGTGATAGACAAGCTTTGTGTTCCCATGTTATTCAACAGCAATATGAAAAGGAGTGTCTACATGAGTGTACAGAAGTAAGAATTTGGACAAAATAGTCATGTTCTCTAGTGCTCTGTACCTGTTTTAGAGATTAACAATGCAATCCTATGAATGTTTACTCAGAGGTAAATCCTGCTGAGTAAAGTGGAAGTTATTACCTAGTTTGTTTCAAATCTATATCTGATTTTCTTTGCATTTGCTTCTTCAAAAGGAGTCAAAGGTATGCCCCAAAACTACAGAATTACCAAAGCTTTTAGTTTTAGCATCATAATCCTATTTTGATTCTACAGCTAATGATAAGATGAGCTGGATGTTTTTAAAGCTTTCCAAACACTCGGGGGCAGGGGAACAATTTGAAAATGTAAATTTGAAACCAATTTAAAAACGGAAAAGACTTTTCTTTAAATTCTTCACAGATCAAAATATAATGGTCAGTTCTCATTCTTTGCTGTTTCTAAGTAGTATAAAAAGATCCCCATTACTCCCTTCAGTGAAGCAATGGGAGTCATATGAGAAAGCATATATGTATGTCTTGGAGGCAGACAGATTCTCTACCTGAATATGTCTTGCTATTATTAGATGTTCAGCTACCAGGGGGTATGTAAGACAACTGAAGCTCTGTTTTTAACAGAGATATTATTCATGCTACTTGTAACAGTAACCTCCTCCAAATGAAACACAGACAAAAGTCTGGAGAAATCAATGTCGGCTGAGTACATCCATTCTCCTGATACTTCCTGCCTCTCATGTGCTGCAGTCAGGTTATTGAGACTAGAGATTACTTCTACTTGTGAATCTCTTGAAGTTTTTCAAACTCACTAAACTGAGGTATCTGTCAGGTTTTCTGTTAGAGACATTGTGTACACAAGAGCTGTAGCTAGGGACAGAAGTCAGATGTTTTTACACTTTTCCCAACACTTTGTTTAGTAGAATAAGAATGAGGTAGCTACAGACAGGAGGAGTGCTACTGTAATTTTCTCAGTTACTGTTTCTGTGAGAGTCGGCAACTGGAACAACTAGCAATTCTTCTGTAGTTAAGATAGCCCGCATACGTTTGTTAGCAACTAAGCAAAGAAACCAGGATAACTTTGAACCCCTTCTCCTTCACACAAATTGTGAAATACGTGCGTATCCGTCTGGTTGAAACATGGATACTAGAGTGACCTATAAGATCCATGCTTGGGGTGTAAATTTCATTGTTTCATGTAAGGATAAAAAATGAAAAAGTTTTTTGTCCATTGGGCAACACCATGGGAGTCATTGCACGTTTTATTTTAATTCATTTGCACTTTGGAACTTTTTTTATAACAATTTTGTGAATGTTTATTGTGCGGTCTGTTTTTTAAATGTAGTGCCTCCAAAGTTCTTTTTCTAGTCCCAGGCACTTAAAGGACAAAATCCTTCTTGTATACTACCTTAACTATTTCAAATACCAAGGGATAATGCTTGCTTGAGCAACTCTTCTGGTTTTTGAAAAGTCTAGTAATCTCTTAATATATTCGCAAGCAAACAGCTGATACTTAAGATCAATCACTGCAGTTGTGACATTTTATAACACTTTATTCATACTGACCTGTAAACTCACTTTTACTATTAATATTTCAGATGATAGTCCCCCTCCCCAAGGACTCCATATCAGTGACAAAATTTTTACTTAAAATATTTCTTTTAGTCAAAATTTTCTAGTCTAGAAAAATAAAAGGAGCTAAAAAAAGATGTGAGCAAAGGAAAATACAAAACTTATAGAACTTTGGCTATTTTTATCATGATGGTGCAGCCATAATTATATTTAATATTTTATGTAGTTATGAACATTGAGTTACTTTTAAATGTATTTATGTCTGTTACTTTTTTATTAAAATGTTTAAATATAGTATTTTGATATTCTGTTGACTAAATAAAGATGATAAGAGAACTTACTCTCCCTGCCATAAAAAAGATGATTAAGCCACATTCATTCCTAGTCACATGTGGCTTGGCATCTGCTTCTCCTTTGTGCTCAACCCAAGCTATTCACATTGGCCCCTGTGGAGAATAAGGTTCAAGGTAGGGTACATAACCTTCCAAAACTTTGTAGAAGTTGTGTGAATCTTAAATATTTAATGCAACTTCTGAAAACAACTATACGTGCCAATAAGATGCAAAGTGTATCCCAATAAAGCAGAAGATTTTTTTTTCTGTTTTGAGATAGGTTGTATCTTTCAGTAACTTAGCAGGTATGGGAGGCTGCCAGTTGATGAACCTATCTATATGGGCTCCCAAATGGGGAGGGAAGGTGCCTGTATAAGCAAAAGAGAGGCGCTAGCCCCTTTCACCCTTACTCTTACATCATTCCTACAGCATTCTCTCATTTGCTTGGTCAGTCATTACCCAGATGCAAATTCACTCTCCTCTGCACAATCTGCATCTGTCAGTAGATCATCACACGTACTCATTAGCTTACTAATCATCAGGACTCTTCTTCAGGTGCCTCAAAAAAGGAGTGAGGTGGGATAATATGTCCCCAAGTCCAGGTAGCACCAAAGTGCTTCTGCTAAAATACTGAGGCAAGTGTAGAGGAAAGGAAGGGAAACATGAGAGGGTTAAGGCACTGCTGCTAAAATTCTTAAAGTTTAAAAGGGGCGTAAAAAACAGGAGAGCTCTCTGAGGTGGGAGCATGAAAACTGGAGATCCCATGAATCCTTTTTGGGGTATGAGCTGCAATATCCCAGTGGTAAGTAGGGCTAGTGATATGGCTGGAGTTTAAATGACAAGTGCAGACTACATTTAAATGGTGATTTTGATAGTTATTATCACCAAATTGATAATGATTGGCTGAGGAAGTTTGAGGTTAAGGGAGTGAGAATAAATATAAAGAAAGAAAAGAGGTGACAAATGTCTCACCCATGTACTTGTTTATTTGGGCTAGTCCTAAGCCTTTGATTGCAATAAATATAAATAAGTAAACCCAGTATTCTGCTTTTGACCATGGTATGATTGCTTTGACACTCTAGGCCAAGTTTTCTAAACCAGAGTTCCCTGGAATCCTAGAGTACTGTGAGAAATCACTAGGGGCTTTGTCAGAGATTGTGGCTGAAAAAAAAACAACTTTTTTTTTGAGCTGTAGGTATAATAAGTTTTATGCAGGAGTTCCCTGTGACCTGAACATTATTTCAAGGGTTCCTTCAGGGTAATATGGTTGAGAAAGGCTGCTCTAGGTTAAGAAGAGGTCGTCTTTGCTTTACAATAATTTATCCTTGAAGAATTGCAGTTAACCTTCATGATCCAGGATGAAACATTTTAATGCCCCAATATTCTGTTTTTTTACACCATCAACAGAGAATTGCATATAAGTATTCTCTTGCACTGTCACCTGACAGTTGAAGAGAATTTATCTGAATTTCAGCCCCTTCCACATATGGTATTTTTTAACAAACAAAAACATTAGGGATAAAATGCCCAAACAAATGCGTGGTGAAGTCTTTTTTATTTTGTTTTACCATTGGGAGATCCCAAACAGTGTTTCATATTGGGCCAAAAATGCATAGTCCTGAGCAAATCACAGTGAAGCTACAAAGAAGTGATATACTCCAGTTGTCAGTATGTTGGTCAATTTGGAGAGAGTGCATTAAAATGGTGGATGAAACAGACTTACCTGAAGGAAGAAGACCAGCTCACTTTAATTGTATATCAGTCTCTGTGGGCCACAGGCTTTAAGGGGAAAGAACGATACCAGCCTATGAAAATGTGTTATCATTATAGAGGTTTTTTTTAACACAGAACTAAGTTGTACATTTTTTTAGCACTGAGAGGTTAGATATATTTCCAACAGGATATCAGACAGTCCTTCAGTCATTTGCAAAGAAAAGAGGCAGTGTCTCTCAGACATTCCATATTTAATTAGTACCACATAAGTAGCAGGATAATGAGAGAGGGAAGAAGGGAGGAGTTTGTCCAGCAATGGTAGAGAGAAAGGGTTTTTTTTCCAGCTTATGCATTAAATTCAGTCACATTACATGAGCATGCTTTAAAAAAAAAACCAAAAAAAAAAATCTAAGCTAGTTTCTTCAAGCCATTCCTCAAAGAAATGTATACAAATAGCATAATGTCTGATTTGGCCCTAAGGTGTTACTGGTTAAGACAGCATTAAAGTAATAGTAAATCAAACAAGTTTTAAGAAAAAATACTAGTCGTTCTTGTTTAATGTTGTTTTTGTTGTTGTTTTGTGCCTTGTGAGAAATAATCTCCTCCTCTTAGACTTGACATCTCTGTGATTTTGAACAGATTTGGAAAAATCACCAATATTTTGACAGGGTTCCTTGGCAATGAAATGTTCTTAAAACTCATTTGTCATAACTAGCCAAAGCAGTAGATTTTATGGATACATTGTTGTGACACAGCCAATTTCTACTTGCACAGTCTATGGTGATTTTAGATGGTAGCATCTCTTTCTCATAAGAGCAGCCCTTTAGCATCAGGTTCTTCCTCAGTCTCCTCAGTAATAAAACAACTGCATTTGCACTATAGTCCTGAAGTAAATAGTGATTATAATCTATTGTCCGTCTGTTCAGCCAGAGGTGCAACAGAACTGCTTCTCAGTTGCTTTGGGATATTAGTAAACATTATTTTTATTAAGTTGCAATTGTCTGATCATGGGTCATGTTTTCATACATGTAAAGAAAAGAAGTAAACTAAATTCTCTGAATTAGGAACTCTCTGGATGGTTAAATGGCTAGTTTCAGGTACAGAATATCTCACACTTATGTGAATTCTTCCTTCTAAGTCTATCAATTGGTCCAGTAATTAGGCTAGTTGGCTCTTTCCTCTAGCAGTCAGGAACAAGCTTGATTCAAGTATCTCAGATTGTTTTCTGCTTAATCTTTGGATGTAACCTCTGATCTTGCCTATCAGCTTCATTGTTGGATTTGTTTCATGATTCCATTTGTTTTCCTCCTTGATATATTAACATGCCTCCTTCATGCATTGTCTGGCTCTTTACCCCAGAAGATAATATTTATTCAGCAATTTGAAAATAAATTAATAAATTGAAACTAAACATTCTGAGGCACTTTTGTAAAAACACTGAATATTCTATATGGAATATTAATGGATCTTTCTGAAGGCCTTAATTATCAGATTTTTTAAAAATCTTATGTGCTTCACTTAATGGGGTAGCAGCTCTCCTTCTTTATCCTCTTGCATAATCTGATCTTGAGAGCTCACCTTTTCTATTTTCATATCCTTTCCAATCACAGGTACTTACAAGTTTTTTTAGTTTACCATTTGTTGATCATTCCTAAGTTTGGGGTAAATCTACTCACATTTTCATTCAGTTCGTTTGTTGTTGATTCATTAATTTCAGCTGCCAACAATTTCAGACTTGACAAAATATAATTAGTCTCCTAGTTTTATAGTTTTGAGCAGCTTAGCTATAAAATGGAGATCCAAGTTTGGGCAGGGTTTGTGGGACACAAGATGTCCCACATGCAACTAGAATCATGCAACTAGAATCCAGCTGATTCAGTTGTTGCAGTTGCTGGGATTGTCACAGTATTGTGATTAGAATATGCTTGGGATGAGATGTGGGCAATAGATGAAGAGACTCCGAGAAGGCTTTGTTTTAGACCAAGTAACCCACAATGCCTCTTTAGCTTGACATTAAATTTGGATTTAAAGAATGCTAATTCATGGTTAAGTGAGATTTATCAGTTGAGAGACAGATTGTGGCTTATGTTGTGCTGTGTGCATCCTAAAGGAAACAATGTACCTCCTTTCCATCTTGGGGCTTTAAGGTCTAGGAATCATATGCAATGTTTCTGCTGTCCCTATAGCTGTCCCCTAGAACAGACTTTCTGTGACTACAGTTCATACTAATGATGCAGGGTGCAAGCAGCTCTCCGGTGTGGGCACTTCTGGGTCGTAGTACTTGGCTTCTGCTCCGACAACAGCAAATCTACACTGGTTGAGATAATACCTGATACTAATCTTCCAGTGCTTTGGTGGTTCAGCAATGCTGATAATACTGTTGCTATCAAGGTGGTTGGAATTAAAAATATTCTGTGTAATCTATATGTCTGTAAGCTAGATAGTATAACACTTCAGAAACAAAGATATTATGAAGTAATACAGAAAGTAATTTTTCAGGAACTTCTCCTTATGTCCTTGACTGAACTTTAAAAACTGAAAATTCTTTTGATCTTGACTGAGCTGAAAGGTTATGTTTCCCATTGCCAAATCTGAGTTGCATTTGATTCAGCAAGAATTACAGCTTGAGCAAAGTGAAATTTTATAGGGTGTTGAATGGAAATACAACAGAGAACTAGTTACAGATAAGTTTTTTGAAAAAGACTGTGTGACAAACACTGGGAACATGATGTAGACTTTTACTGTATAAACATGCATTGCATTTCCAAATTTCAATAGAAGAGGGCCCTTGGGAATAGAAGGAAGGTGTTTTTCTTTACTGTTTCCAGATGCTTCCAAGAAACTGGCCTGCCTTTGGCAAACTGTAGCAGCATCCAATCCTTATTGGAATGAACCAATTAAAGAGGATTGATCTGCACAAAGTTGAAGAATCTTGGAAAATTATCTTGTACTACATATGCTGAGTTACTTTGTCCCAGTAAAGCAGAGATTTCTTATGAGAAAAAACTATTTACATTGTGTCTTTGTAGTACAGTGATTTCCAAATGGAAAATAATGCATTCACTGTTAAAACTTCCATGTGTGTTACAGTTCCTCCACAAGCATGTAAAAGTCTACCCCAGCACAAACAGCATAACTGGGAAGAAAGCTTTTTCTAGGTGCAAAGGCTGGCTTCCATCCCAGTAAGCACAATCTGTTGACTATGGCATAGCACATAGCTTGCAAAACTACTAGAGCAGATACATGAAATTATTCCACCAGTGATCAAGAAAACCCCTCCCCCTCCAAAAAAAAAACTTTTTTGTGCAATGTCTTAGTTTGATCATGAATTTTTTTATTGTCTAAAGATAGGTTTAAATTTGCTATTCTGTCCGACAACAGCTATTCTTAAAATAAATGGAAAACAATCCAAGGCTCCCAAATTTTAATGAATTAAATCATTTCAAAGCAGTCACAAAGCGATCATGGTTGTATGTACTCCAAGTCCTTTTTAAGGCCATTATCATTATTGCCAATAATTAATATTTATAGAAGAGTAGATTTGTACCTTGATCTTTTCTGTTTACATAAAATGTAAGTGCTGTTTCAATAATTTGGAAAAATCTGTTTGGGTCAGTACCTTTCTTCTCTTTTGGCTAACACTTGATCCTACTCCTCTTCTTTTATCTGTAGCTATAATTTAAAATTATACATCCAACAAGAAGGTTTGCTTCAAGGTGAATTGCTTTAAATTTGAAATCAATATATTTCCTGAGTAAATGGGCATTCTAATTAGTTTTTCTGAGCCAAATGTGCAATTCACAGTGTAGTCCTGGGTATGTCTCTTCAGGAATAAGGCCCATCCTAGTGAGTTCAATAAACTTATTCCCAGATGAGCCTATATGTTAGGATGTGGTCTTCGCAGGGTTGCATATCTGGAACTTATCCTTCTCTAGTAAGCCCATTGCAGATTCCTCTGTCAGTTTTCTATCATTAGAATCATTTTCCAAAACTGCCATTGCCAATTTACAAGCCATGACCACACTAATACGTTCCCTTCTGTAAGTGAAATACGTGGCAGAATATTTCTATAGAAGGTAACTTCTGGATCATCAGTATGATTTCTTCAGTCCCTTGGATTCATCCCTTTTACATATTTTCTAACAGTACAAACTGCATTACTCCAAAACTACTGGAGAATAAGAGAATTCTAATATAATTTTCTCTTCTCACTGACACCAGAGCAGAGTACTCTACCCTTTGTTTTGTTGTGCTGAAAACAGAAGTGGATTTTTGTAGCATTCAGAATCTCGTTGGTTCTAGGTAACATGGGCTGCTTCTTCTAGGATATCCTGACCATGGGATTCAGGCTTTGGTCATTTCACCTTGGTTTATTTTCTTTTAGATCTGTCCTTGTACTCTTAGTTTCAGGCTGTATCCCCTGTCACCTTCTTCTTCTTCCTCTTCTTCCTCCTCCTCCTCCTCCTCCTCTTCTTCTTCTTTGTAAATTAGGGGTTTCATTTCTGTAAGATATAAAGACTTTTCCAAGACTTTTCCATTTTGAAAGTTAAGAGGAAAACTTGCTTGATGTCACCTGACAAGGCATTTTTTTCAACAGCCAAGAAAAAGAACATAAGAGGATAAATAAAAAAAAAGAGGCCTATACATACCTATTTTTTATTTCCATAATGGTGAACCATATATCTATGGGAAGCCCACCAACCAAATATGAATGCAATAGTACACCCTTGCTTGTGTTTCCCGGTGTCAGATGCGTATTACCTCTAATACCAAATATATAGTTATTGTGATTGATAACCATTGATAGACTTATCTTCTTATGAATTTATCTAACCCTCTTTTTAAAACTAAGTTGAGAGTCATCATTACACCTTGTGGTAGAGCATTCCATACTTATGTGACCCATGATGAAATACTTCATTCTATTTCTCTGGGATTTCCCATTCAGCTTCACTACATGACCCCAGGTTCTAGTTTTACGAGAGGAAAAAACCCCGGCCTTTTTAATATTATGTATCTTTATCATATTCTCCTTATTTGCTTTTTTCTAAGCTAAAGAGTGCCATACCTTTGGGATGGTGTAAATTTATTCTGTTCCACCCTCTTTATTATATTTGTATCATTTTTCCTTATCTTCCCCAACTGTGTGATAATACTTTTTGAGGCGCAGTTATCAGAATCTTGGACCACATTCCAAATGAGTGACAGGATAGATTTTCATAAAGGCATTATATATTGAGATTCCTGTTTAAATTCCCTACCTGATGAACACTAACATAGAAGTTGCCTTTTTCCCAGCAAACACTTGCAAAGAAGCTACTAAGCTGTCTACCACAGCTTCAGGTTCTCAAGACTGAATCATACCATAATCTCTGAGAACAGAACATTTTGGATTTTCTTTCCTTTGACTCTTTCTGTCATTTAGATAGCTTCAAGGAGTTGGAACGATTGAATGTCCGTGGATAGTTGTTAAGAAACAGTAGGGACTGGGGAGGATGGAGTGACTAAATGCTGATTTGTTATAATTTACCTCTATATGAAAAGAAACTATGAAAGTCAGTATACTTAGACACTTTCTACCATGCATTTACTGTTTTAGTTTCAGGGTAAATGCACCTTCAGCTTATTTGCATGGTAAGTAATAGGATATGACAGACCATATCAGAGAAGTGGTACTGATTAATGAGCAGCTCAGGAAAGGAGGCCAACAAGTGATGAAGGGTCAGAATCCAATTTATGAAAGGGGGAAAGAGGAGTATCAAAGCATTAGTATGAGGAGTTATGTGGAAAGGATGTTAATCAGCATTGCCTATATAAAAGATGGAAATATTTTTACTGACTTTGTTCCGTTGGCAAATCAACACTGTATATAATTGGAAAATAAACATCTTAAAACGATATTTTCTAGGACCCCACTACTTCATTTTGGAAAAAGAACATTCTTTACTGAAAGATAGAAAACTAAGAGTTATCTTTGCTGGAACCACATGAGTGATTTATATTTTATTGACCAGGAATACAGAATATATACAGTGGGGTTTGCACATGTCTTTATATTGTAAAGAGACAGGGTGCTTTTGTATTGAAAGCATCTCTCATTCATTGTATGGGAGGTGACTGTAATTATGTATATTTCCCTATTATGCTTAGCAGAAAATTTTAGCATCCTGAGAATTCTAGGTTTCATTGTCTTTTATTTTCACTCATATGTTTCTAAGCCTTCAAACTGGAAAAACCATCTTGATGTTTGATGTCTCAAAATGTCTGATGACGTTCCTAAAGTCAGATAGATTTTAGGCTAAACTAAATTGTATTTTTAATTATTTTAAGTCTGAGCATTATATTTGATTATATTTTAATAACTGATCTTGTTTTATGTTTAGCTTAAGTTGGCTTGTGTTGTACCTTCTTTCAACTTGAGTCCATCTTTGGTAGAAAATGAAATAACACACAAGTTTTAATAGTGTCCAGTTTTCAGATTTGCACATAGTCCTGTGCATGGTTAGATCATATTTACTAGTGCAATTCAAGTGATCCATATTCGAATTTTAAAAAAGTCATAGTGCTTACTGGGCTACTGTCCAGGTAATTCAAATATATCAAATTCCACTTGTCAATTTGGTGTAATTTACAGATAATATTGCACTCTTAGATATAAATGTTGCAGTACTTTACTGTCTATAATCCCACTGTCTGTTACCTCTTCTATCTGTAAGAAGTTTGCCTTCACAACAAAGCATCTTCTCAACCAGTGATACATTTTCAGAAAGCTAATGCAATTAGTGTTACATGGAACCCCACTTTGGAAAGCAAATAATCACATTTCCTCCAGTTACGAAACAGTGGCACTTGTTTGGTGTCAAGTGTGCCATTTGGTGTCATTTACAAACTGTTATGAAAACGTCCCTCATGCTTCATTTTGTTTCTTTCCAGTACAGGCACAGCTTTTCTCCATTTTCTGCCCCAATGAATGTCTGCGCTAGGTCCAAAGCTTGGAGTGACTTGCCTGAAGAGTGACAACATTCAGAAGCCAGTGTGAGTTAATTGGATATCCTATGCAGAATATTACTGTTTGGGAAAGAACAAAAATAATCTGAATCTTGCAAGGCTTTCACACATTCATCTACTTGCTAGAAAAATGAAAGGTTGTAATACTGCTTCAGTTGTATTTTCCAATCTCATCACCTGAAGTTCAGGTAGCAGTTTAAGAGAGGCAATATCAGGATTTATGGAACAGCTGTCAATAGATAAACAGTTAAATAGTTTAAAGCGGTCAACTTGATTAATATGTGCTTTGATTCAAAATATGAAAGGATTGTTTGTGCATAATGTTTCCAGTTCTCCAGAATCAAAAATGAGAGTTGTGGTCATGTCTTCTCTTTTTATGCTCAGAAAAAAAAAAAATAATTCATGCAAACCATAATTTATAATAAAGTCAAACCACTAAACTATGGTTTGTATTTGCCTAGGTGCTTCAAACAAAAAAGTCTTATTTTAGAAGACAAACATAAAGTCAAAGTACAGTTTGTCTGAACTAGTCACTAACTAAGGATGAGAAGAAGGATGAATAGGACATATAAGATCAAGACAAATTATACATTAGCCAGTTCTGAAATCAGTTTTTAAAAATTCTCCGAAGCAAACAGAATGGAATACAGGGAAGAGCCACCCACAGTTGGGTAGAAGATAGGTGTTCACCTCTAACTTATTCATTTTAATGTAAGCTTATGAGGTAGAATTAGGGAAATGGCATTGGTGAGTTTGTGTCCTTTTGTTCACTGCTCTTCAGCCTTTTTCCAAGTAGTAGTATTTACTTAAAGTCACATTTTTAATTTTATAATTTTGCATCATATTTACTAATGGGTATAGAATGATTTTTAATGCTGTCTTGACAGGTATAGGCCAACCCACACTGACTTTAGTGGGAGAAATCATAAAACTTTTGTGTCAGTCTTCTGCAGCCTCAACTGTGACAAGGTGTCCTCAATTGTGACAAGCTGTGAATACACATGAGGTGTTTCACGCACTCCCAAACTTAGCAGGAAAAAAATATATTTTTACAACTTTGAGAACTGACTCTACCCCCATTGGAATGGCTGTGAGAAGTGAAAAACCAGAATATGGGCACAAAAATTCACTCATTTCAGTGCTATCCAAAAATTTTAAATATTTGTCATGTCTTCCAAACTCAGTCCAGAACCTGTTCTGATCAATTTTTACCTGAAAGGAGTATAGAGGATAAAAAAAGAATCCAAAATGTACTAATTTGGCTTTTGGAATTATTTTGACCCCAACAGTGAGACTTTCCTATCATGCTTTGAATCATGTAAGAATGTTACAGTTGAGGAACAATCAGTGTCATGATTTATGGCATAACATACTATGTCTATGAAGTTTGTCACTATAACAACTCATGATTGTTGCTCTCTTGTGCAACAGTTATAATCAAAAAAGATGGAGGAAGAGGGAGAAAAGAAATGTGGAAGCACCTTTAACTCGTTTTATTTTTGCATTAGATTTCATGTATATAAACCCATTTCTTCGGATGAAGTACTGTGTGGTATTAAGGCCTCAGGCATAAAGCATATGTATACAGTTGTGGGAGTGGGACAGAATGTAATAGGATCCAGAAAGATGCAAATCATGACTCTTGCCATAAATTTTCAGATTGTAAGGTGATGCAGTCTTTCAGATCTTTACATGGTCAGTTACTGTTGATGTGTGAAAGCAATAAATCTGCCTACCAAAAGTTAGTTTCCCAGGGCTCAAAACCCTCTCTGAGAATATTCCTTTTGTTATATGTGCAAAAATGAGGCTTCTTATATTAATATATGAACTGTGCTATGAAGCCGTTGCCTTTGTTCATACCGTGTTAATGGACTGGAATTTCTGAATATAATTCAGTTCAACAGTTTTGCTTTCTAGTCTTCTTTTGTAATTTCCTTGTTCAAGGACTAGAACTTGTAAGTCACTTACTGTGTCTCTAGGAAGATTGAAATGTTCTGCAACTGGTTTTTGGGTGTTAACATTTCTAATGTCAGATTAGTGTTCATTAATCCTCTTTTGTAGAGACTGTCCTGTTTGTTCAATATAGAATCGTATTGCTGGCATAGGATGTGATATATCACATTGGAAGAAGAGCAAATGAATGTACCTCTGATGTTGTGAGTGACATTGTTGATTCCTGTAATATTGCTCCCAGAGTAGATATGGGGACAGAGGTGACATCTTACTTTGTGACAGAGTCTTGTCCCTGTATTACCATCCATGTTATGTATCCTGTTGTAGGTGACTATTTGTTTAAGATTTGGAGGCTATCTATTGGCCAATGAAGTCCTTCCTCCTAGAGCTTATGGAAGGGCTCTATTATTCTCCAGAACTGATTGTAGTTTGTTGGTTATGCATTTGAGTGGTGTCAGCTGGGGACTGTAGATGAGCAGTGGGGGTGGGGTCATCTGTCATTATGTGTTTTTGGCTTGGCTTGCCCTATATTGTTCCTGCATATTAATCTTGCCTTGTCAATTTGTTTCTTCACCTTCTTAAGTGGGTATTGTAGTTTGAGAAATGTCTCTTGTAAATCCAAGTCTCTGTTTTGTGGGTCTGATCAGATGTGGTTGTTTGGCATTGGCCTTTGGAGATGGGCCTATTCAGGATTCTGTTCAGGGCCTATACAGTTGTTCTCCTAGAATCATAATATAAATCAGGAATTCATACGTTATTCAATCTAAAAACCCCACTAAAATACTTTATGAAGTACTATGCAACAGGTCCAGCTTTTTCTTGAAAATGTACAAGGAGAAAAGGTTTTGGTAGCTTCATTGGAGAATTGGTTCATGTAATATGATTTACTTTCCTATACCTTAGAATGCTCCCCAGCATTAATACATAATTATACCTAATGTGTGCTCAGATAACTTCAGTACTACTATTCTCTGTTTGCTGCATTACCCTGTCTAAGCCAAGAGCACACATGATCTTTATAAATTGGGGTCAAGGGCAAGAAATTATATGGGAGATCTGTAGGACAGAAATAGTTAAAATCATGCCACTGGATTAGCTTAGCACTAAAAATTAGACTTATTTTTTTAAAAACAAAAAGGCAGAATTTGCATATGGACAACAAGTAGCAACTGCTATTTAAATATCTCCATCATTGTATATTTATAGGTTTAGAATGAATCCACTAAAGCTAACAGCTCCCAGCTGATGGACCAATGAGTAAGAGATGTAATTCTTTGCTAATTTTGTTCTTGAAGGAAGCAACAATTTACCGTTCTTCTTCCCACTACAAAAAAGTCTTTAATAAACTTATTATTTTTAAAAACTGTTCATAGTTTGGGACTTATTTTGTGCAAAATTTACATGTGTTGTTTCCCACACAAAAGTGCTGTGAGAAAACATGGCTGAGCAGGAATTTGAATCCTAGGCTCCAACTGTCCTAGTTCAACATTCAAACCACTACAACACACTGGCTCATCTACAGGGATAAAATGTATTACTGTATTAATGTTCTAATAAAATGTACAGTATTATTAAAATATATTAATAAAAACAAAAAGTAATACTGGTAGTCCAACTTGTTATAAATATATATGTTTAAAAAGTAGGTTTTTCCACAGATACCTTAGAGTATCTACCACTGAAACATAACTCCCCAAACTGAAGATAGTTCTCCATATGAAATTTTACCAGTAATTGGTAGAGCAATAATCTTTTGTTCATTTATTTATTTTATAGATTCCTTCTTAGACAACTGACATTGTACTTTTTGGTCTCTGTGACTCACACAAAAAAATATTTCAGATGGATTTGGGGCTTATTCACATTAGACAGTTATAGTGCTGTTATTCCAGTTTAACTGCCATAGTTCCATCTTAAGGGATCCTGAGAGTTGCAGTTTAGGAATGGGCATTTTGAATTCTCAACCAGAGCATTCTGTTGCCTCACCACACTATAAACCCCAGGATTCCATAGCAGTTAAAATGAAATAATAGCACTGTAATTGTCTAGTGTGAATGGGCCATTGGAGTGAGAGCCTCTCCCCTTCTTCCTACTGCACAGATTTCAATATGCCTCAGCTTCTTCTTCTCATTTCTTTTTCCTCTGCTGTGCAAACATCATCAGTACGAATGTTCTCTCATGGTGAGATTGCTAAGTGCTTAGTGCTTCATATAGTTCTTAGTTTAGTGTTGTAAATAGTCATTAATCTAGGGCTGTTAAGTATTTATTCATCACTTTTCATCTGTACATGGTTGGGCCTTCATTGCTTTTGTTGAAAGTTTTGGCCTGAGGAATTTCATGGGCTCTTAAGGCCTACTGTAAATTCTGTGCCACCTGTGGAAAGAAGATCACTCTACCAGACAGAAACATTCAGTGCCTTTTCTTTCTTGGAGAGGGGCATCAAGTATACTTATGTTTTATCTGCAAGGGATGTACTAAACATTGACTTTGCAGTAACAGCTTAAACTGCATTTGACAAAATTGGAAAAATCCCTCTCAGTGCAGCTGACTTAGTCACCAAGAACCCCCGTTTGACATACTAGTGACTATCTGTAAAAGACCAAATAAATAGTGACCCAAGTTCTTCTGTCCTCTAGTTTGACTCTGGGAAAGAATGTGGCCTCAATTCAGCATCACCTCAGTGTAGCATAAAGATCTGCATGAAGACTTTACACTGCACTGACAAACATACCACCCTTCCTGACTTATTTTGAAGCCCTGAAGCTGCCTCACACAAGCATTCTGTGCTTGAACGTGATTAGGAAGGGTTGGAGAAGGTCTGACTAGCCCTTTCATAGCCAGGTGCACAACTATGAGATCAGCGCTGAGATCTGCAGGAGTCCTCTTGTATCAGCGCTTCAGTAATCATTGTGCATCCAGTTTGTGGACTTGCAAATTTGTGGATTGCCAGACAGTTTTCTGATCGTGCCTGCCCACACTGAAGCACAGAATGTCTGTATGAGGTGGCTTGGGGCTTTGAAGTTGGTCAGGAGTGAGACTTTCGGCAATGCATGGAGAGGACAAGAATGCCAAATCTTCATGGCATCTGTAAAAAAAATCCACATATTTAAGGGACACTTAAACAGTTGTCCCCATCTGAGTTATGGCCAATGATTATTGGGAAACGTGAGAGATTTGTAGTGGATATTTCAAGCAGAGTAACTAAAAGCGTTAGGCAGAAGTTGAAGCAGTAGCTGCTCAGTAACTAGCTGAGAAAGAAACTAGTCTTCTTCATAAGGTATATGCAGATAAGTTTTACTCATGAATACATGTGCATAATCAACACAGGTTCATCTTCTTGAGGAAAGGAAGAAAAAGAAAGGTATAGCATTATATCAGGAAGTTGGAGCTTCTCAGCTTGAGAGAGCTCTTGGAAGCACATGCTTAATGGATGCAGGCAGAGAGAGAGAAAGAAAGGTGCGAGAAAAGATGAGAAGATAAAACCCCAGAGAGCAAAGGGAATGCCTACATAATGCAGGAAGAGAATGGGTATGAACAAACAAACAAACAGGAAGTAACCATAAACATGCTGTACTTGAACTCCTAGAGAGTGGCATGCTATTTACCAATGAATATAGGCTTGCAAAGATTGCAACATCCAACAATGACAGCATTGATGCAATTATAGCTTCAGTACTGAAGCTATCAACATCAGTGATATCTACCTCAAGATCAACTTCATTTCCATGTTCTGTCTCAGCACCAGTTATTTCATCCCAGTATACAGCAACCCATGTCTGTCTGTCTATAACTCAACCACTTACTCTGGGAAAGAGTTTGGAAGGAAGTTCCCCCTCCCCCAAAATAAATAAAAACTGAAAACATTGAAACCATATCCACAAGGAAGAAGATGGGAATGTTCCTCAGAAAAAGACAAGAAGTAAAAGACAAGAAATAGACCTATCCCATCTTCTATCTCACAAGGTTTGATTTGCTGACATAACATTGGTGCCATCAGATACAGCTGTCCCTTCAGCATCAAGAGAATCTTTTTGTCTGTAAAGAGTAATCCCAAGATACTTTACTCCAATAGCAAGTCAGACAGTTTCCTTAGGTGAGACATTTCCTTAGGTGAGACAGAATAGACAGTCAAAAGTGGTTGTTCTACAAGTAGCATTTCAAGCACTACAGAATTGATGTGGAAGACTGCAGATGGATTTGCTTCCAAGCATAAACAGATGTGTCTCAGATACTGCAGCAGAGTGGGAGTAGGATCTCACTCACCGAGAGGTGCTTTTCTGAATAGCATGGACAGGTCCTCTCCTCTACATATTTCCTCCTATTCCACTAACAGTGAGGGCAACAGTCAAGACCAGAGGTAATATATCATGCTGCATTCTTATCACTCTGTGAACAACTTTAATTCTCAGGTTGTTCAGCCATCATTTTCTTCTCCTCCCAGCAATTCCAGATCTTCTCAGGCAGGTGGAAAGGTTCAGCACCTCGATCTCTGCGCCTTCAGGTTGACAGCATGGAGGATTGCTCCTTGCTGAATGCAGTGTTGTTAGGGCCCCCAAAAAGTGTTCAACCATCAAGTTATTATTTTAAATGAAGTAATTTTCTGGCTTATGTGAATGGTACTGTCACAAGTGTGCACAATATACTGTAGCAGATGTTCCTTTCCTCCCTTGAAAAATTCAGATTTTTCATTCTCTTCCTGAAATACTTAAGTAGCAACATAGTCTTCTCACAGGATGTTTCCATTATCCTATTATTCACATATCCACTGAAGAAATTTTGAAAGATCTAAACAGATTTTATCCCCTGTGCCACATAGGGTGCCTCCATAACTGCTCTCTGTTGTCCTTTTACAAGTGGTAGAATCTCTTTTGAACCTGTAACGTCAGTGGATGCTTGTCTTCTTTTAAGACTTTTCTTGTGATGATTACTTCTGCAAGGAGAGCTAGTAGCTTTCAAAGACTTGCCTAACTTGATGTTCCATAGAGATAAAGTTATTTTGAGAACTGAGTATTTCCTTTCTCCCAGAAGTGCTCTCTCAGTTGTGTTTGGTAACTGCATTTCTTTATTTCTAATAAAAAATAAATTCTGCCATTTGACAATTTGTGATCAGAATATGAAACTGTCCTTTGTACATGCTAGATTTTGCTACATGTTTTGAAAGTATACATTTTTTCTCTACCTGTACCCATTTTCAATTAAAACATGAAGAGAAATATAATTAAGCATCTCTAGAAGGATCCTGTTGTTTGCCCACTTGATGGGTGACAATATATAAGCACATTTGGAAAAATCTTTAGACTCTATTTAAGAGAAAAAACAATACAGGAGAGGAGAGTAAATGCTTGTAAATATAGCTTGTAAAGAGCCAGTATAAAATTTATTTCTATTATCTTGCAAGTCAGCCTATCAAAGATCAACAGTCTCTCTCAGCTCAAGTGTCAAATGCTTTGATTACTTTTCCATGGGAAGGTTGCTTAGATAATCAGTTCAAAGTGTGTTTTTGACACTTTTTTCAGTTTGAGGAGGAAACCTGAAGTTCTGATATAAATATGATATTGAAATCTCTAGCCAACAAGTAATGATGGACAGAGGGAAAGTGTATATACCTTTTAAAAGACTGAATGCATCACATGGAAGGAGGCTGCTTATTCCTGCAGAGATTCGCACAGAAGTAAGTCACCACTGCATAGCACTTGCCTGTGTTATACAACAGTTCAGGGAAATTCAAACAAATCCTCAAGAACCTCAGAAGATGTGACTAGCTGTGGCATCATAACCAGGTGCTTCTTTGATCCTCCACTACTCTCTAGGGGTGGAATGGGTATTTGACAATTTTCTGAATGTGTTTGAAATGTGGTGTTCCCAACCACTTGGGAAATGTGGAGAGGAAGAAAAAGCACTTGAAAAATTCCCACAAGGTGCAGGAGAGGAGAGAAGCAGCCCAAGCCACACTGGAGCAAATTAACAGGGATGAGAAGGTATCAGGGAGCTTGAGTAGGCAGGCAGGAGAAGAAAAGTCAAGAAAGAAGGGGGGCATCAGAGCCAAGGGAAACGGGGAGCAAGTGGCACAAAAAACCATCCAAGAATGGGTGGTGGAGATTGGGCAGCAGAAGAGGAGCAGCCTTGATGAATTAACAGAGATGAGATGAGAAGAAATTGGGAAACCAGAGTAGGCAGGAACAGAGGGAGAAGTTGAGAAAGAAGGGGAGCAGCAGAGCCCAGAGAGTACAGGGATCAACTGACACAAAAAAACAGCTGAAAAAAGAGAACTTTATGCCATCGGGAGAGAAGCAGCCTTGGCAGCATCAAAGGAAATGAGCAGGAATGAGAAGGAATTGGGGACCATAGAGTGTGTGTGTGTGAGAGAGAGAGAGAGAGAGAGAGAGAGGGAGGGAGGGAGAGAGAGAGAAGAGTAGTGTAGAGCTGAGAGAGTTCAAGGAGCAACTTGCACAAAAACCAGCTGAAAGAAACTGAAGTACCAACAAATTTATCAAGCATTATTTAAGAAAGCATGGTAGAAATGGCAGAAATTAATCCCCAAAGAACCCCCATGCATCAACAATACTATTTCCTGCACAGAAAAAACTGTAATTGGGGACTTATTTTGCACAAAACTTGCACATGGTTATTTTGCAGAGAAAACTACATTTTCTTTTGCCTGTGAAGGAAGTATTATTTTCTGCTCAGAAAATGCTGTCTCCTACACAAAAAATTCTGTTTTCTGTGCAAATTTGGCACAGAATAACTCCCAAATTGCAAATAGATTTCAAAAATGGTGTGATTTTCAAAGACTTTCTCACCACAAGAACAAAAATGCTAAAATTGTTTGTTGTGATGAACTTCTGGGGGTATAGCTATATGAAATGCCAGAGCAGCCTGGAACCACATTGCGAGGCAACCAGAATAGCTCCTCCGGAGAGAAACCCAGCCCAGTAGTGAGCAGGAGGGGCTGGTGGCTGAGACCAAAAGTTACCGTATATAAAGGCAAGAACCAGTTGTTGGTTTTTAGTCCTTCGGTGAGATTCCTAACAAGAAGCTATGGAGTAGAGACACTTAGCCAACCAGAGTGTGTGACTGTATGAGAAAGGGTTAATTCTCAGTGGAAGCCTAATGAGAGGCAGAAGAGTAATTGAACCCTAGCAGAATCTGGCCAGAGAATGTGACCTAGATTAGTGGTTGAGCTTTTGGTGGAAGTGTAGGCAAAGGGCTGTTATACAATACCTGTGCTTCATATCATCGTCTAAAGATACAAGTGGACTATCTAAAAAGTGCACTGAAGAACTGTACTAAATTTGACCTGCATCTGATCTTTAATAATTTTATTCTTATTGTTATCCCAAATAAATGTTAGTTTATTTTCATAAATACTGACTCAGCTGAGTTGTATGCAGTATTTAAAGTAAAACAGAAAATACACTACCATAAAGTTATTGAGTAATTCTAAGCAAATATTGAAAACCCTCACCCTCATACACAAAGGTGTCATTATAAATGGGGAGGCAGAGCTGTGTGATAAAGACAGGGCACCGCCACACCCTTGGAAAGATGTAAGGGCCTGTCACACTCATCTTCCTGCAAGAAGAAGATTAGTGAAGAATTTCATTCTTCCTACACATTGAAAGGGAGAAAAAAATCTATGCTGACTGTGGGTCTTTTGTAGATTATAGTCTACATTTTGTACATTTTTTTCCCTACTTCAGATCTAATTAAGTTGTTCTCTTTTAAAAGCTAGTAATTTTTTTAAGCTTCCACAAGCCTCTTTGGATTAGTATTGTTATTTTTGTTTTGGTATATTTCTATCCTACCTTCCTCCATTTTAGTCTGAAAATAACAATTTCAAAACTGAAGGTTTAGAAGTAATTTTGGCATGAGAATTCTTAGTGTTTGGCCCATTTTCCTTATGGCTGTGTGGATGCTAGATTTTCTTTTGATATTGTAAAACAACATATTTATTTACCTCATTCATCTACCCAGTCTGTTTCCTTTTCTTGTACTGTGAATTTTTAAGAAATGAAAAACAAAGGGAGGTCAGAATATATGTATTTTTCCCCTTTTATTCTGCCAATATGTTTCACTTGAGTGTTCATTTTCCAGCTGAGCAGACGCTTCATTGGGCTGTATAATTTTAACACTTATGGCAATGATTTTTTTAAAAATCTTTTTTTATTTTTAAAGGGAGTTTAGCCGACTAACCTCTGACATAATGACCAGGAGGAAGATTCTAATGGAAGATTCTAATGCCAGTTTGTAATGTAGCTTGCAGCCAGATGGCCCTCTGCTGCCCTCTGTAGGCTCCCTATATAACTGGCAGGCACCAAGGTTTTACCAGAACCTTCACATGCTGTGCTCTCTGAAACATACCAGGATTATATAATTCCTTTATATAACCAAATACAATGTTCTTGATTAATAGCAAAGTGGCTTTGCATTCTGTTGTATGATAAGGTGCTTTCCTGCATAGTTCTTTATATCTTTAGTCTTTTAACATACTGAACTGCTTTTTTCAAAGTTTTTTTTGGGGGGAGGAGCTTTGGGAGATGGTAAGGGGGAGTTCAAGTAATAGCATAGTTTCCCTCAGATAAATGGTTTTGTTGTTGTAATCAGTCTGTGCTTATTCTGCTCATAACATTCTTTCCTTGCAATGTTTTGCTTTTGGAGGTTTTCGTTCCAAATTCTCCCATCTTTTATTTTATGTAATTTAATAATTTCATGCATGATCTGTTTTAGGTTATGCAGATGATTCAAAGATCCATTAGCCTGGAACAAATCATATTTTCACAAAACTCAAATTTCTACCACTTTTTCAGTATCCATCCACAGATTTTTTTTAAAAAAATGTGCCTAAAGAATCATTCCCAACGTTTCTTTTTCCCTACTTCCTCAACAGATCTGATGAAACTATTCTGTGTCAGCTACTCAAACATAGTTCAGCCTCTGCATTAGAAGCTGATTTTATCTTGGCTGATTTATTTAAGATTCTCTTCTCTATTTTTTACTGTGTTTTTCCTCACCCATTTTTTCCTTCTTAATCATTAAACTGAATTTTGTTATTCAGTTCATTTTCTTAGTTTGTCAGTCCACCTAACTTGATATTTTGCTTTTAATTTCTTCACTGTCTGTTCTTCCGCATGAAGCAGAAACTATTAATTTTTAAGGAAACATTTATCTTTGAAATCTATCCCTTCCATGTCTTTGCATTGTCATCCTGCTCCAGTGTTCCTGTCCTTAAAAGATACTTCTCCTCCTTCCTTCTTCTGAAAAGTTATTCAGTTGTTTCCAGACAATTATAAAGAAATCCCCTACCCTAGTTTGAAGACCTGTTCTCTTTTGTTTCACAAGTTAGGACCCAAACCAATGGATTCAAATTACAATGAAGGAGTTTTTGACTAAATCTAATATATAAAGGTCAAAGTTTGTTTGTATCATGCAACGACCTCATATGATAGGCTGCCTAAGAAGATTCTATGGAATCCTTGGGTTTGTGGTTTAGGGAGGGGCCTTAGAATTCTCAGCCAGAAAGCTCTTAGGCCTGAGTCAACTGTGTCTGTCTTGAATAGACCAGTTGCTATGGAGATAAGCCCTAGCAGCAAGGAGGAGGGCAGTGCATTCCCTCAGGAACTCAACCTCTATATGTTAATAACTCAGATTGGATTGGGGAATATGGGGAAAAGTCACAGGTACTGGGAAATTAGAAACAGGATCTCAAATCTTTCTAACAAGTATTACCTATGAGAAAATAAAACCCATGGGAATGCCAGGTATATATGCTAGTACTAGAAATATTTTTTAATGGTATGATCTATTTCTGCAGTGAAGCATTATGGAAGCTTGGTGGATTACCCTTTTGTTAGAGGTTGTTAAGTAGAGGATGTGTGGATATCTGTCAGAAATGCTGTAAACATCAGGAATCCTGCCCCAATGGGGATTAGATTAGAAAATTAGTAACTTTTCAAGATGCACATACAAAGCTGTCTTAAAGGGTTGTTACAGCCGTTATTCTTTTCCACCATTCTTTATCTGCAGTAGTAGCTATGTAGGAAAAGGCATCTCTCAAAGTAAAATTGACATAATGAAGGAATACAAAATCATTAATAATTTGTTGTACAAAATCTAGGCAATTCTTGCTGGTAAACCCATCCTGGGAAATTCTATTTCCCTTGCACTCAAATTGCAATGGTGAACTATTGGGAAAAATGCTGCTCAATTGATCTTTTCCATAAACCAGATGAGAAAATGTTAATTTTTTAAGGTCGGCAAAGATTTCTTAGAAATCTATTAACAGCCATAGGGCTGTTAACACACACACACACACACACACACACACACACACTAGTTTGGAAAAAAAAATTGCAGTTCAGAGTTATGTTTGGTTTGCACGTTTTCCCTGCCACAGATTTTTCTGTGCTTCAAAGAAAGATAATTTCCAATAAAAATCAAGTATCTGTTCAGCACTGAATGCAGCTTGTGCTTCATTTTTTAGGGAAGCACACAAACCTATGAAACACACCACTGACAAAAACCTGAAATACTGATATTCACCTTATTCAGGAAGATTTTAAAAAACTTCTCAGAATTTATTGATAATGAATTGTTGTCTTGTCTGACATAGATGCAGAAAATGTGTATTCCTAACATATTATGACAACCATCTTTTAACCTAACTAATGTGCCATAGAAACTGTTATTGACAGGAATAGGTGGCCAACAGCAGCCTTTTTCAGAAGTGGATGTAGAATGGGGTGGGAAATGTGTGACATCTAGGCCACATTCATCCCCCAAGGTTACAGAAACCTCCACCCTGAATTGCAGAGCTGTTTGTTAATAAAAATGTTCCCCATGCTTTGCCATGTTTTTCAGGCTACCTGGGTTGTTTTAAACCCAGAAGAAACGTTTCTTCAACCCAGGATTTAAAATCAGAAGTTGACTTGCAGTTTACTTCCTGATTGAACAAGGGAGCTTCTTCTGCACCTAAAATGGCCCAGGAAGCCCACTCAAATAGCTGAATTTTCTGTCATGACCCATAACAGACATAAGGGAATCTTTTATATATTTATATATATATAAAAATGGAGAAATGCAGTAGAAGAGTACAACTCTCCAAGTTTCTATACAGCCAACTCCTGGCAGTTGCCCACTGCTGAAGTAGATTTTACACCCACTTTAGAGCCAGTGGGAATTGAAAACCAGTTCCAGCACAATTGGAAGCAATGCTCTCTCACTATGCAAACAATCCTGGATATGCTCACTCTCTTGTGTAGCTGAAAGGAGGAGATTGGAGGCTTTTGTGACCACATGAATAAAACACAGTTCACCATTATATCTGAACTTATTTAACTGATTTCTTAGACTAAGCCAATATAGAACCTTAGTTTCAGATCCTGAATTGTTCAGGAACTATAGCAAAATCAAAAGCTGAATTGAGTTAAAACAAAACAGGAAACTGTCCATTATCAGAAGCTAAAGTTTTTGCTCTCATCCTTATGGGAATGTAAAGGGAGTAAAGGGGAGAAAGGAGCACACAAGCTAGAGGTTCATGGAGGCTTGTTCATATAGGGGAAGTTCTTTTGCCAATGTCCAGTGTTGCAATTGGTTAATGAAAGTAGTAGCAGTAATTACTTTAAACTGATTAGCTTGGGAGGGCATTATAATAGAATCCGTGTGGTATTATTTTCATCAAAAAGTTACGCTACTGCAAACAGGTTGATCTTTTTTGTTGTTGTACTATTCTGTCATTGTTAATTGCTCTGATAGAAAAATAGCGGGGAGGGTTAAAAATTGCATTTTAAAGTTAATTTTCTCAAAGAGGTAGGTAAAAAGAATTATATAGTGTCACATGTCCAGTAACATGGCTGTAAAGTACATGAAACCATTTTTTTCTTAAATTTATGGTCTTAAATAATGACCATGCTGGTGAGAAGTTTTTTTAAATTAATTGTAGTGAAAATAAAACATTTGCATAAAAAAGTAAGTTATACCAATGCATGCCACTGAAGAACATAATTATTTTGTACTTTTCCAGAACAATTTTCTTCATGCTAGTTCTGAATGGTAACATCACATATACAGCGGATGCCGTGCACTATATGGACCTTACTCAGACTTTTTCATATTTGCTTCTTATATAAGGATGTTCAGTGTGTGCAGTAAGAAGGGGCAGTCCTAGCTATTTTGCCACCCTGAGCGGAGAACTGGACTCAGTTTGTTTACTACAGTGTAATCTGAATTACTTTTTAAACATTTTTCTATCAACAGGTTGCAGTACTTATACAATCTGCCATATCAGATATCAACAAGAATATTTCTCCTGTATTGTTCATAATTGTGAGAAGGGGTAACTTTACCAGGTACCACTTGGAATAGCTGAACCTGCTGGTACTTTTATCTCCTACACAAATTACAGGTTGAAGAAATTTACCTTCCTCTGCATATGATCAGCCATCTTCTCTAGGTTCATACTTATTCCCCTCTTTCTATCTTGATTTGGAGTTCTTGGCTTTGGCTTAACCCTTGGTGGCCCATTTCATATCTAGTTTGGCTAGTTCCAGAGAGGGGAATCGTTTATTTCTTCTAAAATGGACTAGGTTGGATTCTGAAATAAGAGAGGATATTCACTGAAACATGGAAGAAAGACATTTCAAAAGCTGGAGCAGATCAATATTCTCCATCATAATCTGTTCCATGAGTACAGTTGCTTTGTTAGAAGGACTTAGAGCAGGGTAGCCAGTTTCCTGACTGAAACAGGCAAATAACTTCTGCTTCTTCTTCGTGGTCTCTGTGCCTTCATACACTAGGAGCTTTAGCGCCTGCGCGGTAGCGTTCGGAAACTTCTAGAGCTTGTTCGCTTGGCGGGAACCCCTCCCCCACGCCGGTACTGCGCATGCTCCTCCCGCCGAGCAACGGTCTCTCCTCAGTTCTTTCTCGTCCGCCGCCGCGTACGGAAGGTTCTTCAGTTTGTTCCTCTCACGTTGTGCTTGGCTTGCTGTTTTTCACGGTTTTACGGACTTTCGGACTGTCTTTGACCTCTCTTTCGGACTCCCCCTTCGGTTTTTCGTCTTTTTGGATTTCGGAGTTTGGCGTTCTTCGTCTTATGTCCGCGCTCTTTAAAAAGTGCGTGTCCTGCGGCCGCAAGGTTGCCCTCAACGACGGCCATAAGGAGTGTCTCTTCTGTTTGGGTGAGTCCCACAACATCCGGACTTGCCCAATTTGCCGGGATTTTACTCCCCAAACTCTCCGCAACCGCTCCGCGAGACTCAAATCTTATTGTTGGGAACAGTCTCTGCGGGCGATAGACGAGACCTCCACTTCCAAGATGGCCGACAAGAAGACGACCACGCCATCGACGGTATCGGCGGCTGCCGTTCCGTCCACCTCGTCGGTATCGGGCTCGGTACCGGCGAAACGCCGATCTCGGCGCTACCGAGGATCCCGAAGCTGTCGGCGGCTGCCAAGTCAGCAAAAGGATCCTCGACGGCGAGGAAGGCTGAGGCTCCCCTTACGGAGACGCCTGCTAAAAAGCGCCCTGCTCCGGACGGAGGCAAGGGCAAGGAGAAGGAGAAGAAGAAGAAGAAGAAGAAGGAGAAGAAGCGCTCCCCAGCTGGGGACGTTCGACCTCCTACTCCTCCTCCTACTCAGCAGCCTTCCAAAGGGCGAGGCGAGTCCGTCGATCTCTCGGACGATGAGATTGAGGACGTTCCCCAACAGCGCCCGGACTCGCCTGTGGCAGACCCTCCAACCCTGGTGGAGGAGCGCCACCGCCCTCTTAGCCGTCGCAGGTCGGCCGACCTGCAGCAGAGGGAGCCCTCTGCTTCTCCGGAGCGGCGTTCGACCTCCTTTAGGTCCCGGTCCCGCTCTTCCGAGCGTCCGGTGGCCTCGCCGCCTCCGAGGGAGACAAGAGAGGAACAACCTCGCTCGTCTGCCTCCAGATACACCTCGGCGTCCTACGTGGCCAGGTACGCGAGGGAATCTGAATGGAGAGAGCGCCCGGCCTCCTATCGGTCGCATTCGCCATCGTACCGGGATCGGTACCATCGTGGCCCGAGTCGCTGGGAGACCTTCCGGAGGTCCCGGTCACCTCGTCGACAGCGCGAATCGCGCTCGCCTAGAGGGGACGAGGCTCGGTACCGTCGACGCCGAAGCCGATCTCCGTCGGACCGCCGCTCCTTCAGCCGCTCTCCCTCTCCTCGATATCATAGGGCGAGGGAGCCTTCACCACGGTATCGGGCGATATCGCCACCTCCTAGGGTCACGGCAACGGCGACGCGCCCTACGGAGTCGGTGGTGACTGAGCGGGCTACGACGACGTCAGCCTGCCAGACTACCCCGGTCACCACCAAGAGGGTGAAGTCAGTGGTCAGCCATCCCAAGCGGGACGCTGCTGCTACCACCGCCCCGGCTGCGGAGAAGCCTAGGAAGGCAACACCTGCGGCGACGAAGGAGCCGGAAAGCGAGCGGCGAGAGGACTCACTGAGCTCGGAGTCGTACGACTCGAGCGCGGAGTCAGAGGTGTCTGAGGCGGCCTCACAGGAGTCTCCTCCGCTGGGATTCGGGGACCCGATCCCAGATTCTGCTCCAGAGGACGTCCACCAGTTCTCTGCGATGCTGCTCCGCATGGCCACTACCCTCGGCCTTAAGATCGCCGATGCGGAGCCGGAGGACGACGATCCAGCCTTCTCCGTCTTCGAGGAGAAGCGACCTTCCACGGCCCCGCTGCCTCTCCTGCCCCGGGTATCCAGACTGGTGAAGGCCGCCTGGGATAGACCGGCCTCGGCTCAGCCGATACCGCAGCGGTTAGAACACCTCTACAGGGTGCAGAAGGATAACGCCGGTTATCTCTTTAATCACCCTGTACCGAACTTGTGGTCGTCGAGTCGGCACAGACAAAGGGCTCCGGCAGGCAACACACCACCCCGCCGGACAAGGAGGGCAGGAAGTTGGACGCCTACGCAAGGAGGTTCTATTCAGCTGCCTCCTTGCAGATCAGGCTGTCCAACACTCAGGCTTGCCTCGCGGCATACCTGAAAAAAGTGCTCGATCGCCTGCAACCGGCGATGGAGGCGGTACCGGAGGACATCCGCCAAGCCTCCTCCGTGATCTTCAATGAGGCTATCTCCATCGCTCGGCACCAGATGGCCTCCTCCCGGCACGCAGTGGAGATCGCCTCCCGGGTCATGGCGGGATCCGTCGACCTCCGCCGCCATGCTTGGCTGCGACCGGCCGACATCCAGGAGGACACCAGAAGGAGGATTGAAGATCTCCCCTTCGACGGTGAAGGCCTATTCAATTCGTCCACAGACGAAGCTTTGGACAATCTTGTCAAGGCGAGACTGACCGCAAAAAAGATCGGGCTGCAGCCGGCCACGCAGGCCCGCAGGGCCTCCACCTTCCGCCCATCCTGGCGACGATCCTCCACCTCGTCGTTCCAGCGTTCGGCCCAGTCTGGACAGTCGAGACCGTCCTCCGGCTCATCGGCCAGACACACGATTAGGCGGCGCCCGGCTTCGTCGAAGAAGTCCTCCTCCGAGACAAAGTCTCGGTTTTGACGTGCCTGGCAGGACCCACCAATACCCACTTTTCAGCCTACCATCAGCGCTCGGAGACCGACCGACTCTCGCTCGACACCTAGCGGAGTGGCAGTATGTCACTACGGACTCTTGGGTGCTTTCCATCGTCCGTCTTGGCTACGCCATCGAGTTTCTCGATATTCCTCCTCGTGGCGTTTACTACTCCACGCCGTCGAGTCCGGCCCTCCTGGAAGAGATCCAATCCCTCCTCCAGAAAGGGGCGATCAAGCGGCTCCCGCAAGAGGCCAAGACCACCGGCTTCTTCTCCAGGTACTTCACGGTACCGAAAGCCGACGGTACCCTCCGGCCGATCCTAGACCTCAGAGGGGTGAACTACTACATCCGCCCCAAAAGGTTCAAGATGGTCACGATACCGTCGATCCTACCCTTCTTACATCGAGGGGACTGGTTCGCCTCCATCGATCTCCGAGACGCATACTTCCATATCGCCATTCGCCCGCAGCACAGACGGTACCTCCGCTTCGCAGTCGACGACACCTGTTACCAGTACAAGGTGCTGCCGTTCGGACTCTCGACTGCCCCAAGGGTCTTCACCAAGTGCATGGCCCCGGTGGTATCCTACCTGCGGACGAAGGGCGCTTCCGTCTTCCCCTACCTCGACGATTGGCTGTTGGTGGCGTCCTGCAAACAGAGACTTTACCACGACGTCCACATGACGTTGTCACTCCTGACCCGCCTTGGTCTACGAGTGAATCCGAAGAAGTCCCACCTCGAGCCGGCGAGGATCTTGGACTTCATCGGGGCGACGCTCGACTCGACCTCCGCCAGGGCGTACCTACCAGAGTCTCGAGCACAAACCTTGATCCGGGCCGCCGCTCACGCTCGTACGGCCCCGACGTTATCTGCGAGAAGCGTCCAGCAGCTCTTGGGCTACATGGCTGCGACGACCGCTGTGACATATCTCGCCAGGCTGAGAGCAAGACCTCTTCAACACTGGTTCGTCCGCATATTCGACCCCCTGCGAGACGAACAGACACTCCGACTGCAGCTGCCGGGAGACGTCCGCTCATCCCTCCGATGGTGGCAGTCGCGATGCAATCTCATGTCAGGGATGCCTTTCCAACAGCCGACACCGAAGGTGACAGTAACGACCGACGCCTCCCTGTATGGATGGGGTGCCCACTGCGGCGATCTCAGAGTCCGCGACAGATGGACCGACGACGAGACCGCTCTCCATATCAACGCGCTGGAGCTGCTCGCCGTCTGGAAAGCCCTACGGGCGTTCCGCCATGCCGTGGCGGGGCGCACGGTCCTGATTCTGACGGACAACACCACCGCCGTCTGCTACATCAACAGACAAGGTGGGACTCATTCCACGACCCTGCTCGACATCGCGCTCGACCTGTGGGAATGGTGCATTCGCCTGCACACGCATCCCGTGGCGGTTCACCTGGCCGGGCAGGAGAACACCACGGCAGACGCCCTCAGCAGGGACACCTCATCCCATCACGAATGGTCTCTCTCCGGAGAGGCGTTCAGACTGATTCGGGACCGCTGGGGCGAACCATCGATCGACCTCTTCGCGACCAGGGAAAACGCGAAGTGTCGCCGATTCTGTTCCAGAGCGGGCCACGATCGTGCCTCCATCGGGGACGCTTTCCAGTTTCCGTGGACCGGGGAACTCCTCTACGCGTTCCCGCCGTTCCCGCTGCTCGGCCGGACGATATCGAAGATCCTCGCCGACCGAGCCGACGCGATCCTGGTAGCCCCGTACTGGCCGAGGCAACATTGGTTCGCACCCCTGCTACAAGCTGCACGAGACGACCTGCTCCGGTTGCCACCGACACCGGACCTGCTCTCCCACTCCGGCGGCCGAGTCCTCCATCCGGACCTGCCACGCCTGGCCCTCCATGCCTGGAGGATATCGCACTAGACGATCCCGTGCTCGGTACCGTCCTCGTCGCGGCCAGGAAGGAATCCACCCGTCGCAACTATCAATACAAGTGGCGACGCTTCCTGACCTTCGCTAACGAGAGGAGTGAGCCGGTATCGCCCGCGGGGCTCTCGACCGTCCTGCACTTCCTCCTGCACCTCCGGCAACAGGGCCTGGCGTTTCCATCCCTGAAGGTGTATCTCTCCGCGATCGTGGCATACCAACCGCCACGATCTGCTGCCTCGGCCTTCTTCAGGAACGATACCGTTAAGCGGTTCCTGAAAGGACTTCATCATCTCTACCCGCCGGTATCGCCGCCGCTACCGCCGTGGTCCCTCTCGCTGGTGCTCTCGCAGCTGACGAAGCCGCCCTTCGAGCCAATGGCGACCTCGGATGACAGGCTCCTGACAATGAAAACTGCCTTCCTGGTGGCGGTGACCTCAGCGAGGCGAGCGGGTGAGATCACAGCTCTTCGTTCCGATGAGCCCTTCACGGTCTTCCACAGGGACAAGGTGGTCCTGAGACCTGACATCTCGTTCCTGCCAAAGGTGGTGTCCAGTTTCCATCTCAACCAGGACATCATCCTGCCTGCCTTCTTCCCGAACCCGACGACACCGTTGGAGCGGTCCCTCCACTCCCTGGACGTGCGTCGGGCATTGGCTTTCTACAAGGACAGGACTGCTTCCTTCCGACAGACGCCGCATCTCTTTGTTTGCTATGGGCGACATCGGAAGGGCCTAAAAGTGTCCACCCAGCGCTTCTCCAAGTGGGTGGTGAGGACTATTGAACTGGCGTATGAGCTCGCGAGGAAGCCTCCGCCAGTCCTGCTTCGAGCCCACTCCACCAGAGCTGTGGCTACTTCTGCGGCCCTCCTGCGAGGAGTTGACCTGCATGAACTCTGCCGTGTGGCGACCTGGTCCCAACCATCGACCTTCGTGCGCCACTACAGGCTCGACTGCCGGTCGCGCAGAGATGCCCGGTTTGGACGTGAGGTGTTGGCTTCCGTGCTGTAGGACCTGACCCGCCGTCCGACCGGTAAGCTACACAGTCTCCTAGTGTATGAAGGCACAGAGACCACGAAGAAGAAGAACAGGTTGCTTACCTGTAACTGTGGTTCTTCGAGTGGTCATCTGTGCCATCATACACACCCGCCCTTCCTCCCCTCTTTCTCAGGTCCCTGTAGGTTCTACGGCGGACGACAGAACTGAGGAGAGACCGTTGCTCGGCGGGAGGAGCATGCGCAGTACCGGCGTGGGGGAGGGGTTCCCGCCAAGCGAACAAGCTCTAGAAGTTTCCGAACGCTACCGCGCAGGCGCTAAAGCTCCTAGTGTATGATGGCACAGATGACCACTCGAAGAACCACAGTTACAGGTAAGCAACCTGTTCTTCAGCATAACCAATTTTTAAAAAATGTAAAAATGTCCATTAAGTTTAGAGCTTTAAAAAGCTACTTGTTAACTGCAGCTCCTAGAATTGCATAGCCAGCTTGAGCATGACCACTGACCAAGCTATAATTTCTTCAAGTTCTCCTTCAGAGATCAGCTAGACTTCAAGAGTACGGGCAGTGGCTCAGCGCTGGAGCTCAGCTTGCATTATGGGTGGAAAGAATATTTAAAAACATGGGAGGAAAAATTACAATGAAAGAGTTTTTCAAGCATCCAAAGACTCCAGTAAAGAGAAGAATCTTTTTCAAGCCCCTTTGCTATTCTTTTTCAGCCCTCAAATAAACTTCATGATTACTCCTCCCACCCAATCAGATTCACCTTTTCCCTATCCCCAACTTCAGGACTATGGCCTCCTCAAGCCTCTCTTAGCTTCCTCCTCCCACCACCATCTTTCTCCTCACTACAAGAACTCTTTGAAAACTGCAGAGTTTTTGAAGATTCTTGGCAATGGGAAGAAAATTGAATAATTTTGTAGGAATGAATAATTGAACACAGCACATCACTAGTTTTCAGGCAGAAGATCCTGAGCTAACTCACTGGTAAGGTTTGGGAAAGATTCCTGCCTGAAACCGTGGAGAATAGCTGCCAATCACTGCAGGCAGTATTGAGCTAGATAAGCCATTGCTTTGGATATAAGCTAGCTTCTAGTGATCCATTTGTACTCTTAAACAGAGAAGTAACTTCAACAATAGTTTAAACAGTTCGAGAAGCTTCAGCTCCTTTCTTCCAATTGTTGATAATTAGTCTACAAGAGACTGGGAGGAAAAAAAGAAATACTTTACATATGTAAATGCCTACCCACATTGAATCATGTTCTGTATAGATAACCACTGTTTTACTCAGATCTAGAGTGAAGATCAAAGTGGTAGATTGGATAGAAAGTTATATGTGGATTGTGGAGACCTGAATGCCAATCCTATGATGATTATTGGGTAGGTTTGTCACCCTTAGCTTGTGACAAAGAAATAACGTATTTATATGTGAAACCTCATAATATCACAACATGCAGATTTCATTTTGGGGACTTTTCATAAGTGCAAGAGTAAATATATTCTCTTTTTAAAATATGATTTCTTTTCTTTTTGTCACAGGCTTTCTGGTATGCCTATTTAATTGCCTAATATAACAGAGCAGGTGTTCCTTTCTGTGAAATCACCAGAAACAATATAACAGGTTTTTGCTTTCCATATGTTTTCACATGATCCCAAGACCATTGCATCACTGTAGATACAAGGAATGGCATGGTTCCAAATAAAAAGTATGAACAATAGTTTCTTCCTTTTAGTTTAAAATTTTCTTTTTAGTATTTTCTAAAATGCTGTTTCCTGCATATGCAACTCGTTTCCTCAAAGATCTCTTTGTTTGTTTTCAGGAAGAAACCCAAGACAATTGAAAAACAGAAGGAGTCTGAGGAGAATGAGATTACGCAGACGGGTGCATACAGCACCAAGCTGGGCCTTCCCTGCCTGAACTTTGAAACTGACGCCTCTCTGAGCCCGGTTCTCATCCATTCATCACATTCACCAACAAACCTGCACACACATACAGGGTCATCTGATTGTGAGTATAGTAAAGCACTTGGGGGATCTGGTGAATGTCTGTTGAAACATGTTATTTGCAGTTTCCCACTATTAATCCATGTTGTCAAATACAAATATCCACTTACTTTATCTAATCACTGGATGTGATAGAAGTCCTGGATAAGATATTATTGTTTCTCAGAACATAACAGCTATATTTGCATACACACCTTAATCTGTAGGAAGTAACATTTAATGAATACCTCCACACCCAGAATATACTGTTAATTTCATAGTTATACTAGCATATATACCTGGCGTTGCCTGGGATTTTAATACTTGTTAGAAAGATTTGAAATGCTGTGTCTCTAATTCCCCAAACTGTCTTGTCCAGTACCTGTAACTTTTCCCCATATTCCTCAATCCAATCTGTATTCAGAGTTATTAACATTCACAGGTTGGGTTCTTTAAGGAATACACTGTCTTTCTCCTTGCTGCGAGGCCTTGTCTCTGTAGCAACCAGCCTATTCAAGACAGTCACAGTTGACTGAGACAAAGAGCTCTCTGGCTGAGAATTCTAAAGGCTCCTCCCTAAGCTGTAATCCCCAGGATTCCATATAATCTTCTTAGGCAGCCAATCATAATGAGGTCTTCGCCTGACACAGGGAAACAAACTTTTACTTCTATATGTTAGATAACCTACTTCTTGCTGAAAACTCAGACATATACTGAATAATAACAACATATAGAACAGTATATTACACCAACTTCATCCTTCCAGTTGAAACTTGAATTATTTTATTTCTGACCAGTACAAGCCATTTTCACAACTGTAGAGCAGCCAGTGATAATGTCCTTCCTGCTGACTGCTCCATTGTTGTAAAATTCTTCTCATTTCTGGGCTAGGTGGGAAATTCATGACATTCATGAACTTCTTGATCAAGAATTGTATGCATTGTAAAAAAAAAAAACCCCAATAGATTTTGGTTGGTTTTGTTTCCTAATGCAAATTAAGGATTTGGATTTCCATATTTTGTTTTGGAATCAGATTACAGTTGGTTTGGATCAAGTCCAAATTAGCTCAACGTGAATCGGGCCAAATCTAAACCACGAAATAAGGATCTGAATTGTATTGGAGGGTATTTACTCAGTATGATTTCCTGGTTGAAAATAGTTTTGGTTGGCTTGTCCAAAATGGATTGTCCCCATCTGTTTCAGTTTCTTTGAAATAAAGGGTAATCTAGTATTCACACAACTAGATATGAGAAATATTTTGCTGTTTTATAGTTCTGTTACATATTTTAACTCAACGATGAAGCAGTGTAAACATTTTCACTTGTTTTTCATTGGTCTTTTTCATTTAAAAATGAGAATATAAAGTAGCTGAAATTAGATTGCTGAAGTATAGATCTTCACCCAGCTGTTGAAAATACTAATCCTTTACAAGAAGAGAGACCCTCAGAGGAATTGGGCATGTGAAAATTTCACTTTCACTGATGATTGGCAATGTCAGAGTTTCCTTTTTCTGAAGTGGTTTGAAAATGAAAATTTACAAGGGAAAGAAGGAAGAGGACAGCTTCCAAAAACTTTGAATCCAACTAGACTTTGTGGAGGCTATTGCAATCAGGTCATTGCAATAAAAGTAAGGATATCAATTTCATTTCTAACTTAAGAAAAATCTTTGTGAAGATAAATGTTGAAAGCGGCAAAGTAGAACAAAATACAAAATGCACATTATTAGGTTACTGCTACTGAAATTACATCAGATACCATTCATCTTTGTTTCTTTCATTAAATCCAGTACTTTTAGGAAGCATCACAGATGCAACAATCTTCCCATATTGATAAGAAGTAGAAAGTAGTTGTAGTCATATTTAATGTTCTCTAAGAGAAGTACTAAGTAAGTTAGTTATTATTGCTTTTAGTTTTTCTATATTCTGTTTTTCTCTTTTAAATGCCCCAAAGTTGCCCACAACATATTAAACGATAATAAAGGTAATAATAAAGCAACAATAACTGGTATTCAGCTCAGGAAAAGTTACAATGCAAAACAGCAGAAAATGCCAAAATCGGGGGGCAAAATAGTATTCCCAGTTATCATGATAAAGAATAAGCATGGAAATAAAGTAAAATATAATAATTATTTTACAATGAAGAATCTGCAAAACCTATTAACTAGGATGAGACATTCATTAGTAAATAGTGTGGTGATTGAAGTATATTTTTTAATCGTACTGATAGGAAAACATGAAAGCAGCTCAGCACAGAATACAGTGACTGAATTAACCACAGGATTTTGTTTTACAGCTGTTCATCTCATGGTCAGAGTAATTTATGAGGCACAGTAGTGTTTTGGGAGTGATATTTTCTGTTGTTTCTATTGCACTTGCTTCTTCTGTATAATTTCACTATTCTGTTAATAAGTGGAAGAGTTAATATTCAACCTTGTGTTATTTGACAGTGTGACTTGGTTCAGACATGGTTTAGCATTACAAGAACCAACCATGGAGAACATTTGGATTCAGTGTTCTTCTTCTTTTCCTCCCCTTTTGCATGCAAGAGAGGAGTTTGAAAACTTCCAGTTTTGAAACTTGAGAACTGTGGTCCATTCAACCTGTTGTTCTTTAATAAACAAGGATCTGAAATGTTGTTCTGATACTGGTTTATTTGAACTCAATACAGAATCAGAGGCATTCCCAAGTTCAAGCGTAAAGAAACTGCAGCATGTCAGAAGTGGAATGTTTCAGTCTCTTTCCACTGTGTGAGAAAGAGAAAGACAAAAGAGAAAAGTTCAAGTTTGAGGCCTGCCACAGCTCGGTAAACTGTGGTTTAACACTACGTTTGAACTTGGCTAGTATGTCTGTTGTAAAAGCAACAAATAAAATGAATTCTACTTTATTCTAAAATTATATATCACCAACGAATATTCCTTCTTTGCAACCCCAAAACTTTGCCTGCCTCTTTGTCCCACAAAGAGTGATTTGTAATGTGTTCATAGTTAATCTCACTTAGGTAGTCCCACTGAATCAATGGCATTTGCAAAAATGTTGACTTACAATTAAGCGGTTAATTTAATGAGTCCCAACTATAATGGGACTAACAATTGGATTTGGGCCTAGCAAATTAACATAATGGTTTGTGCGCTGCAGTCCACTCTATCAGATGCAACAAAGAAGCAGCTAGGCAGACCTCCTAAGGAGGACAATGCACTGTAAAAGTGCCACAACCAAAAAAGTTGTGCTCACCTGTTGAAATTTGAGTGACAGGAGGACATTGCTCAGGTCCTCTGCTATGAGGATTACAGCTGGCAAAGATTTGAAAGGCTGGGGAAAATAAAAAGATCTTTACCAGGTGCTGAATGGCATGAGGCCACACATTATTTCTGTATTTGATTGTGTCAAATACACAACTGGAGAGGCTCTTTCTCAAGTAACTGAACAGTTATGCCCTTATAATGGGAGAATCTGGAGAAGGGCTTTTATAAAATACTGCTGATCAGTCAGACAGCTAAGATTGACATGATGAGAGTGCAGTCCTTTCATTGTGTTTCACATTGGCGTTTATGTATTTGTGTGTGAGAGCAAACGTGTGCTGTAGCCTCAAGTTTGGGTTCCACCAAGGGAACCAAGTCAAAGTCAAGGTAGTCCATGTTCGTATCTCAGTAAAGCAACTTCAAGCCTGTCAAACCTAATAAGGAGGAATCAGATACATCCAAAACTGACCCAACAAATAAGCACAGATATGAGCAGTTTTATCTGCAAAATACATCACAAATTGGTCTCAGCAGGCTTCCCAAATTTTCTCCCTAGGTAGCCTTAGGCAAGACATTGTTTTGTAGTCTCTGCTCCTGTTTATAATAAGGAATCCTTATACTGCCATGTCTTATAATGATGTTTCAGGGATAGCTGAAATTATGTTGGTGAAGCATTTCAGATACTTTTAAAAGCTATATAAATACTAATTAAAATGAAATGTATTTCATTAAGACAATATTTGTTAAATCCCTTCACCATTTTTGACTTTATCCTAGTTGAATATCTTTGTGACCTTTTTATAAGTTTGAGTATATTTTTTTTCTTGTCTGCCTTCATAATTTTTTCTTTGTACTGTCATACTTTGTGCTGTTATTCTTGTGCTAGGCAAACTGGGTCCTAATATAAACACATCTGCATATTTCTGGAGTGAAAGAAGTCCACAGTCTTAATTAGTTGGAGTTAAAGAGCATGTGAGGCAGTGAATCCAGGCATTGTGTGACTCACCTTCATCTTTTGAACCCCCACCCAGGCTATCTGCTGGAAAAACTGTGGAATATCAGGAAGTGGGCTCTCACATCAGCACAAGCTAGTCCATGTTCATATTTGTGTTCCTCCTGCTACTTTCAATGAAGATGGTCCAACTGCCCTGGATCTGGCCATGTCACTGGAATCCTTCACTCAAGTTACCCTCTCCACAAAAAAAAAAAAAAGCTGGAGTCTTAAGCCACAGGAAGTGGTCAGTGAGCCATCCAACTCACACTAAAGCTTCTATATCTGCAACTTCCCCAGAGGTTCGTGTCAGATCCCATATAGCCAGGTGGTTTCTCACAGTTGAAACATGGATGCTGTTGAAGGAGCACTTCCAGCCTAAGTGAATTGCCCAGATGTTAAATCAGCTATTCCCAAATGTAGTCATGAAGTCTCCAGTTTCCTCCACTCTTTTACAACACTCCAAGAGGTCCAATCTAAACAGTAATTATTAGGAAAACATATACATAGGGTCACTACTTAGTTCTGGTAGCAAGGATAAGACCAGCCCCCTTGCAGAAGGTCATTTTCACCCAGCTAGATGATCAAGGTATAGCTATGATAGGAGACAAATTAATTGGCATAAAAAAATAGAATTGGAACCAGTTCATCTCACAGCATCTCCATCATCCAAACCAGCTAATCCACATGATACTGAAATACTAAAAACTGTAGTCTCTTGCACTAGCCAGTCACCCGTTCTGAATTCTGGCAGTAAATATGGCCAACATGTAGTATGAATGCAGCATGCAAGAGAACGATTGTTGTTCTGTGCTTTCAAGTCACTTCCAACCTATAGGGGTTGGACTTGATGGCCCCTGTGGTCTCTTCCAACTCTACATTTCTATGATTCTATGAATCTAAGGTGAACCTATCATGGGGTATTCTGGGGGCTGAAAGTGTGTGATATGCCAAAGATCACCCAGTGGATTTCTGTGGCCTAGCAGGGAATGGAACCTTGGTCTCCAGGGTGGTATTCCAATGCTCAAGCCAGTACATCACACTGGCTTCTATAATGTGGGGAGAACAATACTCCCTATGTTATGGATTATTTCCAAGCAGCCATGAGTCCTCTGGAATTGGATCTATGTGGTTTGCATCCAAAGCCACCATATGTAATCTCTCAACCTGAAACTGAAATATGACATTCATGATACTGCTCTTAGCTAAGAAAGTGACGTTGGCTGACAAGCAAACCAGGAAAAATTTTCAGGAACATGACCAGTTTGGAGCAGACATTCTGCCACTTATTTGACCTTGTCACACCAGAACCAGACTTTCTTGTTCTCAGGTTGGTCCTGCTAAATGATAGCTACCATCAAAATGGGAAAGAATTCAAGAAAAGTGAGGTCTCAAGAGATTGTTTCCCACTTGATAACCTGGAAAACACTGGGAATATCAGCTACCCTTAAAGTAGACTACCAAAGCAACACCACAGATCCTAAGAGAATTCTAGTACTCCCAGGCTGAGTTTGTCTTTTATGTCCCATATATATGTTCCATATAATCCAAACATGTAGTGTGAAGAGGTTTCTCCTATAGTGGCTATGACCAAGTGAATACAGAAGTCTTTATATGGCACATCACCCTGCATGCGAATTTGTGCTGCTCCAGTACAGTTGCAGGTCTTAAGAATGCACTTGCTGAGGATAAAGAACTGACAAATCAGCATCTGTAGGGAGGCCAGCTTGTGCCCCAAAAGGTAGGATATGCTCTTAATGAATTCCAGCTGGGTTCCAAGATAGTCCAGCAATTCCTAGATAGGCAATGTCTGTGAACTCTTATAAGAGCCCAGGCCCAACTGATTAGAGACGCAACACCCTCTTTCATCCCTATGAAGACTACATAACATACCAACCAATTATTAAATGACCTCCCTGTCTTCCTGCTTCTATTTTTCTCTTTAATTCCTGATCTTTCCTTCTCAGCCTCAGGCTTTATGATGAAAAAAAAAACAGCTTAATGACTGTCTAGGGTCCATTCCCTTATTTATGAGCCAGATGGATGTCAAGGGTGTCCTTGGGAGCCATTCAAAGCCCTGAAGTGGTTTGATTCTCCTTTACCCTTCTTCCTACTGCTGAGATAGGTAACTCAGGGATATGGGCAGCTGCTCCTCATCTTAAAAGGACTCACATCTTGTTTGCTGCTTCTTGGTAGGTTCAATCCATTCCTTGGTGATGCAGTGTTCCTCCTGCTGAAGCACATTGTGGAAACATGGCCCTGCACTAGCTTCTGGCTGCTGTTCCAGCCATGACTCTTCTTGGGGTACCAATATGGTAGGAACAGCAGCAATGATACCAGCTACTCTAGAATTCTGACTATTGTTGAAGGCTCTGTGGAAGGACCAAACAGCATGGTATTGCTATCCGGTTCTGCCACTGGTGTTTCTCTCACAGTAGGTCTCTGTGCAGAAAGCCAGGTCTTTGTGAGGACCTACGCTATTCACGTCTTGATGGTACCACCATTCTGCCCCAATTTGTGATGATTGTGGTTCCTAACTCTGATCTTGCTTTGATTTCACACTTTTGGGGCTTCTTTAATACTCTTGGATTCAATGCCATAGAAATATGAAAGGGGGATAGCAGATAAGCCAACAGCAAAGTAAAAGAGCCCAACAAGGGAAGCAAGAGAAGATCACCTGTCCTTAACTGGTATCTACTGTGGCAGCATCAGCTTCTGCTTAATGAGCCCCATAAATCTAATGGCCTCATTTTACTTCGAGATTGATAGAGACTATTTGGAAGGATTAAAGGAAAGGAGAGTAAAAAGTAAAAAGAAGAAATTGTGATTCTGTTATATGGCATTGACCAGGAGAGGTTGGTTAAAAACAGTGGTGCACTTGAGATTTGTCACCACTCAGAATGATTTGTCCCACACTCAAAATGCGGGAACCAGTCCTCCAGGCTTCAGCATCCTCTTCTCTGTTACATCACTCCAGACAGATTCTGACATGTAGCTTCTTTTTCTTACCACTCATTGCTTGATGCCTCTCTGCTCCTCTTTGTTCTGCTACTCTGCTCAACTTTTTAGTTTTATCCCCATGAGGTAGACCACAGAAAAGATTTCTTCTTCATGGTCCAGCTGTATAGGTTCTTCCCCTGACTCAGCCAGCTCATCTTTGATTGGCCAACCAAGAGAATACATGTCACAGGAGCTTGCAACAGCTACACAATCTTTTCTTTGCAACCAGCAAAGCACTTATTTTTGTTAATTATCAAGATATCGCTATAGAGCAGGCATGGCCACATGGAGCCCAAGAAACCCAATTATGTTGTCTCAGAAGGCCTCCTGGAGACTCCCAAGGCAACAGCTCTCAATTTTTTCCCCAAAAATAGCCTCAAAACCATCCACAAATGCCACTGTTTACTTCCTTTAACCCTCCAGAACTCCCAACTCCCCATACCAGAAGATGGATGAAAATTCACCAGAATTGGCAATTGGAATGACATAATCTCACTTGTGCTGTGCCTGGATGCACAGGAACTTCGCACATGGGTGAAAGTTGGCCACCTCCTCCTATCCATTTTCCTACCCTTATATAGAAAAAGGACTTATTTAGGGACAGTTTTTTTTATTTTGGTACATGTATTAAGCTTAATTGCACTGGAGCCTGAAGAACTCTGCACTGAGGCCCTTTTCGCATGGCATTTGCCATGCAAAAGGGCCCCTTGAGCATTGCACAAATGTGAGGAGCGATCCACACGACGCACACACAATTGCGCAACACTCCAGAGACTGGCAGGTGCCATTCACACACTTTTTCATTTTCAGCTTTGAGCTGAAAATGGTGCATGATCGCGCATTGCTCTGGGGCCCCGCACACACTTGCCATGAGTGCCGGGCTCCAGAGCCGCAGCGCTCACACTTCCAGTCCCAGTGCAGCCTGAGAAACTCCCAGGCTGCACTGCGGAAGGAAGAGGCGGGGCTCTTGCACGAGTGGGCAGCAGCTGCGGAGCTGAAGGAACCAGGACGCGAGAGCCTCTTGCTGGAGGCTGCTAGCGTGATCTCCACAACCCAGCTCCATGAAAAGGTGCATTGCGGAAAGGGCCTGACTCTAGGGACATTGTCATGGAATGTAAACAGATACTATCTGCAGCCAAAAAGAAAGAAAAGTAGCAATGGATGACAGATGAAACTCTTCAAGCAGTTAAGGACAGATGAGAAGCAAGAGTAACAGGTGAGAGAAATAGAGTCAGAATCCTGAATGCAACTGTTCAGTGATTGTGCACAGGGACAAAGATAGCTACTATAATAATCAATGCAGAGAAATAGAAGATGACTACAAAAAGATAAGAACAAGAGACTTCTTCCATAATATCCAAGAAATCAAAGGGAAATTTAAACGAAAATTATTGGGGATGCTATATGACCAGAAGGAGAACTCTTACGTGATATGTAGAAATAAATAGGAAATGGAAATAATACACTGAAGAACTATGGGCCTTTCTGCACTACACTGTTATAGTGCTATTGTTCCATTTTCAACATCCTATGGAATCCTGAGGTTAGCAGTTTAGAGAGGGGTGTTTGGAATTCTCAGCCAGAGAGCTCTTTGACCTCAGCAAACTACAAACCCCAGAATCCCGCAGGATGTTGGAAGTGGAATAATAGCACTGTAGTGTTGTAGTGCAGAAAAGTCCTCTGTTAAAGAGATAAAATGGTGACAGATTCATTCAAGGAAGGATAATTTGAAGCTGAATCTCCCATTTTAGAATATGCATAGTGGAAGTTACACTCAAGGAGCTTAGGAGAAATAAATCAGCAGATGCCAAAAGAGCTCTTTCAAGCTTCAAACAAGTTGGAAACGGGGTCGTTTTATTACCCTATCTGTTTTTTATTTGTACACAAAAGTTACCTAATATATCAAAGTCAAAGTTTGTGAGTTTGTCTGTGTTAGGCAGGTGAAGACTTTATATGATAGGCTGTCTTAGACAAGAAGACCTCATATGATTGGCTGCCTGTGAAGATTCTATGGAATCCTGGGGCTGGCAGTTTAGGGAGGGGCCTTAAGAATTCTCAGCTGGAGAGCTCTTGGGCCTCAGGTTGGTTGCTATGGAGATGAGGCCTAGCAGCATGAAGGAGGAGGACAGTGTATTTGCCTCAGGAACCCAAGCTGTGTATGTTAATAACTCTGAATACAGATTGGATTGGTGAATATGGGGAAAAGTTACAGGTAGTAGACAGGACAGTTTGGGGAATTAAAGACACAGGATCTTAAATCAGTGTATTTCAACCACATCTAGCTCCTAAGGTAAGAAATGGTAATTCCTAAGGTATTTCTAACAAGTGTTACCTATGAGAAAGTAAAATCCTGGGCAGCACTGGGTAAATACGATAGTTGTATATAAAGCAGGATTAGACTTGGAGGAAGGGGTATGAAAAGTGAAGGAAGTAACATCAAGAGTTTATGATATGCAGATGACACCATGCTACTAGCAGAAAATATCAAGGGTTTGGAATAATTACTGAAGAATATCAAGGCAGAAAGTGCAAAGGCAGGTTTAAAGTTGAATATTAAAAAATAAAAAATAATGGTTAGTTAAATAACTTTAAAGTAGACAATGAAGATAGTGAAATAGACGATGAAGATACTGAAATAGATATTGAAATAGTTAAAGATATTGAAGATATTGAAATAGTTCAAGATTTTCCATATCTTGACTCAGTCATTTATCAGAATGGAGACTGAAGTCAAGAAATTGGATGAAAGACTTTGGAAAGACAGCTATGAAAGAACTGGACAAGATCCTGAAGTATATAATTGAATACTACAATTAGGATTCTCCATGCCATCATAATTCTGGTTGTGAAAGCTCATAGGAAGAAGATCAATTCATTTGAAATGTATTGCTGAAGAAGAGTTTTACAGATAACACGGATTGCTAAAAAGACGAATAAATGGGTCCTAGAGGAAATCAAGCCTGAACTCTCTCTAGAAGCCAAGATGACTAAATTGAGACTGTTGTACTGTGGACATATCATAAGAAGACATGACTCACTAAAAAAAGACAATAACGCTTGGAAAGGTAGAAGGTGGTAGGAAAAGAGGAAGACGGCATTACAGATGGATAGACTCAATCAGGAAAGCTATAGTCCTGAGTCTGCAAGACCTGAACAGGGCTGTTGGTCATAGGGTGAATTGAAAGCCTGTGATTCACAGGGCCACCATAACTCGAAGTTAACTTGACAGTAGTTAACAACAATATGTGCTTTTTTAAAAAAATGCTACGAAGAGTATGCATCAGCTTGCTGCTTTATTAAAGACTACTGTGTTCTGAATACAGTTGTTCTGGAATACAATTGTTTCTTTGTTCAGAGATGTATGTGTAGATATATAGGCTCCTATGGGGTCCTAGATGTTGTTGCTTATTGATTTTAAAAAAGTTAATATATGTTTTCAATAGATGTCAGACATCTTTCAAGAAGTCATGATAAAGTTAGGAAAAAACACCAAAACTATGAAGTCTACTTTCAAGAATTATATTTTGAAAGATCTAGATCAGATGTGAATATGTCATATAACCTACAGCAATAGTGTACATGGCATGTTTACAGTTTCTCCTTGAGAGCTCACAAGAGAATATTATAAATAGCAGTATTTGTTTACTTAACATTTTGGAAACCATCCTCAGCTCCTAATAGGAATGCTCCTGTTCAGCCTTCCAGCCTTGCTGAAAGAAAAGTAACCGTGTTGTGCTGGTCTCAGAGGGAGGACAGCTTCCTTCACTGTGCTCTATAGTAGCATTTTGGATTGCCAGTTGTGCTCTCCATTAGTGAGGAAAGTTTTGAGCTGAAATGTTATCAGCGTTGTCTAACAGCCAGTTTCTTCAACCTCCGTGAACTTCCATTCTTTCTTATTCAGCTGATACCTTCAACATTCCATGGCTGCCATAGACCAATAAGCATGTTAATCCTTGTTTGAGCACTTGCAGCATGACCTTTTCCCCCCCAGAAGTGTGTTACTTTGGACAAAGCTGTTTGATCAAATAACAAACAGTTGTACAAAAACATCTGGACACCCAATACATATGAATGTTTATTGTGGGAATAATGAGTATTGTTAGATAACGGAATAAATTTAAAATTGCAGCATTCTTTTACTGAGAAGTCATTCTGAAACTATTGCCAACTTTAGTTAATTTTATTTAAAATTATGATTACAAAAATTCCTTCCCTGTCCACATAATTACATTATGGGATAGTTTAAGTTAACTGACAGCATGTTCTCATGCAAATGCCTTAGAAGGACATTGGGCGACCCTGAGTGGATATAAACATAGGAACCCTATTGCATGAGAACAAGGTCCCTCTAGTTACAAAGTCCTACTTTCCATAGTGGCCAGCCAGATGCTACTGGGAGGCCCACTTTTTCCCTTTGCTACTCCCGAGTAATTTTAACTGAGAAGCAGGCTGCCTCTGCAACTTTAAGATATATAGCTGTGATTCATGTGATCATAGTGGGCCTTTATGAACCTGCTGTAATTACATCATCTTAGTGGTCAAGTTTATTTTGAAACAGCAATTCATACAATGCCTCTGCAATACCTAACATAAATTTATTGTTAAATGTTTTGAATGGCTATATTATTTTTCTTGTGTTTTTATTGCTGTGAGTCAAAGTGGTGCTCCTCTTAAGTGGAAAGCCAAGATGTAAATGGAATAAGCAATAAATTAGTATGTGCAAACATAATGCATCAACTGGAAGCGCAGTAACATCCCTGCACACTCTGGAAGTGCTTTTGTAGAGATTCACAACAAATATTTTTGTTTGTTATCATGAACCTGTGGTCCTCTTAGAAGTTGCCTCTCCTTCGTCCTGGCAAAACAGTTGTGTATTAGGTTATATTAAATTCCATGATAGGGATGCAAAAAATATTTTGTTTCCATAATTTGTTTCCAAAACATCCACAGTGTCAGTTTCCTGGCAGTTGGAAAAACCTAGTTGGGAAAAATAACATAGCAACAAGAATTTTGTGCAGTTTTCACCCAGTATTTGCAGATCCTAAACTGTTTCCAGGAAGTTATTCTGCACAAAGATATATGCATGTCTGTTTGTACGTGAAAACCACGGGGAGAAGGTATGGGGGGGGATTTCCACATAGCTATATTTTTTCTGTGTATGTAACATGGCTACAGTTTTAAAATATTTTTATTTTGTGTGTTTGCGTGCATGTATGTGTGTGCAAAAATCAATAGTTTTGCACTTTAAAAAAATGGCTATCTGGAAGCAATGTTTTTTTATTATTATTATTAAAAAGTGGCTATCTGGAACAAATTGTGGCATAACCTTTTCACATGAAAAGATAATATGGATTTCTGTGGAGAATAATTTCCTTAAATACTTTCAACTATGCAAGAACTGCACAGAAATCCTTGTTTTCTCCGCAGAAATGGTTTATCCTTGCATACAGGGATGAAATAGTCAAATATATACAACCATTAGTCCCAGACACAATACAATCCTTGTCGAGTTAAAAGCCCTAGTGGCATAGTTATGCTGCAGTCTCTGCTCCCCCGCTCCGGCCCCCAGCATCCAGTAGCTCTGTAGAGAGCCAGTTACTTCTTGTAATGCCTGATTTGAGGAGTTTGGCACAGACAATATTTCTAGCTACCTCTCATATATTGCTTTAGTCTGATGATCCCTCAGAACCTGGCATTGATGAAATAGACTGGTCTATTGAGAGCCAGACTTTGACTAGAGGCACATGCCATGTGGCCACGTTCCCTGGTGGTGACAGGGGAGTTCTGTATATGCAGCAGGTGGCTGGGGGTACATACAGCAGGGTGATGCCATTAGTTTTCTGCTGCCACTCTTCCACTAATAAAACAAAATTGTGGATGTATGAACAGAAGAAGTATCAAACTACTCATAATGCAGTCTGTTTGACAAGTACTTTAACAGCACAGAATTCTGGCCAAAGTATTTCGTTTACATAGTTTTCTGCTGCTATCAACTTCCTGTTTAGTGCAGCCAGGATAGCCAGAGTTCAAGTGAGGCAGTAATGTTGCATTGAATTGAGTTAACTTTCCGTCTGCAGTCTTAGATGAGTTCTAATTCATTTAAGAACATGTGCAGATAGGTAACACTTAGTGTTGCACTTAGAAGTTTAGCTCTGTGAAAAAGAGACAGTTGGGATAAAACTTCATACATGCAGAACAAGTGCTTTATCAGGAAAGAATGTAAGCCCTCTTCTTGCATTCTGTTCCACATGCAGAGTATGTATGAAAGAGAAGTAGGATCTTTGCTCCCTGATGTCCATACATCCATTGGTCTTTTCTTGGCCCCTTGTATACAGCTGTAGGCAAGAATGAGACTTCACACATGTAAGACACGTGTACTTTCCATGCTGTTGGGAATTGTGAACAGTTGAATTTTCTGATTCCAAAGAAAGATTTCCATATATACCAGATGTAGAATCCCATTAGGGCTAGCATGTATATAGTGGTTTAAGTGTTGGATTTGAGCACTGGAGACCAAGATTTGAATCCCTGCTTTGGCCATGAAAACCCACTGAGTGACTTTGGGCAAGTCACACTCTCTCAGCCTTGGAGGAAGGCAAAGACAAAGTGCTCAAAACAAATCTTGCCAGGAAAGCCCTGTGATCCAGGAAAGCCCTGTGATAGGTTTGCCTTTGAGTCCCCACAAGCTGGAAATGACTTAAAGGCACACAACAACAACAGAATACCTAAATGTTGTGGACAAGCATGATGTTGCTCTACTCTACACATTAGCTCCATGGCTTATGTGTGGAGCCAAGCATAAGAGGAAAGATGTAATGTTGCCTGTGTGTTTTGCTTAGATGGCTGTTTCATTAATGGTTACATAATGGCAGATTTTTAGTAAGTATAGATTTCTAGGGGATTGAAGATGCTATGATGAGCAAAGCTTTGATAAATTTCTGTCTGATGAGAGGCTGTAAAAAATTGAGAAAAAGCTTATAAACCTGCAGTTACAAGTTCCTTCCAGATCCACATAGTTAGCATTCAAAGCACTAATCGCAACTGAACTTTGTGTGCATGAGCTTTTTTCTTGAGAAATGATGCCATCGTGTGGCCATTATTTTGTTTTAAAAACAAAAAAGCATTTTTTTGAACTAGCAAGTGTTTTGATTTTTTTCTTTCATTAATATATTGCTTGTAACTTGTCAATAAAATAAAACAGAATGAATGAATTAATAAATAAATAAATAAAATTTTAGTTCGACTTCAGTGTTTGTTGTATGGTTGCTAGATTAAGAAATTGTCCTTAAGACAGATAAATAGTGTATATCTGAGGAAATCATAAATGCAAGAGATGTATATGGTTGTTACTAATGCACCAAGATCTAAAATCCTATTATAATGAAGAGGTTTGATTAAAATCTCTTTTTTGATACTCAGCATAGTTAATCTTCTTCTGTCATTTACATAATTACATTTACATTTTCAACTGAGCTCAAATATTTTTAATAATAAATATTTCCTATAAATTTTAATGCCACAGCATAGTACTTTTCCAATATGAAGATTTTTTAAAATTCTTTATATTTTTGGGCCCAATTATTAAAAACCCAAGAAAATTAATCTGCATGTTGGATGAAACATGAAGGCATTGTTATTCAAGTGGTTTGGGGAACAATTTCATTTCCTTGAATTGCCACTCTTTCCTTGACTGAGAGTCCCTGCTTTAACAAGAGCATAATAGGAGTTCAACTGGTTAAATGTTAAGTGTGTTTTAAGACTTTAGCTGATTGATAGATTGTGTCAATTCTGTTTCTTAAAAAGTGAAATCTACCTTGATTTCCTTTATGCCTTCTCAACACTCCAACTGAAGGTATTTTAAAGAATATAACTCATTTCTCTAGGAAAAGCATAGGGCCTCTGGTAGCCTAATTTGTGGCTCCCATGGTCCCCCAGAGACCCTTGAAACCCCTGACTTCCCCCCCCCAATTAACTTATCTTTACCCCTGCCAAAAACCTGGCAAAAAACATTTTAAAAATGCCCAAGCAACCACAGAAATGTAGGGGTTTGGGTCTCCTTGACCCCCATCCGCATCCCAAAAGGCAAACATTTTGAACAATTCCTAGAACTGGAAATGCTGCAGCTGGAAGCTGCCGTGGACTCCTGAGGATTGGTCTGTGCACCTTCCATATTTGCCCAGCAGTGGTCTCAAATTTGTATATCAGAGCCATCCCCCCCATACACACTTTTGTTTAACATATTCCCTGATGTTTGCTGAGGGAACCTGAAATTATGCACTGTATTATATGACCTTTGAAGTAATCCAACAGAAGGTATTGTCCTAATATGGATTTTGATGTTTTTATTTTGACTAACGTGACTATAGTTTTCTGTTTATCTGAAACAGAAGGACAGTGAACTCCCCAGTCTCAAATGGATGCAGCCATGGTGATTATAAGCTGTAGGGACAGGAAGTTGAACATCCCTATAAGCAACTCATTTAGTAATTTGTTTTGAGATGCTTTACCAACTACAAACAAAACAATAAAAATTAGAACAGTGAAAGATAACTCACAAAAATTGAATTGTGGAGTACAGTTGGCCCTCCACATTCGCTAAGGTTAGAGACATAGGACCCTTGCAAAAGTTAAAAATTAGCAAATAACAAAATTTGTGTGTCTGTGGGAAGGGGGCTGAGGCACAGGTGGGGAAAGTGGGCATCCAGGGTCTAAATCAGGTCAGGAAAAGAAGATGGTTAACATGGTGGTCCAGTACTTCCTCTCTCTTGCCCATCTCCTTCCTTGAGTGTGTGTGGGACATAGGTACAGGGTTTGTGGTGCTGGGAATTTGGGCAGAGAGCCATCCTTAGCTGACCAGGCAGAGACTGGTAGAGGAAGAGAACAACCAGAGGTGGGTTTTTAAAGGGCTATGTGGCCTGATTGAAGTCACCAAGAGGGAAGGTTCCCCCCAAAAAGAAGCACCTGAGATGGGAGGGCAGGGGTTAGAGAAACTTGCAAATAATCAAATCTGTGAATGTCAAACTGGCAAATGTGAATGGCTAACTGTATCTGTATTTTGTGCCTCAAGGAAAGCTGAAAAACTCTGGGGAAGTGTGGCTCTAATATTTTAAGAAATGAGTGGCAAATGATACATGTGGCTGCTTCCAGAATTCAGAGGCAATTCAAAATGTTATGTACAGCACATCTAGGAGATAACTGTCAACTGAAAGTCATAAGAGAATTATATCAATCCCAAGGCAAGAAGCCATAACTGGAAGTAGGCAAAGTCTGTGAGTCACACATGTGGTGGAATTTCTTGTGGGTGGTATAACTAAAGACTTTTGGATGAAGTCGCTGAAAATGTTCTAATCTTATAGATAATGTGGCTGAGTACATTTACCTGTTCCTCCTTATGTGGTTCTAATGCTGTGGGAAGGAGAGCAGGGATGGGTTAATAGGCCCTCTATAATTACGTTCGCAAAAGCTTCACCTTGTAGCCACCCATGTGTTTGAGCACAGTTCTCTGAGCCTTCTGTTGAAGGGCTCAACACTGAAAGCCTGAAAGAGTTAACCTATGCCTTACTGAGTTGTGGGTAGAGTTGTGAGAATCCCCTATAGACATGTCCCGCCCATTGGTGTCATTCACAATAATTAACAACTGGGTTTTTTTTTCCTCTTTTTTTTTCTTTTTTGCCATAATGTTAACCAAAAGTTTTCAATAATGTTGTATGATCCATCATTTCCCTTACAACGTATAGTCGTGATGGTAACAGTGACATTCATTGTTATTGTTGCTAATTATCTAGACTAGTTGGTGCTTTGCATACTTGGAGTTCCCCCTTTTATTGACTCAACTGTCTTAAAAGATCTGTCAGTTATCTGGAAAACTGAAGAGGAGGAACTGACTGGAGAAATGTGTGTGGATGCACTTGCATGCAGCAGAAGGGAGGAGAGGAATCAGGGTCAGGTGCTATCTGGATGACTCTCCCTCTCTCTCTCTCTTTCTCCCTCTCTGTCCCTCCTTTCTTTTTCCTGCCTGACTTTCATTCCTCTACAGGGGGTGACTACAAGGCAGCAATCAACTCTCCTTTCTTCCCTTTCTTAGCTTTCCCCAGGAGCAAACACCACTGTGGCAGAGCCGAGCCTGGCTGGGAAAACTTTTGCTTTGCCTTGCTGTTGCAGCTGTTGCCAGAGGGGGCTTCTGGGAAGGAACCACAGTGTGTGCTGGTTAGAGAAGGAAGGGACAGTGCAACTTTTTGTTTTCTGTTCCCGCAACAAGCATTTTGGCAAACCAAAAAATTTTAACAACCATTTTGAGTGAACTAGTTGAATGACACTACTGTTCATACCTGTGTGTGTCTCTTTCTCCACCACCAGAGTTACTCTACTCTGTGTTGTAAATACATTTCAGTTCCAGTAAACTTTTGTTAGTAAACAAGAGTTAGTCTCCTTCCTGATTCATGGCTACATGTAGGAAGCTGATTCACAACTGCAGTTTCAAGCCTGGTGCCACTGGGAGACTTTTTTCTTCCAGCACATGAAAAGAAGCTCACTTCTAGCTGTGTCTACCCAAGCCTTCATAAAAAAGAAGCTTTGGTCTCAGAGGCTTCATTAACTGAGGTATACTTGTATTATGGTTTGGAGTCTTGTAAGACTGTGTAGCATGAAGCCAGCACTTTGAATTAGGCAGTCAAGCCATAGTACAGTAGTAGTTACATGGTCAGACTTTCTGTTCTTCATGCTCAAAGTGGATTTTCCAAATATTCTTCAAAGGCAGCTGATGGAGGAGGAGTGTAAAAGGTCAGAAGGAGTAAATAGTGATCATTTTCTCTCTTAGACCAAAGAAACACTTGAAGTTGTGAATGAATGGAAATGTATATCTTAAATGTAGGGACACAAATCAAACACTAACGTTACAAAGTGGAAATTGACCATGGAGACATCATATAGAGCTTCCAGAACATTATAGAAAATACTTTTTAAAGGTTGATCATAAGAGAGTACAGGCCTCCACCTTTTTGGAGCTTAGTAAAATAGCACTGTAAAACCCCAGAAAACAATGAAATTCTATATTTCTTTTCTAAAATAGTTGAAAAAGTATCAGAGTACTGATTAAAAAAAAGTGAAATTGGAAGGTTATTGAATTCAGTGCCATATCTTACCCTCATAATTGTGGGAATCCATTTATTTTAAAATTCTTGGGTTTGTAAAAAGCATGGAGATTCTACCTTTAATATTGGTATTCTTACATTATCTTGAGTGTTCTTGAACAGAAAAGTTGTAATTACATTTTGACTTGTATCCAGTGATGTCATTGCACTAGTGCAAGCACTCATTCTGACAATTATATGAGTTCAGAGTAGCACAAAGATGGCATCCAATGCCATTTTTCTTATGCAAGCAGCTAAACAAGAAGCCACAGAACCAGTTATACGGCAGGGATGCAGTCCAGCAAAACTGCACCGTCAGTGATTTTTCACTCTGCTGTTTTTATGTTGGATCAGACCTTTATATAAAAGCATAGATAAACAGGTGAACAAGTATCAGCTGAAGAGGTTACTCCCAACACGCTTCTGTTTGGAAGACGGGAATCTCTATTACCTAACCTTTTCTTTACTAGGGACCCTCTTTAAATATAATTTGTTGCTGAGGATCCCCAGGACTTAAGATATAAATATTTAAATTTAGATTTAAATATTCAAATGTTTACTTATTTATTAAAGACTGAGACCAAGTCATATATAACTTTATCATTTTTTTAGCTTAATGAATGAAAAAGACAGCATCCTCCAGACTTCTTCCGAAATTCTAGGAGGATAATATTTTCTTTGTGCATCCAGCTGCAAAAATGCTGCTAGACATTACTTGGCCACCCCACCCACTCCAGACACTGAATACCTATGGAAGAGTGCTATGCAGCAGAAAGATACATTGTGTCCCTGTGGAGTCATTGCACAAAGGAAGTAGTGGATTTCTCCTTCCACAATATCCTCTGTATGTCACTAGCAGGGTTCTGGCTAGGGTGAACATCAGCCAGAATGATACTTCCTTATTGTACAAGTGACTGTATATAAGGATATATATAGTAAGTGAAAGCCAGCATGATGTAGCAATTCAAGCACTGGACTACAACCCTAGAGACCAAGGTTTGATTCCCTGCTCGGCCATGGAAACCAACTGGGTGATCTTGGGCAAATCACATACTCTCAGCCTCCAGAAAACCCAGTGATAGGTTCACATTAGAGTCACGAGAAGTCAGAAATACTTTGTTTGTGTGAAGGCACACACCAACATATGGTAAGCATAGTTTGTTATGGAACTCAGTTAAGTTCAAGTGAAGAATCCAAGTCCAGTTAACTGAAATCTAGTATTCTATCATAACTGGCTTCTGAATCTAAAGCTTTAGGTAGGCTTATAAATAATAATTGCTAGGTTCTGTGTAGCTCTGAGTAACACTCAAATGCTACAATTAACTGTTCCGCCATTCAGAATTCAGTACCTGCTTCTTCTTTTAAAACGGTTGAATAACACAAAGGAGCTGACATCTTCCAATGATTCTTTCCAAAGCAGAATAGATCATGCATTTTCCTGATTACTAGTAAGTTTTCAAGGATGGCAAACACATTTTTCAGGCCCTCAGACGCAAGAGAAAATTCAATTGAACTGCCATCATTCCGAAAATATAGAACATGTGGACAATCCGTTTAACATTCCTCCCCCACTCCAACCCCCACTGTGCCCATTCACTGCCTGCCTGGGTAAAAATAGCCTTTGCATTTTCATGCCTTTTCATTTGGGTACTATTTCTTAATTACCCTGCTTTCCCAGAAAGGAACAAATTCTTCTACAGTATTTTGTCATGTAGAGTCCACTGGGATTTCTATGTTGATATTCATTGGGCAAAAGCAGGTTGCTTAACAAAGGCCACTTCAATTCTACAGAAACATTTCCCACTTTATTAACTTAGAAAAGAGTGACAAGTCTGGGAACAGGCTGAGACGGAATCCTTTACCCCGTTTTTTTCTGGATTTTCTGTACAATTACAGTTAGGGGAATAGTTGAATTAAAAAGGTTTTTTTTTTCTGTTTATTAATATACTTCTCAGAGAATTGTGAGTTTAAAAGAAAATAATTCTACTCATTAATATACTTGTCTGTTAAAATGTATTTTTTCTATAGTGATTTGTCACTGAATGTCTCCAGATTAAGTTTTTATAATGAAATCCTTTGCCTCATTCACAGAATTTTGAAGAGCATTCCATAATTTTTCATGTGTAAATCCCATGGTTTCCCACTGCTTTTTTAGGCTCCACTTTCCATTAGATATGTTCTGCTATACTTTTAGTTCAAACAGGTACCATGTTAAGGATTGCCCCCTGTAAAGAGAAGGTGAGCAAACCTGGTTCAAGCCAGCCAATCACAGCTTAAGGAATACCATTAAGGGGGTCTATGGGGGATAAGAGTACAAACTTCAGGCTTGTCTGCTAAAGAGTCAGGTAGAGAAAAAATGGCATAAAGGGAAGATCTGAAGTAGGGTTTTAGAGCCATGAATAAAGAAAGAATTCAGAGATTTCTTGTTTAACTTATTTGTAATATGATAAATCTTTATTTGCTTTATTTGCTTTATTTTCTGCAATTGTCTCAGGCTGTTCCATTTAAAAATTGGGAGAGAGACTGGATACACTTAACACATTTAATCTACTAATCAACAGAACAACTTGTCCATAATAGGGGTTACCTTAAGGCTCAATTACTAGATCCAGGAGGATAAAGGGGCAAGAGGAGTGACAGGAACTCAAGGTCTGGAATGTTGGGGGTAACTTGCATCCATTGCACCCACCCATTTCCATATGTGTTTATAAGAGAAGGTTCTCACTGCGTAGCCAGCAGCAGGCTTATTTAGGGCACTGAGAAAGTGACAGGATTGTGTTACCCTGCTTGGTGGGGGTCCCTTAGGGGGAGTTCCAACAGCTATCAAAATCATCTCTTGTGGGGAAAATTAGCTCTGAGCACTGCTTTAACAATGCAAAGAGGGCAGGGTAATTCAGGATCTTAACTCAATGTTTATGGGATCAGGCCTAGTCAGAAATCACACAGATTGTTCAAATTTAAGTATTTTATTGGCATAAATGTCAAAATCCACACAATCACTCAGCTGTACTCACTCCAACAAGCATACAAGACTATAGAAAGTTAGAAAGAGGTGAAAATTAAGAGAGAGAGAGAGAGACATCAGGGTTTGATTTAATACTGTACCAATCCAGAAGTCTTCAGCTGGGAGAAAACGATCTCAGCCATGCCTTTAGAGGCTGAGGGGAGCTTACCAGCTTCATAGTTTTTGCAGATCTGAGAGAATTCTTAACTCCAAACTCCCAAAATGGAGAAGGAAAAGGGCCTAGTTATAGAGCTGACCCGTGTCCTGGGGAACAGATGGCTGTAGTTTTATTAAGATGGATTTCAGCTTTTATAGTTCCAAGAAAATACAGCCAAACATCCTTGTAGTTTCCTGCAAGATGAGTATCTCATCTGGGGATGCATACCTCAAGGTGTCAAATTCCAGGCTATTTGCATTGTTTATTTGTTCCCAGAGAGTTATTGTCTCCTGATCGCTGCTGAAAATCCATTCCAATGGCCTGTGAGCCATTTACAAGATTACCCAGGATGTGTGACAGAAAACCAGCTACTCTTTTGATCTATCTCCATAGCTCTACTGCCTACGTGTCCGTCCAGTATATCTCTGTGGCTCACTATGTTTGATATAAAATAATTAGGATCCACAGGACATAGTTTTTAGGTGTGTTAGGGGGCTTACAATTCAGTGTAGCCAGCAATCTGTTTTGCCCCATCCTTCAATTCTGGATTTCCCCAGTGCCTATCATGGGCCTTCCCACACTCAGAGAATATGGGGAATCACTAGCATATGAGCAGACAGATCTGAGTGAGGATGGAAGGGAGGAATTTGGAAAAGGAAAGGTTTTGTTCTACATAAGCAATCATATGACTTTTGAATGCATTAAATATATGGAGACACACACACACACCCATTCAGTATATTGTAAGAAGCTGCATAGTTAAAAAATCATTTTAAGTCAGCATTCAGCCAATTTCAACGTAAACAGAAGATTCACCATGAATTTCTACACATGATCATACACATCTACTCGTATTGAAATTGGCAGTCTGTCCCCAAAGTGTTCTTGGCAAGGATGCAGGAAGGCTGAAACTTACCCTAAAAATTGAAATAGGGAGGAAAAAGTGGAATCGCTGATTGGCAGTGTGAGGAGTGTTTAGTCTAGAAGCATCCATTATATTGGTGTAATCTTATTAATGGATTTTCTTGCTAACCACTGGTACATTTTCTTTTTTCTGAGTTTCTTTTGTGAACATGATTTTTAATTTGGCACAGCTTTAAAAACACAAATTTATGAAATATGAGTGGTTGAGTTTAGTGAACATCAAAGGCAGATATAATCTGAGACCGTATTATATCCAGAACATTTGGAGACCCCCATTTGTCACTGTAGTGGGCTCTCAAAAATCTGTTCTTCACATAAATCTTGACTTGTATCTGCTTTTCTTAAGAAAGAATCTCATCTATGTATTTTTCTATACTAGTGAATCATAGAAAACTGAAATTATCTGATTTGTTAGAAACAATAGAAGTGATATCAGGTCTTGATATGGTAATGTATCTGCTTTGCATTCTGGGTTTCTTAGCCTTTTTGCCTCTCCAGAATTTGCCTGGCTTTTCCATACTTCCTCTCTACAGGGCACAGTCACATTTATGATTATGTAACTCTGGCCATTTACAGTTTAATTACACATGATATGCAAATGTCTACATTACAGCTGTAGTGGCTTTGTTGAAGCATGTGTTGAGATGTAGGGAGAAAATCAGTGCTTATCTCTTGTAAACATGGATTTGAACTTCCCCACACCCCCACCTAGGAAGGTAAATTGCTTGAAGGAGCAGTATTTCATGGGGAAACAGCAAAGAAAGTGTGTAAGCTTCCTTATACATCATTTCTTTGCTCTGCCCCTCCACATTTGCTGTGCTGTGTGCTATGCTTTGCTTTGCCATGCCGTGCCGTGCCGTGCCATGCCCTGTTCTGCTCTGCTCTGCTTTGCTTCGCTGGAAGAGTTTAGGAGGTCTAATTCATGCATTTGCATATAGTTAGCCTCTTAGAACTACAGGGTGGTGCAATTTACATTAAATTTTTAATTCATATGCATTAAAATTTGTTTCAGTACTGGTAGGTAGTAAATATTTTAATTTGATTGTGCACAACTAAATGCATATACTTTGCTTTCTTTGACTTTTTAAAGTAGGGAGGGAAGAAATCTACTACCCAATAAGAATTTTATGGTAAATCTAGGGAAAAACACTAGATTCACTCTCCGTTATTTAGAAAAAATGCTTCAAAAGAGGTGATAGTGGCTTTATTTTCACTTTAATTATATAGGCAACACATATCTTAAGTAACAATTTAACTGAAGCTTATACTTTAGCATATTTTCCTTAATGCTTTAACCAATTGAAACAGAGAAATTGAGTTCAAACATCACTGAACTAGAGAATTTTTTAAGTGAATAGGTTAGGGAGGTAAAGCTACATCTAATTTCTCTAAATGTTCAGAGTATGCCCTTCGATGAGGAGAAAGCTGACATAAAGGTTTCAAACTTATCTGCCTTTCTGTTTTGCCTTTTCTGTTACTGCAGGTAACATTAGTTGCAAGGGGATGACAGAGCGCATTCACAGCATCAATCTCCACAACTTCAGCAATTCTGTGCTCGAAACCCTAAACGAGCAACGCAACCGTGGCCACTTCTGTGATGTGACAGTCCGCATCCACGGAAGCATGCTGCGCGCCCACCGTTGTGTGTTGGCGGCTGGCAGCCCCTTCTTCCAGGACAAGCTGTTACTGGGCTACAGCGACATTGAAATTCCCTCTGTGGTGTCAGTCCAGTCAGTACAAAAGCTCATTGACTTCATGTACAGTGGGGTGCTGCGAGTTTCTCAGTCAGAGGCTTTGCAGATCCTCACAGCAGCCAGCATCCTGCAGATCAAGACTGTGATCGATGAATGCACACGGATTGTCTCACAGAATGTGGGTGACATTTATCCAGTGATCCAAGATTCTGCCCAGGAGACACCCCGAGGAACTCCTGAATCAGCCACTTCAGGGCAGAGCAGTGACACAGAGTCTGGCTATCTGCAGAGCCACTCACAACACAGTGTAGACAGGATCTATTCGGCTTTGTATGCCTGCTCTATGCAGAATGGTAGTGGAGAGCGTTCATTCTACAGTGGAGCAGTGGTCAGCCACCACGAAACAGCACTTGGACTTCCCAGAGATCATCATATGGAAGATCCCAGCTGGATTACACGGATCCATGAGCGCTCACAACAGCAGATGGAGCGCTATCTTTCCACTACTCCAGAAACCACACATTGCCGGAAGCAACCACGCCCAGTTCGGATCCAAACATTGGTGGGCAATATTCACATCAAGCAAGAAATGGAAGATGACTATGACTACTACGGACAGCAGAGAGTACAGATCCTAGAGCGCAATGAATCTGAGGAATGCACTGAGGATACCGATCAAGCAGAAGGCACTGAGAGTGAGCCCAAGGGGGAGAGCTTTGACTCTGGGGTCAGTTCTTCTATTGGCACTGAACCAGATTCTGTCGAGCAACCGTTTGTGACTGGTGTAAACCGAGAAGGTCAACAAGAGGCTCCTCAAGCAGAACAAAATGAAGCTTCTGTTGAAAGTGTTCAGCAGCACCACACAGATGCCAATTCCTCCTCACCAGAGAGAGGCAATGACGTTGAAAGGGACAGCACACTACTCACTGTTAGTAACAGCACTGAAAAGGGGACTTTGCAGCCTTCAATCACTACAACTGTTGCCCAACCATTGCCAAGTACACAGCTCTACTTACGCCAGACAGAAACCCTCACCAGCAATCTGAGGATGCCATTGACCTTGACCAGCAACACACAAGTCATCGGCACAGCTGGCAATACCTATCTGCCAGCACTCTTTACTACACAGTCTGCTGGCAGTGGTCCCAAGCCTTTTCTCTTCAGCCTACCCCAGTCCTTAGGCCAGCAAACACAATTTGTAACAGTGTCCCAGCCTGGCCTGTCAACTTTTACTGCCCAACTGCCAGCCCCACAACCCCTGGCTCCTTCTGCAGGCCACAGCACAGCAGGTGGACAGGGTGAAAAAAAGCCTTATGAGTGTACCCTCTGCAACAAGACTTTCACCGCCAAACAGAATTATGTCAAGCACATGTTTGTACATACAGGTGAGTATGTGGCTATTTCCTTTGCGGGTAAGGCTGTGAGTCTAAAGGAAAAACACATTTATAAATATGCAGTTGATTTGCAGAGGTTATCTGTCATTTTAGTGTAGAAAAAAACTTTCTTTTTTTTTCTAAAAAAAGTTGCTCATAGGTATTGAATACAAGAAGGCAACGTGTTCTTCAAAACCAGTGATAGCTAGCCTGTGCTTCCAAATGTTTCAATTTAGTTCCATGCAGTTAGCGTTGATATTGTTATGTTTAAAAATAAAAACAATTTTGCTTTTCTTCAAGGTTCTTTTTTACTTTCAGAATATACTTTTCATATATTTTCTGAATTAATGATATATACTTCTTGTGTCTATCCTTACGAGATTTGTCTTCCTTCATGAACACTGTAGTTCTTGTCTGAGTGTTTTTCACTCGTTTGGTAACCCTACAACCCAGAACTAAACCCAGTACTTCAGTTTCTGATTGGCTGCATAAAATTGCATGAGTCTTAGAAGTGTTATAACCTGAAAATGGAAGAGCTACAAACTCAAAATGTGTCCTGATACTATTTGTTATCCATTGCAGTTACCAGTCATTCTTCAAAGTGCTGATACATACTGTACTTTTGAGACTAACTGAGAGAAAGAAGTTGGTAGCATAAGCTTCTGTATGAAAGCTTATGCTTCCAACTTCTTTCTCTCAGTCTCAAAGATGCTACAAGGTCATACCAGTTGAGACTAACATGGTGATGTCTTTGAACTCATCTGTATTTGTTCACTTTCCTGTTTGAACTTTACCAATTATTTTAATTTATTCCATTCTTTCACAAACTGTTCATCTCTTGACTCACCAATACAATTTCACTTCATAAATAAGTTTTAGATCTGTAAAGTCTCCTCCTATCCAACTACCTCATACAGTTGCTGAAGAGCGCCAGATCCTAGTTACTTCTTTCCAATTATGCATAAATCCTAAAGAATGCTAAAAAAAACTGAGCAAGTTGTCTGGCAGTTGTGAAGATGAACCAGTTATCTCTGGTGATCAGAGCTAAAAAGAATTGCTGGGCTTCCAGAAAATGGAGGGAAAGGTCTGGGGAAAAAGAGCAAGAAGGAAAGAGTGAGTAAGAGAAAAAATTAAGCGTGGCAACACTCTGCTTTCTTCGCTAGAGCATTCAATTATGCTACGAGTCTAAAATTTTACAAAAATAGAGGAAACATTTTCAATTTGACTGGGGTAATGAAAAGTCAAATGAGCATAGTGTTAAATTAATGGCTTTTATCCAACTGCTGCCATGTGAGTCATGCAGAATAAAGGGCAGTAACCCAAACAGGTTAATTTTAGTTCTTATTTTTTAAGGCACTGATTCTATGTCCTGAGTAAAATGTGTGTAATAATAAAAGGAAAGCAAGCTTCCACTTGCAGTGAAACATTCGGAACTCATCCTGATACAGGGAAAAAATGTCAAGAAATTTGTACTTCACAATAGGTTTAAATAGTCCAATAGATTAAAATTGGCATTAGCTCACATTTGTATCTCATTAAATAATTGTGCTAAGAGTTTAATTAGACAACTTAGAATGCTAGACGAATGAACCTCTTCTTTTTGTGGGGAAAAAAACATGTAGAAATGCTAGTGCTTTCCAAAACTTTTTTTCCCGCCAAATATTCCAGAGAAGGCAAAAGCAAGTCCCCTCTGAACAAATCTAGCTGAGAAAATCCTGTGATAGGTTCACCTTAGGGAAATGACATGAAGGCACACAACAACAACAAATTCCTGGTGAGCTAAACATGCCTTGATAAATGAAAAACAGAAATCAAACATTAGAAGACATTTACTGTAATTCAGCATTATACACTTTGTTTGACAATATACAAAAAATATCCCCACCAGTATTTTTAAACCCATCTCTGTCTGGAATATCAATATAACACCTTTTGTGTATAATAAAATGGAAATAGATTTTGTAGCCAATTTGCAAACTTGGTAGACTTGAGATGTTAAAAACTCAGCAGTGTAATTCACATATCAATTAAATAGATCTAAAATTAAACTTCGCTTAGCCACTTCTGTAGATAGAACAAGGTCTTTAAAATGTCATCTCTGGTACACTATCTTCAGTATAATATTATTCTATAAACTGCTAATCAGAGAAAGAGAAATGTTTGCGGTTAAAAGGCTAGGTTTTTCCCAATTTTTATGCAAGGTTATTATTTTATACAAAACACTTCTTGGTATTTTGTTTAGCCATATTTATCAATGACACAAAGCGATCTGAACTGGATATACCTTGCCTAGAACTTTTTGCTCTATAAGGCAGTGCATTCATCCAAGTCAAGGATCATAGTACTCAAAGCTAGTCAAGGCATTACTGAAGAATGTTTAGTGCTGGACCAGGAACCAGGGTTCACATCCCAGCTTAGCCATGGAAATCCATTGGGTGACCATGGGCAGGTCATAAACCCTCTATCTCAGAGGAAGGCAATGGCAAACTCCCTTTGAACAAACCCTGCCAAGAAAATCTTGTGATAAGTTTACCTTAGAAATATCATAAGGCAAACAACAACAGCAAGATTCTTAATTCAGTTACTGATAATAGAGGACATTCGGGGGAATTTTCTGGAACATCCAACATTCATTATAATGTCAAGGTTAATCAAAAGTTACTGCATTTTTCAGCCAACCAAATAACACTCATCAAAGCTATGCAAGCAGTTTCTATTAAGTATACTATTGTACACCAGTAAAGGTGTGCATCTTTATAATAGAAGGCCTTTATTAAACCATGACAGGCATTTTTCAGACTCCTATATTTTTTCTCTCTGTGTGTCTCTCTCTCTGTTCAGGAGTTCGTATATTTGCCTATAGGCATTATATTCATTTAGCAAGGAGCCTGACTGATACTGCTATATTTCCAGTACAGTCTCCTCTGCTGACTTTTGGCTTGTTTCATTCTCTGTTGAACCAAACTGTTGTCATTGAAAAATGATTTTTTCCTCTAGTTTACAAATAATATTGTAACTTGTCAGCCAAAATGTGTAATGTGTGAATGCCCTGATTTAACCCATCCCACAAAAAAGGTTGAGTGAACAGCCATAAAATCCTCAGTCTACAAAAGGTAAGTCAAGATTAAATCAACTGTTGATGACCCTATAATTCTCTTGGTAGCAGTCACAATGATACTAAGCTAGAGTTGGGATTCTGAGATTACTGTGTACTGTACTTGCCAATGTTGCACTTAAACATAGAATGATTTTCCATATGAAAGTCTGCCTCAAAACAGACAATATACTTGTATGAAAATTGTGAAGTTGCCATCAAATTTGCAAAATGAGTGTATTCTTCAAGCTGATCTCCATCAGTAGTACCATTTATTGTTAGCAAATTCCTCTTTCGTTATAGATTACACAGAACAAAAGCTTTCATAATTATGCTTGGTAACTTTACAATGTCATCAGTTCCCACAATTATTTTGAATGTCTAGTTATGATATCTGATGAAAATAGGTAAATAAACTCAGTTCATCATCTCTTACATATCCATTAAAATTTCTTCCAATGATCTGTGCCACAGTTAAGATATGAAGATTTTGAAGCCCTCTCATTTCGCTGAAATATACAATATTTCAGAGCTTGATATTTTAAAGGAAAACATAACTATTCTTTACCTTCAAGCAGATTACTGTGAACATAAGAACAACAACCAAAAAGGAGGTACAAGGAAACAGCCATTAGTTACATTATCTTGATCTTTGTTGAAATAAAACATACTAAGGTACTAACTTAGTGTGCTACATTCATTTATTCTACTTTGCTCAGGAAATTAATCTTGTCTTGAAAAATGCTTCTTTTTTTAAAAAACAGCAAAAGCCCCTCTTGAGCCATATATGCCATTTTCAATTGCTAAAAAAAGGGGGGCTATCTAATTCTAGTAGTATTAGAATGCAGCCAACTCTATGTTTCTAATCAATATTTTATTAAACTTACTTTTCTCCTTTTCAAAACAAGGAGATAACTGTCCTTCCATTTTTTTAGTGTAGTGGGTCAAAACTGTTCCCAAATGGGACTGAAAATTACCCCAAACAAGACATACATCATAATGGAAAAAATATTGATCCAATCATCTCTGTTTGATGTTGAGTAACACCATGTTATCATCTTTATCTGAGCTCCTTTATCTTTTAAATTTTGTTATCTTTCTAATCTCCAGCTTGTAGCAGGTGCCAATTCTCTTTTGAAGTAATACTAATTCAATAAGCATCTCCTCTTCTTTCCAGTTGGGCAGTTCATGTTTGGTCACTTCTTGTCCTGGGGCTTTGAACCCTTTAACTCTTGCCTTTCAGTTCACCCCTGCAGCAAGCTGCAGGCTTAAATACTTCAGCAAGAAGATAGAGCAGAAAGAGGTTCAGCCAAGCAATACCACTCTTGTTTCTGCTATCAGCCTCCCTCCATAGTTATTAGTGCATCAAATCAGTCCAGTGAAGCTGACCCTTGTTTAGAAAATGGGTATGAATATTGTTGTAGCCATGGTAGATTTGGACTTTGCAGTTGGCTTGATAAAAAATTGTTGGCTACCATGGCTTGCCAGATTTATTTTCTTTATAACATACTGGTTGCTAATCACTTAAATTTTTTCTTCAAATGCATTCCTGGCAATACGCAATGAAACAAAATTCAGCATCTGTATCACATTTGTTAAACTATATATTTGCTTTGGTGTGATCCCGGGTATAATAGGAACAACAATAATAATTTCTGTAGTCTTAAAAAAATGTGACACAAACAGCCAGGAGACCATAAATATGTCCTTGGTTACCTAGGTCAAATTACTTTATCTTCCTGTTGTTTGAAAAAATGAGCTTCATTTGATCTTCTAAACTGGTTGTTCTGCAATTAGAATTGGAACTGGCCTTTTCAATGTGAGTTTGATAGGTGTTAATATTTTTCCTCCTGTTCCCCTCCTCCCCATCTTTCCTTTGTGCCTCTGTGCAGGTGAGAAGCCCCACCAATGCAGCATCTGTTGGCGATCGTTCTCCCTAAAGGATTACCTAATCAAACATATGGTGACTCACACTGGTGTCAGAGCTTACCAGTGCAGCATCTGTAACAAACGTTTTACCCAGAAGAGCTCCTTAAATGTACACATGCGGCTCCACCGTGGGGAGAAATCCTATGAATGCTACATCTGCAAGAAAAAATTCTCCCACAAGACCCTGCTTGAAAGACATGTGGCTCTGCATAGTGCCACAAATGGAACACCTAGCACAACCAGCACTGGTGCAAGGGCTCTTCCCACTGGAGTGATGGCCTGTGCAGAAGGAACCACGTATGTCTGCTCTGTCTGTCCAGCTAAATTTGACCAAATTGAGCATTTCAATGACCACATGAGGATGCATGTTTCAGATGGATAAGTAAAATCTATTCTCTTATGAACAACAAAACCCAACCAGAGAAACAACAAAAAGCTTATGGCACTAGATTTTTTTTTCATTTTTACTTTTTTGTTTGTTTATTTTCATTTCATTTTTGTACTATATGAAGAACTGTTTTTGCCTGCTGGTACATTACATTTCTGGAAGCTGGGTGAATAGTAATTATCTCAGCCTTCCTTTGATGGTGGCCTTAAGGCCAGATAGTGCTTCAGGAGATCTACTGGTTGGATCTCTAGCTACTGGCCTCTAAATACAACCCTTCTTTACTACAAAAAAAAACTTTAAAAAAATCTTTTTTTGTCACTTGTGAAGAGCACTACAAAAAAAAACAACAAAAAGAAATATGAAATCTACAAGGCCTACTGTCGTAAGTACACCACTTGCAGTGTTTCAGTGGACAGAGTCACTATTCTGACCGCTTTGGACTTCACAGTATCCAGTTAAAACTGTGGAAGACAACCTTATGTTTGAGTAAGAACCACAGAAAATAGGCCCTATTGGTTTCTACCATTAGTTGTTATCAGAAAAAGGGCTGTGGAGAAGCTCAAGGGAGTTTGGGTTGGATGGTGTGGAGTCCCTGCAGGATGGGGAAGGAGAATAATAGGTTCCTCTTGTGGATTCTGTTCCATTCCACACATTCTGATTCATAATCCCCAACTTCTTTCTCCCCCACTAACACCAACAACATCTTTCATCAAAAGCTAGAAACAATGAAGTAAAAATGAGGTGAGCAAAGGTGGCTTTTTCGTAATTTATTCAGTGTCTTTGCTGAGCTCAAGGTCTCAGCACAATCACGGGACTTTTGCAGATATTAAAGAGAAATAGTAAAAAGAAAAGATTTCAAGAGTTTTTCACCTAGTGTTCTAGGTACAAGAAAGGATTAGCTCCCATAGTCTTTTTAGGGGGAAAAAAGGCTGCATCAAGATTTATTCTTGTGGAGGGAAGTAAAGTTGAACATGGGTGGGGAGTAACTAAAAAGAGTTCTCAAGATTTTTTTTTTAAGTCAAAATTTTATAGAGGGACAGAAGTGGTGTTTACCAGATAGAGTGCTGATTTTTTAAAAAAATATATTTACCACAGTATTTGTGTAAAAAAACAAAAAAAACAAAAGTGTAACCTTGTTAAAGTAATTTTTGTTTTCTCTTTTGTTTTGCATACACTGCCACTAATATCTGCTCAGTTATTTAACTGAATATATATATGTGTGTGTGTATATAGATATATATACATATATATACACACATATGTATGTATGAATATATATAATACACATATATATATATTATTGTAGATAAAGACTGTTAAGGTTAGGTATCCTACTTCCAAATAGCAAGAGACAAAAGCAGAGTGAGGTGATCCTAATGTTTTGTTTTGTTTTTCAAAGAAAACATGTGTGTCAACTTATTTTCTGTTGTTTTTCTCTGTGCTTTTATTAGTGTGAGAGTTAGTGACCTGGGAGTAGAGTGATATTATATGTGATTTCTTCCATCTTCTAGTGTCCAATTTGTCGTGTCACTTGAAAAGCTGTTCCACATTTGGATTTATGATTTCGTTAGGTTTTTCATGGAGTTCCATCTAAGCTTGTTTCCAGAAACAAGATTTTAACACTATTTCTCCTACCATTGGAATTACAGAATACAGTTTTATTCATGAGGTCTAGAAGTCCCTAAAGTGAAAAAGAAATTCCTTACTTAAATGGTCACTTATGGAGATCATTCTTATACATCCTATTATTATCTATAATAATCCACAACTTTATGAAAAATCAGTTTAGTCTGTCTAGTTTATTTACATGCCAAAACTTTTCCTTTTCCTTACAACTTATCTTCCCTCTTTTTCATCTACAAATATGTTAAAATGAATGGGTCACATTTTGCATTCTTTGCTCATCCAAAACAGAGTAAGGCACTCAGATTATACACTAAAGAGTCTTTTAATTTTTGTACCGATCACTTCCTCCCCTTCGTAGAGCAGTTTTTGATAATTTATCAAACAAGAATGACTGACACTGTTTGGGTGCCTAGATAAACTGGACCAATGCCTAACAACTCTAGTAAGCATATGTTCTGTGTGTCTTGATTCAGTAATTTCTAGTCCTGGCAGAAATTGCTTATGAATAATATACAAAAGCAGGGACAAAGAGAAACAATACTTAATTTTAATGTATCTCATTTTCAACCAAATATTTTTGAGATTGCATTCCTAATCCAGTGTATTTATATGAGAAAAGGCCCATGGAAATCAGTGGGACCCATTCCACGAAAAATATTGAGAGGCAGCCAGCCAGATTTATGTGATTTTATGAGACACTCCTCCATGTTATCCATTTTTACTATTATTTATTTGAAACTTACCCAACTATTCCTTGTGGTAGAAACTTCTATTATATAGCACAATCCTATGCATGCATACTCAGAAGTAAATCCCACTGAGTTTAGTGGAATTACTATCGGTTAAGTATACATAGGATTGCAGCTTTACTCTCTGTAATTTAGCTAGGATGAAATAATTGTATTAAATATATCTCAATAATAGCTTCATATGACAGTATTGTCAGATTTCTAAGCTAACATTTGCTACAAATCTGCATAGGCTTTTTTTTCAAAATCTCAATCAGTTATGCTAAGGCAGCATATCATAGTGCTATTTTTGACAAACCTTTGTGTGTTTTTTTCCAAGACTTTAAAAAAGATTAGCAACATGAATAGAAATATATATATGGTTCCATATATGATTTTAACAATTTGGATCCTGTCTCTATCATGAGGCAGAAAATACAATGTCACAGTCTGAAACAAATTAAATGGAAGGAAGTCACTAGGATTTCAGTGTAAATTAACGTCACACTGTTGTCCTAATTGAGCAAAGGAGTATACAGATGTAACTGTATAATGGAGCCTAGTCTCATAATTCTGTGAAATACTGAAAAAGGCAAACCATATCTGTGCCAAAAAGAAACAATTAGAAAAGAATAAGGAAACAGAGCAGGAATTGGACAAAACTATATGACAGTGTCTTTCAAAAGTATATTATCTTCATTTATTACAGTGTGTTTCACTTTCGGTTCTAAAAAAAAAAGCTTAGTGTATTTATATAACTCCTTCAACACATGAACCTTAAGGATAATATAATTATTGATAATTGAGGGAAATAATAGCAATATGACAAAATAGCCTAAGATATTTAATTCAGAGGTCAGAAGAGGAAAACCAAGCTTGAGATCTTTAAAATGACTATATATTCACAACAGAAGCATTTGGAACAAAACAAAACAAAAATCAGTTTAGAAGTAAATTTCTCACCTTTAAATTTTTCCAAAAATTATACAAATACCATTCCTTAAATGAAATTTTTTCATGAAATATTGTCAGTATATAGCAGTCAGATATTCTACTGAGAATCAATAGTACCCATCAGAAATGATGACTAGGGTCAGATAACTATTAGGCAAAAATAGGATTGCTTCGTAAAGGAGTAGTTCAGGCTCCCTTGTACCTAATGTAATATATAGTGTGTGTGCTCCAAGCAGAGGTGGATATGTGAAGCTGGTCTGATAAGTCAATATAGTCTTACCACCATCCTGTTCTGAGGATGAGACTATGAACAGTCAGTGATACAGTGCTTCAAATAGAGCACTTGTCTCACATGTTATTTTAGGTGTAAGATAAGGATGCTTGCACCGTTCTGCCTCCTAAGATCTGTTATTGCCTATAAATATCTAAACTGAGGCAACGTAAATGAGAGTTTTGTAATTTAGAACAAGAGAATAGCTATCAAAACCAATGTGTAATTTCTTAAAGAGTAGCTTTAGTATCAGAAATTATTTCCAGAGAAACCAGTTTTATATCTGCTCCTACAATTTGGATTGTCTATCACCTTTGAAAAATACTGCACTTTGTCAGTGTATAATGTCCGAAAAGATTCAGTTTTATGCTCAGCTACTATGCTGCCTTTTTCCTGGGTTTACACCAAAAATTTCTTTTCCAAACCTAAAGTAACATAAAGAGGGCCACTTCCACACCTTACCCTTTTCCATCATCATCCCAGAGTCATCCCAGCAGTGCCTATGCCAGAATGGGAGCATATCCCCAACACTTCCCTCTATACCCGGCAGGCTGCCTATGGATGGGAGTGCAAGCAACAGGCACCTTCCTTCTGCAGTGTAGCCAAACTGTTTCCCATGCTGCACTGTGGAAGGAAGCACCTAGATCATGCTTCTGCCCATTCTGCATGGCTGTTGGTGATGAGAACATCATGCAATCATGGGCCATTAATAGATTTTTTCCGTTAATGGAATATCCCATAATTGCAACATGTGAGGATGCATTGGCAGTGGGACTTGGGCTACATCATGCAAAAGCAGGACTCGTGGACCGCCAGCAATGTGTCCCCATTGCGGGACAGCAATGTCATGCAGAGATGGCCATAGTCTTGATTTAGAAGGATAACTATGCGCAGGTACAATTATAATTGGAATCATTGCAAAGCTCTGTAAGAATTCCATGTGAACAGAGATCTCCACAGATGCAGTATTGGAGAGAATTAAGCACTCCCTCTTTGGAAAAGCTATCAGTCCTTGGTGAAGCCAATTAGAACTCTGTAGAAACATTCAATTTTGCTTCTACATAGACAGACTGGCCCAGAAGGTTTGTTTTCAGGAGGCTGTGATCTTCCTATTCTGCCATAGTCTCAGTAAATATTCCAAGGAAAAGATAGAAATTCAGTCCAATATGGCTTTAGAATATGATTTATCTTGACCATTTCAGTTTTCAGAACCATTTCATATCCGTACTTACAGTCATAATGAAACCAGAGTTAGGTGTGCTTAAATCAGTTTATTAAATTTAAGCATATCTAATCATATACTGGATGTTAGTCCCTTATTCATGGTAATAAAACTGAAAATGTTTGGATTGTCTGTACCTTTCCAAATCCTAGTAATCACTTAATAAATTTTACTGCTTATAGCCAAAGGTCATCATAGTCCAAAATGACAGTAATTTCATGTTCATGATCATTTCAAGCACTGAATTCTACAAGAAAGTTAGTATTGTTTTATTTTTAAAACATTTGCACTGCATCAATCTGAACTTCCAGTTGAGTATTTATTAAAGGGCTCAATAACAGTACCAAAAAAACCCCCAAAACCCTTCCTTTTTATTTAAATAATCTAAATAAAAGGAAATAAAAGTTTTTAATCTGTAAAGAATGGAAGACAAAGGCGAAGCCTTCTTGTCTTTCCTGAGAATGAGGGACATACCTTGTTTACATATCAATTAACTGTTGCTGTTATTCTGTGGCCTAAGGAGTTGACTCCAACCCTGTTACCATTTCATACCACAAGGTAGTCAATTTATAGAGGAATGATGTAGGACTATGTAAAATTATATGCTCACAAAAGCTTCCTATGTTTAGTGACTTGATCCTTTTTTCACACAATCCAATGTGAAGGAAAACAGTGGAGGCACAAAAGACTTGCACTCCTACTTTTCTCCTCTGAACCATTTTTCATTCTGAAAATATGAACATTACTTTTCCAAGGTAGGGGAAAATGCAAGTAGCTCCTGCATTGGTTTCTCCTTGATATTGTAGTACAGGTCTTCACAAACTTCAAAAAACTGTGCTAGAAAAAAAAAAGTCCTATGACCCATGCTGATCTACATATCATTCTGCCATACTTTGGCCACCATCTTTACTAACCTAAAGATTTCCTATTCACTAAGTTGAATAATATAGGTTCAGCAAAGAGCCAGCCAGTGTGTCATCTCTACCTTGTGTACAGTAGCTATGTTAAATTAGTGAATCCAGCACTCACCAAAATCCTACAAACATCCCTTAAAAATAAACATTGAAGTTGATGTATAGAATAAGTAAGGATAGAGCATGTTAGTTGTGGATTTCATGACTGGGAAAAATGCTGAAACTTAAAAGAGTTCATAAACTTTACATGCTTACAAATGTATAGTTTAAGACTCAGTCCAAATGTAATCATTTGCCTGTATTTGCTGCCAAATTCTTCCCCATTTTAGTAGTTCATGAGTAGAGAGTACTGTTTGAACTTACCTTGATGCAACCAAATTAGTATTGAATGAAAGGGCAAATATAAAACAACCAAATTTGACCTTGGTTCTGGTTTGAGCTCCAAGCTTCTAATGCTATTAGAAATATAATATAAACTGGTAACCTTCTCTCTCACAATCCTTATATAGGTCCACTTTCCCACCCTTGATGGCCCCTGTAGGGATTGCTTTTTAATGAAAAGTTACTGATCCTTGCAAAAAATCAACTGAGCACTATGGCCAGTGATTGGCAGAGTCAGAGACAAAAGAGAACCTGGTTATTAGCATGGTGAGATATGATAGCTTTCCTTTATTCTTTCTGTACCACTCCAAACCCCCACTTTTGTGGATAGCATAACGTTAGATTTCCCTATCCCTAAAGCTGTCTGATTGCAATGATAAAAACTGCTGTTGCTGCAGCCTTAATGAGACCATGGAATTTTGTGAAAATTCCCTAGAAAATTTCATTTCCAAGTGGTTTGGGCACCCACAGTGCTGCTGCAGTGTTCAGGGCCTAAAGAAGACTTCTGCAGCAGCCTTTCCAACTGCTGTTACATTTCAGGGCAGTGGGCCAGGTGTGTTGTGACAAGGCCAGCCTGATAGAGAGGATTGTCCATGCTTATTAGTAGTCTTGAAATTCTGAACCAACTCCCATACCTTCCAATTGTCTCAATTTGATAGGGCGAGTCCTGAGTAATCCTCTGTCATTTCACTTTTCAGTTGCTTTTTAAATGTCACAGTTTCTCTTTCCTTCTCCCACTTTCCCCCTTTGTCCTTAACTTACTTCATTTGCTGCAAACTGAGTTCAAAGTGCAAAAGTGGTTTGCACTCAGTTAACACAGCAGAGAGGAGGAGAGGAAAGGATCTTAACTGTGCCCTGATGTTGCTTGGCCACATGTATTTCAGTTTCCATCTGTGAAATATTGGAGGGTATGAACCCCCCAGGTACAAGCATGTGAGTATCATATATGTTCCAGTGGGCCTCTAAGGATTGTGAGATGTTACCTGCAGTTGGACCAGCCACACAGTGCATGGAGTTCTTGTGCTGTTCTCCACGTTTGTTCTACTAGGCAAAGGAGTTTTGGCAGAAGCTATAAGTAGGTGAATATCATTAAATTGATACCAAATTGAATTTATTGAATACCATTTGTATTATTTTTTAAAAAAGAAAGTACACTGTCATATATTTTTGATACAAAACTTTTTTCCTCCACCCAAAAACTGTTGGAAGTCACTTGTCTGGAATTTGTTATCAAAAGATTTTTATATCCACTTAAATCTTTTTGAGCAATGTTGATTGCCCAAGTTTTGGATGCCTTCTCTAACACAAGGAAGTTAGAAAGAGAAATAGGTTGTTTTTATTTCCATGCTAATTGCATATTTCACAGGAAATGGAAAATACATAAACAAAGGTAGCTATGTTGCTTCATAAGAGCAAAGCAAAACAAAAATACCCACAGATTTAGCAATTGTAATTGTTAGGATCAGTTACAATTTCACAACCGTGCAGGTTTTCAAATTCACTGCACTTTTCATCAGGCTAGGTAATGAATGGAGGGAGGATGAAAGTAACATGGAAATAACATGGAAGGCTGATCTTTTCTCCATAAGACCCACAGTCTATCTAAGTAACAACTGGCAGTAATAAAGTAATATGAATAATGCAATAAATAATGTAAACATTTCTGAAGACTTATAAACACATAATTAGCAGAATGAGAAATAAGAAAAATTGCACTGCATGTTAACAGTTCAGTTTTATCTCTGTTGCAGTTCCACAGATAATCAATAACTTATAGTGTATGAGGTTATTGTTTAAATAAAAATCCAAATTAGCAGCAAGTAGTAAAAATAATGACATGTTTTTTACATATATTAAAAATACTTAAAGGTACATTAGAATTAACAAAGAAGCAATGGCAAATGGCCAACACTTTAAGAACAAAAAATTGCATTCCTTTGTGCATTGGCTGGCAATAAAAAAGTTCATTACTTTTATTCTCTCCCCCACATCCAAGAAGGTACATCAATATTTACAGTAGAATGTGTCCTGAAAGTTCATGGCTTCCTTTCAAGTAATCAACATACAAATAATTTCAGTGTTTAAGTCACAGGTATGTGAATTATAAGTCACATTAAGAAGTGACTGTACAAGATCATCATCAGACTATTTTCCCATCTAGCCCACTATTTCTTGTTCTAACTGTCAGAAGCATCTTAGACAGAAAATGGTCTTTTCTGTCTCCTGATACCCAGTTCTTTAACTGGAGATGGCAGGAATAGCATCTGGAGCCTTCTGCAGGTGAAGCAAATGCTCTGTCGCTGTGCATTGGCCTCTCCCCCATTTATCTTGCTGCTCTGTAAAATGGTGTATGTATGAAATAGCTAAAACAGTTCAGGGGCAGAGAGAAAATATCAGACCTGCAGAATTAAAGTTTAGAAGGGGAAGACACATCCAAAAATATAGTCTCTGTGGAAAGAATATTTATTCCAGACTATCCTGATGGGAGTCTTAATCTTGCCTTCACCATATTACCCTAAAATATTAGTACTGTAATAACATACCCACAAAGTTGGTTGAAAAAAAATTGATGTTTCTTTGGGAAGCAGTTGCATTGCAGCCTTATGTAGGATTGCTGCCTTAAAACAATAAAAAGAGGGAGGAGTGTATTATTTTTTTATACCTACATAAAGATATATGATTTTAAAATGTTCATTCATTGTATTAAATGCTGCATATCTAGTTTTGATTTTAAACTGTGTGATAGTATATGAGACAGAAAGGGTTGAAAGAGCTGTGAAGAGTCCATTAGCTGGGAAGTATTGATGCTACTATAAAAGTAGCTGATGTGTATTTGCACTGAACTGTGCCTGTTGGGTATTAGTCAGTACTTTATGTTTTGGATTCATGATGGACAACTGCTTTCAGTTGTCCTGGTATTATATTGATGCTAACTTTTCAACTTAAGTCCCTAACATGGTTGTGTGTTATATTTTTCATCAGTAGGTATATCTAAATGGACAAATGTGGGCAAAGAATTAAGAGCCAAATTAGATGTGGCACAACTGTGTGTTTCATCATGATCTTTTCCGGTCACATGGAAAGCAGACAGTGGGGGTGGGGGTCCAATTTAAATAGGCATGTTAGGGGGGCATTGTAGGACTCTCTCCTCACCTGCTGCTTATTGTCCTGCAGTCCTTCCTAGTACAGATTTTCAAGCCAGAGATGCGCAGTAGCATCTTGTTTGACTTTTAACTAATTACTATTTGGAGTAGATCAGGAAAAGATTCATTAATTTCAAGTAGGTTCATTTATTTACTTTCCTTTTTTAAAATTTCTTCTGATCTGGAACAAGTATTGTTTGTGTTGGCACATTTCTTTTTATAGGAGAGATGCTACCACAAAAATGCAAAGTTGGAATCCTGCATTATTGTTTTTCTGCATAACTCTCCAACTGCTAAAACTCATCTTTCATTCATGTTGGAATAATGTCATGCTGGAAGCAGAAAGGTGTTACCAACAACAGTATTTGGTTTGTTTTAGCATCTAATTATTGCTATGGTATGAATATGCTGCTATACCAAGGAGTTAATATGATTGTGCAGTTGTACCATGGCAATAATTAAACACTGCAGCATATTATAGACTGTGCTTAAATTCAGATAGAACAGGAAGAATTGGTCCTGGAAGTGATTTTCATGACTGCTAGCTTTAGTGCAAATAAGCAAAGCAAGTTTCTAATATAATTTTTTTAATGAAAGAGGAGAGCAGGGATAAAAGCAACCGTGTGTGTGTGTGTGTGTGTAGTACGTTGATGATTTCCATCTAGCATTACACAAGTAATTTTGCAGACTGTTTGCAATTTACAGTGTATTAACAAAACAAGCATAGCCCTAAATACTATATGACTATCTAATTACCTTCTCTTTAGTCGTTGCCAGATATTATTTCACATTACTTTCACAAAGAGATGTGTTCATCTAAGTTTCTTTTACATAACAAGTAGGCGGCATTTATATCTGATGTTTTTTCTAATGCTGAATTGTTTCCAGGGTCTCAGATACACTATTACACGGCCTTTGATAGGAAACAGTGACCTTCGGGAAGAATCACAGTAGATATCCAGTTTGTTGAAATTTGAGGCACTTTCCCCAATTCTGTACTGTACATTGACAGTGTTTCACAGGATGTTAAGTATTTTTATGAAGGTCCATAGTTTATTAAATGTGTTCAAAGGGAAGCAGTGATTGCAACCTTGATTGCAATGTACTTGTGTCTGTGAAAGCACATTTGTGATTAAGGGCCAGCTGCCAACCTAACTGCTTTCTTCCCTTTTGAATGTAATAAAGGAAGTGCTCCACAAATGTGGGATCCTTTCTGTATGCAAATGAAAGAAATAAGGATCACCACTCTCCGCTCCACTGCATCAAAGAGGGGGACAGAACAGTTAAAGAATGCTGTGCTGGGCTCTGGGAAGTAAAAAGATAGTTAGAGCCTCCCTTCTGCTCCTTGTGATCTGCAGAGGATGCGGAAAAGAGTAAAGATCTATGCAGTGCATTTCTCACACACTCTTCTATTGGATAAAAAAGGGCAATAGTGGCATGCAGATACACAGTCAGTATAGAGTAGAATTGGGAGAACTTGTGCCTAAGGCACTTTCACTTACACAGTTATAAGACTATGATTCCACTTTAATTGCCATGATTCCCTCCTTTGGAAACATGAGATTTGGAGTTTATTGAGAGCTATTTAGAATTCTCAGCCAGAAAGCTGTAGTGCCTTACCGAGCTACAAACCCCAGAATTTCATAGATGTTACTACAGCAGTTAAAGTTGAATCATAGTGTATTGGACTCCTAAATAATCCACAGACAGGACCAGAACTTGTGACACCCATATACTCACACCTCTGACTAATATTGTTCCCTCTGCCCTGCTGATCAAGTAGTAATTAAGGGAAAGGAAGACAATGAAACGGGAGCAAGTGAATGTGTGGAAGGATTAGGTTCAACTGCGCACCCTCCCCTGAGATACCTAGAGGTTTCTCCCCACAAGAAATGTCTTGCACCCTTATTCCCTGGTGAGATGACTAGAGTCTATTCCAATCAAATGTTCATGGGATTGTTGTCTTTGATTTCAATCTCATTACATTTAGTGGCAGGTATTTTCAAAAATGTATAGGAGTTGGCGATTATGTGCTCAGGTTGTGGAAAGGAGGATACAATTTGATTTCCACTTTCCTCAGTTTGAACATTTACCTTTAATACTTTCAGTCTATGATAGGACTCTCTTTTGCTTTCTAACTCAGTTAGTCTCAGACTTTGGCTCTCCAGATATTTGGGACCTCAATTCACAGAAACTCCTTCCAATTTGGATTCTGGAAGCTGAAGTTCAACGCATCTAGAAGACCTGAAATTGAGAACTACTGCTCTAACCCAGTAAAAGAAATTCTGTTATTTTGATAGCATTACCCTAAGGATTTAACATAAAAAGGAAAAAATTAAGATTGGAGACTGTGAGCTAAGTCCAAAGAAGTGAGCTACAGCTAGATTAGTCACAATATTTGTTGCAGGTTTCTAGTTACTCCATACTACACCAAGGATACACATATACCAACACACAGAACCCATTTCAGTTAATTAAGTTTTCAAATGAGTCTTTGCCCAGATAAAATCCCACTAAATTCCAAGATTTGACTTAGTCTATATCTTAATGTATTAATACACCGTCACAGCAGGGACAGGTAATATGTATCTCTGAGAGTTTCACATGGCCTTGAAAACTACAGAATGATCAATAGAACATTATATGAATAACTTGTGATTTTTCTCTATTTGTTTTGGTCACATCCATTTGGTCAAAAGTAAATTAGGTGTGTCAAGAATAGAAATAGCAATGGAATGAGAGTTGAGACTAGTTTATCATCAGCTTGAGCTTTCCAATCCTGCCACCAGAATATCTAACTGTGGGACAAATTAATTAGTCCGTAGCCCACTATTAATCATGTCTTCCCCTGTTCATGTACTATACATTGAAGAGATATATTTGTGTGTGAGCTCACACATGCTCACATTTCTATCTTCTCAACCAATTTGCAAGTGACTAAATGTTCCTCAAACCAATGTGGCCTTTGCCAGTGCATTTTTAAGAATGAATGTTCGAATTTAGTCTTGCAGACCAATATGTTGTCAGGTGAAGAAAGAAGTGGTAGAATGTTTTGTGATGTCAAACTATATTCTTCATGTATTTAAGAACTTGCTCTCTTAAGCTATACTTCTCTTGTTTGTTAAGTGGTTTAGATGAACAGATCAGTCTGAAGGAGCATGCTTTAGAAATATGGTAGCTCTAAAGTGATCTCAAATGTTTTCTTCACTCCATAATTTTTTTAACTTCATTGAAATTTTTCTGACATAGTTATCTTTCCTCACAAAACTGAGTTGCGTGTGTTAGTGGCATTTTCCCTCCCTTCCTGAAAATGAAAATGAATGGAACAGTTGTCCATTTGAGGAGAATATTTTTGTTAATAATTGTACATTGTCTTTTCATAATCAAATGTTTGTGAACGTAAATGTTTTTTTTCTTTTTTAGATTTTTAAAAAAAATACTACTAGTGACTTAGTGGAAGAGGACAAGTTGCTGTTAGCTCTGCTTAGTTAAGTACATAAAACTACAATGCAGTATTTCAGAAAACTAGAACTTAAGTACACAATATGTACATCTTTGTATCAATATATAACACATCCTTTATATAAATATATATCATATATACACTATACATCCAGTATATTCATTTGTATTTTTGAACCGGCTGTGATTATAGAATAATGAATATTTTCACATTTACTATTCACCTTTCACTTGCTGCAGTTAATTTGAATCTTTTAATATTTAACACACTAAAACTACATTGCTTTTTTATAATAACACTTTCTGTATTGTCTTTATCAATTTTCTGTATTTTTTAAATTAATTTCTTTAGCAAAAGATAGGAGAATTTGAATTGAGAAGAAAGGCAACACAGTGTTCTTATTAAAAGCCAAATTTTACTGTTTTTGTACATCAGATAGTCATGAAAACAAAACAAAAATAGTTATTCCTGTCTGCAGGTCTGAATGCATGTTTATCTGAAATAAATCTCATTAAAATTTTCTGGTGCTTACACTCAAATAACTATGAATAGGATTGCAGCTTCAGTCTAAGTTGCATATGCAAAATATATGGCCAGCTTCCCTCTTCCACTACTGATGCTGATGTAAATATCATGTCATACTTTTTCCTCTAGCATAAATAAAAAATGAGGGAAAAGGCTATTGAACACGTTAGATTCACCAGCACTGCTTTTTTAAAAAATAATATTAGCTAAACAACCTTCTTAGACTGGAAGAGTTGCAGTTTTTCTGCTACTCTTCCATAATTAGATTTTGATAACACTTTGGATCCACATTTTCTGGAACCATAGTTTAATTAATTAAAGTGGATTTATTCATTATTTTTTATTTTGGATGCTGCTTTTCTTTCCCAGTACAACAGAAATATATTCCAACCTGATGTTTGGGACAATTTTTATCTTATCAGCTCTGTTTTCATAAGTAAAAAGCAAGAGTAAGTTCAAAAGCAATGCCATCGCAGAAAACTGAAGGAAGACTTTTAACCTTTTTTCTTCTAGCACAAAAGGCCAGTTCAGTAGATTGTTTCAGATCTGGTAGGTTGATAATGATATCATAAAAGTTTTGGAATATTTAAATTTGAATCATGGCATTCTTTTTAAGTTAGGTCCATTTGTTTTCTAAGTTAGGTCCATTTGTTTTCTTAGTTATGCTTAGTTCTCTATGGTTTATTATCCACCGTTCAAGTGATTCATAAATAGCCAGTTGTTTCGTTAGCAGTGAGAAGGATCACCTTTCTCTTTTTCTTTCCAAATACATAAGCCATCCAGGAAGGAAAATTTCAGCAAAGTGTGTACTTTGTCTTTTATTTTTGATCACAAGTGATTAATATAGATATGTGTGGTCAAATAGACCAATAGGACTTTCTTTTAGCTAATACGTTTATGGATTTTGCTGTAAGGCTGGTTTAGATCCTTAAAACAAATTAAATCAAGTTAACATATATATTTGATCAAAATTCCCCTCGCATGTAACGTGCAAGTAAGAATGAAGTGTCTCCATGGTTTATTCCTACTAAACTATGAAGACACTTCATTCTCATACACAACAGCTAAATAAGGAGTAGCTAAGAATTATGATCATAGCAGCTCCAGAAGAATTAAATGACACTTGAATAGTGAATATTGGCAGAGATTGGTTGTACCTGTTTTGATCTTCATCACCGAATATTGATTGTCTCATGGACGCCCGGTTCACTGTCCATTTAATTACTTGTCTTTGTGACTATAATCTTATTTCTTTCCACAATTTATGGCTTTGTGGCTCATATTTCATTCCCGCCACCAAAGCTCTATGGAAGGAGAAATCCTTTTCTTTCAGTTGGTACGATAACAGTCAGATCATTACCCAAGAAATTCTAGTGTTTGCTATATTCAAATCATTATTTCCATATAGCTCATGAATCAGAGCGTTGAATCAGACAGCTATCTTAATGTTTCTACTCAAACATCCAGGTCTTCTATTGGCTGCTAAATTGCCATCATGGAGTGCTTTCTAAATGGCTTCAGATAATTTTTTAAAGAATAACATTCCCTGACCTTCTTTCGACACACTTATGTTGTGATCATTTAGCTGTTGTAAAGGGATGCTGATGTGTCTTGTGGCCTCATTATTGCCTTAAAATGCACACTTTTTGCAGATCCTTTCTGCTTGTTTTACATTGTTTATTTCACATGTATATAGTTTGCTGCTTGCATTTTTTCCATAAAGATTGGTCTCGCAGCTACATGGTACCAAATTTGTACATATTGTCTACTACAGATTGCATTTTCACATTACAGTGTGGTCATGAGACAATTGCTTAGAGGAAAGTGAAACTAACAAAATAACCAATTGGTGCAAACAACTTTAACAAAGATATCTAGCATAGTCAATAATTAACCAAAAGGCTTGCTTTTCATAGCAGTACTTTAAGGTTTTGTTATTTCTGGTTAGTTCTTTGAATAAATAGCTGTGCACTCAAAGAATTCATGATAATGTGTGAAACCATTTAGACTAGTGACCCTCTGTGACTTTCTGCTCTTAAACTAATTCTAGTTTTAGGGATTTCTTTTTATTTCTGATTGGGCAGTTTACTTTTATATTATCAAGTGTACATCCGGACAACTCTTCCTTGTTTTATCTTAGTAAATCACTTTTTACTATTTCACTTTCCATCTTCTGATAGATTCATTCAGTTTGCAGGGTGAATTCAATGTTATAAGTTCCTATTTCTGTAAAATTTTGCCTTTAATTCACCATACATTCTTGGTCCTTTCCCTTTGGGGAAAAAAACAAGACACAGCATTTATTTAACATATCAGTCTTAATAATGTTCACTCTAGTTTGAGATCTTGCATTCACAGATTTCTTTTCTCCAGCCTTTTAAAAGTCCTAAAAGGAAGGAAGTATGATTTAACAAAGACCAACTCACAGTTCCCAAGAATGTAGGCTCTTTATACAGTGAACTACAAAAAGTTGTGCATATCTGTGATGCACAGTCCGTTCACTCCAAAGTGGGATGGACAAATCACTTTAGCAGAATTTCTGCCCATGTGGTATTACAGGTATACTTACCCACTCAATACACCCAAACTATCAAATACAAATGCTTAAGCCTAGTGGAACCAACTTTAATAAAAATAAGTTTATTAAACAAATTTCTTCATCAAAACCCTTTCACCAAAAGGAGGTGTACCACCAAAGAATGAAAGCAATAACAGCTTGTGTTGAATACAAAGAATATCCATGCTTTGTCATCAGATTAAGAGTGGAAATTCATTGATATTTAGGTTTTCTTCTACCATTTTATCTCTTGTCATTCTTTTGACTTACCAGTCAGAAAATATTTTTAAACTCTTGATTCTATCTTATCTTAAAAGAAAATATGTGTTTCACTGAAACTTTATTTCTTCTTCTTCTAAGTAGTACACAGTAAATCAGGGATGAGGAAAGTACAGCCCTAGGGCCACATGTGGCACCTCAAGGTTGTTTTTGCAACCCTTGACCTTTCAGACCTCAGACTACCTTTTGTCTGCCCCTCTGGAGTTGACTTACCTATCCCTAGAAGCCTCCAAAAGCAGCAATTAACCTTTGAAATACATGTCAGCGGAGCACCTTAATGGTCTAACATTAAAATACATGATTTTTAATATTCTGGTTTTAGATAATCTGTCCAGACCCCAGACAATCCCAGGGGCAAAAAACTGCCTCCCAGTCCAACTGTACTTAAGTGCCCATCCATGCGGTAAATAGAAAACTACAAAACTAACATGAAATGACTATAGATGTAGTTTCATGACATGATGTTAAAAGCCACTTGATAATTATGGATCAGTGGATAATGAGGTACTCAGTTTTTACATTGCTCTTGCCTTTATATAAAGATCTTTCTTCTGTGAACACATCAAACTGGAAAGTATTTGGAGGGTACCCAAAGTTCCCTATAAAATAGGGTACATTTGCCGTTGTTACCCAAAAATTAATTTTGCTGACCCCTGTTTTTTTATAGAAAGTTGTATAAAACAAATTACTTGTGGTAGCTACATTTATTTTGTTTTGTTTTTAACAGTAAGCCTTAATAATTTTTATCTCAGATTTGTTTACATGACCCAAAGGTTAATTGAAGGCTTAACATATTAGTTCAGTGAGGAAAACAACTGTTGCACAATTTGGACCTTCTGACTCAGCATATAAGATATAGTTTTGATCAGATGCTATTTTTAAATGGAATTGCTTTGAGTGAGAAGAGTTTTTACCCACTCCAAATCTCCTTCATGAGGTTTCAAGCTCAAGCCATTCTGTCCTGTGTGATTTGGAGTAGTAAAGGGGTTAAAGCGAGATTTCTTCCCGTTAATTTTCCATTTAAATTTCCAGTGCTCTCACAGCTTTGTGTTCTCATTGTTGTTTTAAAGAAAAGAACTGGTTCTGTTGAAACCTGTTAGGGTATATGACTACAAAGTGCCACTGAAATCTTGTTTGTGAGTCCCAATTTGAATAGACCCACTAAATCATTTGTTAAATGATGAATCAACATATAGGTAAATCATATAGGTTCAATGGCTCTAGCCTAGTTAGGACTAAGAATGGGATTTAGATCTGCTAGTTTCCAGAGTTATGTAAGAGTTGGTTAATCAAAATTCAAGGCCAGTGGTGGTGGACTATTTTGCCTACTTCTGATATATCCCATGATAAAAAGCTAACAAACTAGGGGTAATGTGCATCCAATTACAAGTAGTGTGCCTATGCTAGAATTCACAGATTTCCATATAGGACAGGACATGAGAACCTGCACTCTTAAACAGTGTGTTTGTAGTTACATGGTAAACTGAAGAGCACCTATGTGTTCAGGAAAACACTGAAAACACTGAAAGCATGTGGGACTCTCTTAGCCGCTATAAATAAAAGAAAAAGATAGAGAACGCTGTCCTCAGGTTATTGCTTCCAAGCCAATTACTAAAAAGCTGACTGATATACAAGGGATTTGACAATGCAGGTAATCCGTTTATATTTAATAGAACTCTTCCATTGTTTCTTAAATGACTTGCAGCTTTCTGATACCTAAGATCTCCAGTACTTTACAAGTTTCCAGCATCTTGTTACAGGCGTGATTTTTTCCCCCAGTTGCAGAATATAGAAAGTGTTTATCTGAAGAAGTTGCCTAGTTTTCACTGTTCCAGCTTTTCCCATTATATCTCAGCAAATGGTCCTCTTTTAAATCTTTCTTTCATTGTTGGATAACAGTCTTGTTAAGTGAGGAAAAGAGAACTGAGAGGCAGTTGCTGGTTGATTTCAAATGAAGGTGAGGGGTTTAAAATCAGTATCCTGAAATAATCCTCCATATAATTCTTGGCAAGATTAGGTAGGATAAGATGAAGAAGATTCCACTTTCTTTAAAATTATCTGCCTGTTTGCTTATTGTTCAAAAGGCAACCTGTTCTGCTCCTATAATGACAATGTCTTCCTCTTGTGCTTGATCATATGCATTTTACAAACTTATTCCTGAAGGCTGTCATATAATGGAAACAGTTTCCAAACATAGATCTTTTCTATTTTCTCAAAGTAATGTGTGACTAATGATTAACAAAGTAGAAAACTAAGATTTCTAATTTCTTTTCATTAATGTAATAGGGAATTGAACAGAAAAGATTTAATTGGGAAACTCTAATCTACCAGTAAATATTTGTTTAGGTTATGTTATAATTTTTCTTTTGGGGTTGTGTTTTCCTATATAATAAAATAACCTACACTCCCAGCACTATTATCCCTAAAAGGGCCTTGACAAAAAATATGTTTGATGATAACACAAGTGGAAGTCAAATCTCATGTTACACTAGATGCATAGTTGGCACTTGTGTCTTTTTTGTAAGGATCCGTTAGGATCAGAACAACAGCTAGGGTGGAGGAGGGTTTAACATTTTCCTACCACACTGCAGTCCCAATGCACAAACAACTGTTAGCCCCATGAATGAAGTTTCTATTTGTTCCAAACAAAGCTTTTCTGCCTGCACAAACAGCAGCTTTCAGAGGAGCCAGGAATTTGCACTGGAACTGCAGTCCAGGAAGAAATGTGGAATCCTGTTCCACGGCCACTGCAGTCCTGGTCAGTATTGAAGGAGCCCCGCAACACATGCCTTTGCTGTTCCTTTCTTTGCAAATGAAAACCATTTATTTAATTAAATTGTGATTTTGGCCATAAGCAAGGTTCATTTTGATTTGTTTGTTTTTAGATATCTACTGAGTTGTTTGCACTGTAGAATCATAAAATGGGCACTGTTAAAAATAGTGTTTTGGAAACAGAAAAACTATATATCTTATTTGTGCCCATTGCAGTGGAGCCATCTAATAGAACCACTACTGAACTTTGCTTTATCCACTCATCTCTCCTATCCATGTGGCACTCCTTTATGATGTCTTCCTAGGCTTCATGTAATTTTCATTTTTAAAACAAAGTGGTTTATTTTAAAAACAGTAAAGAAAGAAGATAGAATGATGACTGTGGGTTGAGTAAAATAAAAAAAGAGTTAAGAAAAGATGTGTAGCTGGAAGCCTACAATTCTGGCTTTTTGTTTTGGATATTTCTAATAGTGGAGATGGGGAGACATGTTCCTTTCTTTTGGATAAAGCTTTTAATTTTTGCACTAAGACTGCATTGTATTGCACTACTGAAATGTATTCATGGGATTAGAATGCCTAAGCAGGGATAACGTAAAGGAGAAGGAGAATGGGCAAGAAATAGGTAAGAGCAAGCATCTACAACTGATTCAGATCCAATCTCATCTGGCATGACAGGGGAAAGGAAAAAAAAAAACTTCACAACCATCGGTAGTAAATAGCAGAAGTGAAAGTCTTCTCTCTAGCACTGAAATGAAAATAAGGTTGTTCATTCCATCTTTAATTGAACAAGATAGCGCTATAGCAGAACCATTAGAGATATTCTGTAGAAAGTGGCTTCCAGGTTTTATGCATTTCTAAACATGTTGCTGATTAGAGACATTTAAAAGAGCTATCGTATAGGTAACATAATTTTTAAAGATGCTAGAAACCTATCTGATCCAGACACTTAACCAAAAGACAGAATTATCCATCATCAAGAGCTCCTATGCTATGTAGACCAGAAGCAGAGAGGAGCTATGTGCATAGGCAATTGTTCCAAACGACTCAACTGATCAAACCAAGGTACTTCTGAAAAAAGTTAAAAATATCCCAGGGCCTCTGAGTACTCTGACCTGGCTGACCATATACCAAGTAGTAACATCTCACAGTGCATAAATGACCTTGCAGGCTATAATACCCTGCCAAATGGTGCACATTTTACCACATATCCATTGCCAATCAGAAGTCTGAGGAAATGTGAATAGTAAAATTCACTTCACCAGCTTATCGGGATGCTAGAAATGGCTGATTTAGCAAGGGCTTATATGCACACTGTTGCATGTTACTACTTTTGAATGTTCATCTCTATATATCTCAGACTTGGATCCAAGCTAATATGCAGTGTTCTCCAAAGAAAATGTTGTTGGTTGCATATGCCACATGACCTGTCATTCTGTTTATTATTGAGACAGTACTTTATGTCCCAGAGGAAGGGAAAATTTATCTTTCCTAACCCAATGATTCACTGGGGTATTAGACTAGTAGGAATTATAGAACACCCTTTATGAAATAGAAAACATAACGATAATAATAGTAAAAAGAATAAGAATAACTGATCCAATAGTAAAAGACTAATAAAGCTGGGATATACAGCATACCAGTGGAAACAATGCACCTATGTTAAAGTCAGTCATTTCTTACAGCTCCCACTGGTACCACCTGAAGTTTTTTGCTCTTTTCACAATTGACATGAAGTCCAGTGTATCAAATGAGAAGATAATTATTGCAACAATTCTAACATCTGACATTAAATTATAGGCATATATGATGTAAAATCATAAACATGACAACCAAGAAACAGAGAAAGGAAATGGTTTGGATTTTTATTCCATTTTGTAATATTTCCGTTTAACCAGACAGTCTTCAGAGGCGTCTCTGAATCTCTTCAGAAGTCTAGTGGACCCCCCATATCTGCAGGGGTTCAGTTCTGCAACCACCCACAAATAGCAACAAAATGATGACATCCTATATTATTTACTGGTGGCGACATGTGCAATGTTCATGTCACTGCCATTTTATGTATAGGACACAACCCTCTGAGATTGCTCAAATTCACGGATCCAGAGGTCACATAATACAGAGGGTCTGCTGTAGAAGAAATGGTCAGTGTTTCAGATTGTGTAATTCTTCAAGAGAATCATGATCTTACTAGCAGGGTGATCAGACAGGAATCAAAAATACAGAGCTTGGTCTTTTGTTATAAGCATTAACCATCCATTTGGAAGGATTATAGTTCTCTTTCCTATTATTGCCTTGCAGCTCTAAAATGGGAAGCACTGGTTCAGTGTGGAATGGGTCACAGCCTCTGACAAAGGGTGAATCTATATTGCTGAGAAGGGAGAACTGAAATTTTTTTAATGCTGTGACATAGTTTTTATCATCTCCAGTCTTCTCTCAGAATTGAGTCTAAGCAGTAAAGTCTTGTCCCTCACCTTTTTCCTCAAGTAATACAAGTTAAGCAAGATTCTTTTATTAGCTGGAAACTAATACATGAATTGCATTTTCCCCACAAGTTGATGAAGTATTTGGAATGTGTCTATCCTGAAATGTGTAGTATAACTTTGTTCTTCTGCTTACACTGATTTGACATATTAGGTGTCAGAGTACAGGAAGACAAACATGGCACTTTGCAGACATTAGAAAGCAACAAAGATTTCATAAGTACTGGATGCGAAGTGTTACAACACTAACTAGTCTTCTTTGAAAAATATTTCCATTTGTCAGTATTCTACAGTTGACTGAACACTTTTTGCATTGGCTTAACAGCAATTAAAAAATTAGTGATGTCCCAATTTTTCAAAATTAGAGATGCTTTTGAAACAGCATTATGTCTCAGTCCAGACCATTCCCTTGTGTTGATTGTTTTGTTCTTCCTTAAACAAAAAGGTCAGGATATCTTGCTAGTTTGCAGTATCAAGTGCATACTTAGTCTTTAGAAGTCTTTTAGATGTCTTTATCTTCATTGATGTATAAGCTTTGCTTAAAAGCTGCAGATTCAGAATGTATTGGGGGAAAAACAAAACCTTTTTAGTCTCCAGATATCTTACTTCATTTTTATTTTCTGTTAAAGTGGCAGAGTTTAAGTGGTCAGTGAAGAGTGTTTGCTGTTGTTTCAGAGAAGTGGCTCTAATGAGTTTTGACTGAATCTTAAAAACTTTTAAAATTGCAACGGAAACCATACTCAAGTTACCAGGAGTTTATTCAAAGCGATGGCCTCTGTTCCAAGGTGGTATTGCCTCTGAATATGTTGGTTATTGTTCTTCAAATGAGTCTGTTCTAGTTTCACACAGGTAGAATAGTATGAATCTACTGCTACAATATTTCATATTTTCTGTTATTTTTGTTAACATGTAATTCTACTGTAGACCAAAAAAAAAAAAAATCTTCAATTTCAAAAGCTAAAAGGCCAGTGAATAAAAAGTAAAAAAAATTTGGAACAGTAAATGAGCAAGAAGCAGGGGATCAGTGGTTAACTATGCTGAAACAGAAAAATTCTAAAAGCCTTACCCAGTTCTTAACCAATGCTTACAAATCATCTGTTTGTTGAAGGTAAAATAGCTTTCTTAGCACATTCTTTGTGCAGTTGTTTGTTTGTTTTTAGCTTTGCATTTGCACATTATATCTTCTTTTTAAATTCCTGATTCCATAGTATTGTTATCTTTTAGATCTGAGATATCTTTTTGAAGGAGTAAAATAATCATTCTATTTGAAGGGTGGTTGAGAAGATGCACTGGAAATAAAATTTGAAAATATTTTATTTTTAAAATGGAAAATTCACAATTCCTTCATGAGCAGGCTAAAGAAAAGGAAAAACAAGTCTTCTTTCATTCTTTTTGGGCCTCCTTTGCAAATCTTATAAATGACCAGAGGCTAGAAAAAGAAACTCCCACATCTTGATTTCTACCTGGTGGTTAGCAACTCTTTGTGCTCCAACAATAAAAAAAAAAAAGGAAAAATGTTTAAAAACATATAAAACAAGACAAATATGATAGATGGTTATCATTTGCAATCTGACATCTCAAGTTTTATCAGTTTTTAATTTACGGTAGGGTTAAATGCAGTATTATATCCATTAGAAGTTCTAGACAAAACCAATTGTAGTAATGACTTCCCTACTTTGATTTTGCATCCCACTTTTATGTTATCAAGCATCAGGTGTCCCTCTACCAGCTGATATGACTTGACTTTAATCTGAGATTCTGTCCTTGATGGAAAATGAACTTTCTCATATTTGACTACTGTGATCCAGAAAAGAACCCTTGCCTCTTGCACTTTGAGGGGATATGGAAACACCCTCACTATTGTTTAAAATATGGCTACAAAGCTTTTAGTAAATGAAATGTTTTAAGATCAGCCTGTTCTCCCTGCAGACTATTAACTCTGAATGCCCTTTTTCTTCCTTGTTTCTCTTGAACAAGTATAGTGGAGTTGATAGATGTTGAACTAATATATAGAAATTACTATTTTAAAGGACAGTTTTCCCCTCATGTCACTGTATTTGAGTTCTCTTAATAGTTTCATAGCCCATTGGCTCACAGATTATATCTTCTTTTTAATCATTGACACTTTTTTTTAAACTTTATTCTTCTAAGGCTATATGGAACAGAGGGGGGAAGTTGGCTCTTTTTTAACTACACAATCTTAAAAGTTGGTTTATATCTTCCATGTTTTATGCAAAAATTAAATCAATAAATATTTGTGCCCTAGGTTGAAGGTTACATGTTTAGGAAAGCAACAAATGGTTGGAATCTTTTCTACATTTTTGTGAAGATGCTTTTTGGAAAGGAAGGGTACATATTTTTGTTGTGTAATATTTTCTATTTTTGAATGCATTTTCTTGGTACAAGACTGTTTTGTGGATTTTTTTGGTGAAAACATTATTTAAAAAAAGAAAAGAAAGAAAAAATAATTGAAAAGTTTGCCCTTAAGGATATGCTGCAGTCTTGAGTTTAAAAAAAAATGATGTGTTAAAGTTGGGGGATTGTATTGTTGTTTTCTTTTGTAATTGTTACAAGAAGTTTGTATCCACTGCTGTTTATTTCGTTTCAGATGAGGAAGTAAAGGGATTGTTCTTGTTTTATTTTTTTAAAATTATTTATGAAAATGTCTAAAACACTGGACTGTGACTTTGTGTACTACCCCTGTGTCTTCATCAAGCTGTTGGTAATCCCATTTCTCCTCCTCCCACCTTAAGGTTAGGTGAATACAATGGTAGATGTAGAGAAACATATGAACCTCCAGTTCAAAGTCTGAGGGAACGAATAAAACCAAAGGTCAAAACAGTTTTTTACATTTGCTGTATATAATCACCCCAGATATAACTCTCCTCCTTACTACTTTATTGTTTCTAATGAAAAAGAAGGTTTCCATAATGGATTCACACCACTGCATGTCCCAAGATGTCTATACATTCTAGTAAAGCCTACTAAGCCATTTTGGCCAGACATGTCATTACAATTCCTGGATTTATACTGATTCCAAATGCATAATAAAGGGAGAGAAGTTTTATTAATGCAGTGGCCCTATTTTATATGCTTGTTTGCTCATTAAACAACATAGGGAGGTAGAGTCTGGGGGTTGTCAATCGGTTTTCTACACATGGTCAATTTTTGAAGAAGGAATGGGAATGCTTAAACTCAGAAGACAAAAACTGTGATCTAAATGCTTCTTTGGTGGGAAGGAAGGGAACAGGGGAAAACCAACAGTCATTAACACCATAAACTGGAGATATGTAACTGGGCTTTGTTCAAGGCCAGGCAAAATCTTTTCCATTCTTGACATAAAACACTGCCAAATCTTAAGCATGTCAAGCAAGCAGAAAGCTGAAGAGTGTTCTTCATTTCTTTTCCCATTTCCCTTTCTTCTGCTATCGTTGACTCCTTCAGTCCCTTGCCATTGTTCTGTTCACTCCAGAGGTCTCTACTTCAGTGATCACTCTTCTACCTTCCAACCCAACTGTCCCTTTTTTCCAAACTTGATTTCAGATAAGACTAAGTAAAATCATGTGCCTTCTTTTCCTCTTTTATAATAAAACCAATCCCTCCCCTTCCTTCAAGTTATACACAAAAGAGACATAGGAGGCTGTTAAAAATGTTCTACTAGTGTCCGGCAAAATGGTTTGTGGAAGCCGCGGCAATTAACTCCCTCTTCATATCCATGTCTAGGTCTTCCTGGATAAACATCTTCCCTTACCCCTGTGCACATTACTCAAGTTATCCAAAACAAATACTAAAGGGCTTGAGGCATTTTTCCTCCCATTTCCATTGTAGCCCAGTGAAAATTTCCTACTTGGAGTTCACACTTTTTACCCCATTTGTGGCCTTATAAGACTTAAACCACTAAAAGTGGTTCTCCTGTTTTTTCCATAATTTGTGGTGTTTTTCCATTAAAATATTTATTTACCCTCAGTCTTTTCTGAGGTCTAGCCTAGAGATCAAATTTATTGAGACCATCAGTTTGTGCTTCCCTTACTATCATCCAGTTTAGACCATTCCAAAACTTTGCTGCCTCTTTTCTTTCCTCACACACTTTTCTGCTACACTCTCTGCTTTCCTGGTCATCTTACGAATTTCTGAATGGGTAAGGAAAGTCAAACAGGAAATCCCTGGTGGCTGAGGGAAGACAGTTAAGTTTTCAAAGCACCATGAACCTTGGAGGTGGAAGGGTGCCTCATGAATGCTGAAAACCTGGCATGTGATCCTCAAATCAAACAGCGAGGAGGAAAATGTCTCAATTTTGGTTTAACAGACAATCTGACAAAGTTTCTCCTGTGCAATAAGTTAAATATTTGCAAAGATATTCAATAGTAATTAAAAGAAAACTTTTATTCTGAATTGTGTTCAGTAGCTAAAAGTATCCATGTATTCCTTTGCATGTCCATGTGTGTAGAAACAAAAGATGCTGATCAAAAGCTCTTTGGTGCTGCTAAGATTAAAGATCAAATCTCTTTTCCAAGGCCTGATTTTGACACATGTGAAATATCCAAGAATAAGCTGTATCTCATGCAATATCTCAGCATGGAGGAAAAGAGGATTTCTACAGTGCCTTATTCCTAGTAGATGTTGGCACATAAACACACATGTGCGCACATGCATATCTTGCAGACTCACGTTTTCTTCTAATACTGAGTAGGATCCCAAGTGTGCCACATTGCAAGCATGAAGGCAAAGAAACTGTATAAAACATTCCCAATTTATTCTTTTTTTAAAAAAAGGAAAGTGTTACAATTCAAAACAAATCCCTTCCACCTTTCTGTGTCACTATATGGTGTTGCTATAGTAAGAAACAAATTAATCAAACTGTCCATTTGATTGAGTCCTTACCCATTTGCTGTTGACATTGCTGAGTCCATACAAATCAAACATTTTCACTTCTGAAGTGTTTTCCAAAGGGCAAGTGAGTGCCCAGTTCATTTCATGTTAAATGCACTTTAAAAAGTTGGAGACTGTTTCAGATGCACAGGGGAAAGATAGTGCACTAATGTCTGAACCCAGTTCACTTTATCTCCAGTTAAAATATACTCTCGTGTATGATGTGGTTACAGATATGTATTCACACGTATACACAAAGCCTGAAGTGTGGAAAGAGATTAACCCCTCTTTTCGCAGCCACAAAACCAGTTTTTCGTGCAAATATAAAAGCAGCAGAGGAAATAATTGTTGGACTCTTGAAACAGATCACAAATACAAACAGCTACTTGCAAGTGACTTTGGTCCTTTCTGTATGTTCAATAACTACAGTAGGAGTGGATTGTAAACAGAAGAAAAAGGAACGGTGCTATATGAAAGCAACTGAATGATTGGGCAAAACTATTACAGACTAAATGACATGGTTCAGATTCTGCACCTTTTGGTTTTTGTTTCATTTTGGGTTTTTGTTCATTGGCCCACCCAACAAAAAAGTAACAACAAAATCTATAACAACAAAAGTTCTTGTTTATGGAAGATGTCAGCAGTCTCTTAACTTTTGGCCTTGCTCTCAGTCACCAATTACAAAAATCTGTACTTTACTAAACTAAACATTTTGTTCAAAAAAAAAAAAAACCTTTTTGAAGCACCTTAGTGTGGCCTCCCATTCGAAGAGTGGTAGCCACCTCTTTTCCTTTGAGCACCTTATTGATGTGTTACACTATCTGCTGTCTTTTTGTTACCCGTTAGCTGAATGGCTGGCTGTTAACATATAAAAATGTGTGCAGGAGCAAAGTATGGCTTTGCATGCACCCAGTGCATTCTACACATACAGGCCACTGTAGAAGACAATGCAAATACACTTGCACATGCAAATACACACCAGTGATATTTCTATAAATTGAATGCCATCTATATTTTCCCATTCCTCAGTATATCAGCTTGAATGGTTTGAATACATAGCACCAGGTATGATTCCAGTGCTGTAGTCCCAAAAGCTACCCAGTCTCTGCTATCTGTACAGGGAAAGAAGATTTTCTAAATGTCTAAGGATTGAATAATTTCATACATGAAGAAACAAATCCCCTCCCCTCAAGTAATGAACAACTGAGTGAGTAGGGAAAATGAAAGACTAATCCTGCAGTCTTTACACACACACATACACACACACACAAAAATCACTGATTTTTATGTGTAAAGTCTTCAAGATAAAGGCTTCTTCCTTTTGGCAAAAAATATTTTTGCTGAGCAGACTAACTTCTGCCTCCCCCAAAATGTGTTGTTGTGGCTGTAAGTGTACTTATACATACACCCCAAAATACGCCCTTATACAGTGCAACATGGTTTGTGAAAATGAAACGAGCAGGTCAAAAGTTGAGGAAATACTGAGTTCCTTTTTTTTCTCTCATTTTACTCTGTAAATGGTATGTCAGTTATAAAGCAAGTAAACCGAGAATTGTTTTAAAAAACTTGCATACGCCTTTTCTATCAAGTGCTTTAAAATATAGAATAACTACACACATCCTGCCAGTTTTTTCTTACAGTGAGAGTATCCTTACCTGCCATTTAATATTAGCCTCGTATTTTTCTCACGTATATTTACCTGTGACTTGTATTTGTTATTTAAAACAGAAAAAAAAGGAAAAAAAGAAAATTAACTGTAGCGCTTCATTATACTATATTATTATTATTGTGACATTTTGGAATACTGTGAAGTTTTATCTCTTGCATATACTTTATACGGAAGTATTACGCCTTAAAGATACGGAAATAAATTTTACAAGGTTTCTGTTTTGTGTGGAAGAGTAATCGATGTTGCTAAGAATGATGTTTGTTATTTTGAGTTTATCTTTTTCTTTTTTTAAATGTTACCAGCACTTTTTTTGTAAGTTTCACTTTCTGAGGTATTGTACAAGTTCACACTGTTTGTGAAGTTTGAATATGAAGGAATAATTAAAAAGAAAGAAAGAAAGTGCTGTCTTTGTTACTTTTTTTATTCTACTGGCTAAATGAAATGGTGGGAAATAGCCACCTGAAAGTTGCCCATAGGCTTAATGTTGTGCAGTAACATACCTGTCTCCTTCTTGGAGGTTTGTATATTCAGTATTCCACCAAAAACACTTTCTAGTTCATTTAAATGAAGAAAATTGATCATCTGCATCCATGTGCTCTCCCCATAGGACAAGTAGTCTGCATAGTTTATGCACATCCTGCTATCTGGAGGAGGTATTTGCAGATTTATAGTAAATCAGTCTATAATCAATTTATAATTGCAGCTAGGGTTTCCAGATGAAATAAGGGGCAGGGCTCTTTTCCCTTTAATAGGTGTGCAGAAGAGGGGATTTCAACAGGAATGTGACACAAGAAAGAGCAGCTATGAGCAACATCTGTCTTGGCAGGTATATATGTCCCGTCCATCCCATCCAGCTTCATTCCCATGTTCAGTCAATTCGCCCTTTCTCAGCCTCTGGATTGTGTATATCTCATACCGCCCCCCCCCAAAAAAACATTTTACAAATAAGAACCAGGATGCAAAAAGGCAACACTGGAGTATGGTCAAATGACAACTGTTATGTTAGGAGAGGCTGCAGCACTTTGCTTTGTCTGAGCCCACTCGCAAAGGCAAGTTTCCTCTTCCCTCTGCTGAGTGAATCGAGTGTAAACTGCTTTAATACTTTGAACTCAGTTTGCAGCAACTGGAGTAAACGGGGGACAAAAGGCAGAAGTGGGTGGAAGAAAGAGAAATAGACATTTTAAAAGCAGCTGAAAAAATGGGACAGGGAATTAATTTGCAGAGTCTGTGTCAAATTGGGACAGCTGGAGGGTATGATATCTCTTGAGTGGTGTGCAAAAGAATGGGATGATGCTTGGGATCTGGCCACACCCATGACTGGCATGCAGGGCCCTGCTGTTCTGGCCCCTTGGGCCAACAAAAAAGTTTTCCCTAACCCTTTATTAGAACATTTGTCTTTTAATAACCATTTGAGGATATAATTATCATAGATTATTGCTGACCCCATCCTCCACAGCTGGATATGTTAGTAGTAAAGAAACAGCAACAGAAGTAATACTTCTACTTTGTTATTTAGATAGTCAGTGTAGGTTATAGAAGAGTTACTTACTGCCGGTTATTTTTGTTAGAAAAACCCCCATTGCTAAACAATATGACTGAGAAGCATTTCCTTGTACTGTGGATCATTGCCTTTGGCTCTGAAATACAGTAGCCCCTCTATATTTGTGAGGGTTAAGAGCACAGAATCCTCACAAAAGTCAAAAAATCACCAATAACTCCCACCCCTGTGATTCCCTTCCAGAGCTCCCCCCTCCCATTCCTTTGCCTCTGGCCCCAGCATGGGGAGCAGAGGAGAGGGAAAAAAGACAGTAAAGAGCTTATTGGTACTTTCCCCTCAGAGGGAGAAAAGCACAGTTCTTCCCTTCTGGTTACTTCTGGCAGATGTCTTGAAAAGGGAGGGGTAGGTGCAAAAAGAGCACCTGACCAATCAACAGACATTATTCAGCAGAAAGTACATCCACGTGAGAGAGCGAGTGGGAGGAGAGATTTGCTCACACAAAAAGAAAAAAATGTACACTTTAAACACAAGCCTGGCAAGCCTGGGGTGAGCAATGCAAGAGAATGCGGGAGGAAAATGGAGAGGAGGCAAGTATGTGCTTCATGAATAATCAAATTTGTGAAGGTCAAACTCACAAATGTAGAGGGATGACTGTACTGTTTTGCATGATACCAGTTTATCAAATTGAGTTTTCCCTTATGTTCTGGAATTAGTCATCCATTATTGTATATCTACATCAGAAAGCAGATGAAATGGCCAATCACAAGAAAATAATTTCATGAGCCCTTATTGACACTGCTGATTTTAGGCTGGAATCCTGTTGGTGCCTTACGCATGCATAAATTCTCCTTCAAAAGCAACTGCATATTTTTGTCTAATGGACAACATCCACATCATGGAAAGCAAGTTGTCAATTGTGATGCACATTCTCAGCTGATGTGTATCTACCCCCACTGAATTGGCAGCAGTAGCCTCTGTTGCCCATCTGATTGCACAATGTTGCTATTCAACATAAGGGCCACGTAACACAATCAACACATCACTTGTGGAAACACACTACACAACTCCGGTGGAGAATTTAAGTGTGACAAAAATGTTTCCCATGGATTCAAGCATAAAGAAAGTAAGTTTTGTTTTCAAAATGTGTATGGGTGTGAAAGAGACAAGAGATTCTGTGTTTGCTGATTTGTTGCTCTCCCCTCAGAGTTACTTGGAGAAGCAATCAGATACAAATAGACCAACCCCATACAAGCCAACTCAGAAAGAAGTGCCATTATTCCCAGGTGAGCAGATAGGACTGAAGTCTATAAGTTTTCAAGTTATTGTATGTGCAAACTCTTACACAAAGGGCTATAGCTAACCTAGTCCTTGAGGGGGGGGAGTACAAAAAAGCAGATGAATACTACATCAAGAAGTAGATGGATAATAAATCAATGATTCTTCACCTCCTCTCTCAACTGAAGATCCCATGCCACCTGAGTACATACACTGCACAACTGTGAACTCCTTCTTGGCAAGTTGTGTGTCGTTCCAGCTCATAACTCTCTGTAAGGGGTATGGCAGTGCAACCAAATACACTTCCTTTGTGGATAATTGAGGGGCCACCCAAAATGTTTGAGTGCATTGGAACAAACCATTCACTGAGGAAGAGATCTTAACATACTGGTCTTTTATGATTCTTCATGATTCTGCATGTGATACAACTGTATAATATGAAACTTAGAGAACCCAGTAAATAGAGGTGGAAGGGTCACCTTGGAAGTCATCTATTCCAAGTCTCTGCTGAACACATCTGTAATGCAGGATACATCTGCAGATTTAAAGATAGATACAAAGAACAAAGTATAGCATTTCATATATCAAAAGACAGGTCACAATTCTCAAAAGTAATGAAATATTTCACAAATAGAAGCAGATAAAGTGTTCCTAAATAGACATAACTACTAAAAGGAATTACAGTACCAGTGTGTGTGTCTGTGGGAAGGAGGTGGAGGCATGGTGAAAGGAAAACAGGGCACTCAAGGTCCAAACAAGTTCAGCTAAAGGAGAGGGAAGGGGAGTTAGTGGGCGTGGTGGCCCTATACTGTCTCTCATCCATCTCCTTCTTGGGTGTGTGTGTGGGGCACCGAGAAAGGGTTTGTTGTGTTGAGAAATTGGGCTGTGAGTCATCCTTAGCTGGCCGGTGGTGGAGGAGGAAGAAGACCAGAGGCAGGTTGTTAAAGGACTAGCTTCCCTGATCAGAGCTGCCAAGAGAGAAGGTTCCCCTAGAAAAGTGCCTGAAGGGTTGGAGAAACTCACAAATAAAGCCATGAAAGTCAAATCCACAAATGTGGAGAGCCTACTGTAGATTTACAAGGTAGCAGCCTCCCATCTCCTGAGATATTATGGCCAGAATCTGAAGCCAGGACTCAAGTCCTTATTCATATCATGGTGGAAGAGGTTTTCTATGTCTTAGGTCATTTTCCCACTGCACTATTATAATGCTATTATTCCACTTTCAACATCCTATGGAATCCTGGGTTTTGTAGTTTAGGGAGAGCTGTTTAGAATTCTTGGACAGAGAGCTCTTTGGCCTCAGTGAACTACAAAGCCCAGAATTCCGCAGGATTTGAAAAGTGGAATAATAGCACTATAACAGTGCAGTGGAGAAATGGCCTTAGGATGGGTCCTTGAGAGATCACAAAGGCAGGACAGCAAAGAGCTGATAAATGACTTAGCTTTTTCTACGTCAGCTCTGGACATAGGAAACGGGCATAGGGTTCCCTAATTTCAGGGCCCAGCTCCTCTTCTCTAGTGCTCAGGTCAAGAAGCAGGAATCTCAGGCTGACAGTGATGCTTTGAAATGTGCTTGTATATATTTTCCCCACTTGCTAGACTTGATGTTTCTGATCTGAATGGTGAACTGGGCAATTGCAGTTAATGCTTAAGGTGCGATGCTCGCTAACATCCTCATGTCCCATCCCCATGACAGCAAAACAATTTGTCCCCTGGTCTCAGGTTTTGATCTTGGAAGTCTGGGATAGTCATGATTTGGCAAGAGTGCAGTCTGGATAACTGCACACAGAATAATGATATTATTCAGATAATTGAGTAATTTGGGAACCCAGAGTCAGAGAGAAAATATTTTTTTTAAAAAAGCAACCTGGCAGACAGAAAAAAAAATGCATTGAGTAACTGGAGCAGTTGCTGCCATTCCCACTAGGCCTTGTGGTCTGACAGGACTAACCTGAAGCACACATGACACATGGGGAATTTTTCCAAATCCTGTGAAAAGAAGTCTAGCCTCCAGACTTTGCACCACTGTTGCCAGGGCTTGTATTAAAAATCACAGTGCTCTGCCTAGCTCCAAATGGCACCAGAGGCACATGTGCATACACCCAATCTCCTCTCACTGCTAGGTTTTAGGCACAATAACACTGCACATGCAAACCCCTTCACACGGAGCCAGAGAGACCAGACAAGAGTAGAGAATGGAAGGAACTGGGAGTCCAGGCTTTAAAGTCACCTCACACACAAAAACCAAACTTTCTCCTCCTCCAGGAGGAGCTGCTTGCGGTGGCACTCATCTTCCTGCCTGGAGAGCTAGGAAAGCATAGCAAAGCCCTGAGACCGCATCCAGTGTCTGCGAAGCAAGCGAGCAACACAATGTAAAGATAGAACACTCTCTTCCCTCAGAGATAATGCACTTCCCGCTAATGTCATGACTGGCTGAAAACTTCATGTTGTGTAGGGTTCTTCAGTGTGGGGTTTCAGAGTGTCTGGAAGAGACTGCCTATGGCTTTTCAGTCCAAAGGACTATTTACTGTATATATTCATGTATCAGAATTTTAGTCAAAAATTGACCCAAAAAACTCTTATCAAAAAAAGGAACCATCCTCTTCTCTTTGTAGGGCAGCAGAAGACAAGAGCTTAGTCCATCCCAGGAGAACATAAAAGAAGCACTGACCTTCTCTTCTTGCAGCATGGACTAAGCTCTTGCCTTTCACCAGTTTACTCAGAAAAGAGAATGGTTACTTTTCTGATATGAGTTAATACCATACCTTCATCAAAAGAGGAACCATCCCTACTCTGAGCAGAGTGTCCAGACACCTTCCTTCATGCTTGAATGGTGGTTGTGGTGGCCAGAGTAGGGGGCTGCCCCTTGAGGCAGGGGTGGCGCTTTCCCCTCTCTATGGACTAACCCTTGACTTATCCACAGGTCATATCAAAATCCATAATTTTGGCTGCAAAATCTGACCTCAACTTACACATGAGGTCAACTTACACTTGAGTATATATGATAAATTCAAACAAATAATAAAGGTTTTATTTGTGTGATATAGTGGTAATAACTGAATATTTAAATGATGTCATCCTCCTCCTCTTTAGGGCTTCTGTAATATGCTGACATTTCTGGGTCGATTTTACTGTTTTTATTTACCTTAAAAATCTATAATTACAAACCCTGAGGCTTGCCCACTCTCTTTTTATGGTTGCCAGATTAGATAATGTAAGACTTCAGTTCTGGCCAACGACAGACAAGAAGGTGAGGATAGGTGAGTGGATGTACAGGGAACAGGACAAGAGAAGCTGGTCTTATAATTTTTGAATGCTTCCAACCTGTCAGCATTACTTATTAAACCCCTGTCATTCTTTTCATTCAAAGGTTTCACTTTGTGGTATTTACTTTGAGCAAACCCGGTTAGATCTGCTGAAATGTGTTCCCTTCATCGCATTGGGGAGATATTTTTGTACTTTCTTAAAATGTATTTCCTGCAGTTCTTTGAATATCCACTTGGTGTCCCAGTGGCATCATGAAGAAAGAAATGAAAGGTAAGCACTAAAACTGGAGGGTCTTAATTGTTAGAATCACTATGATGAGAGTGTTGCCCACATTTATGACAATGGAAGCAAAAGGATGTGATATGATCACAGAGAAGTTTCACAAAGCAGATATAGAAAGATGGCAGATATAGCAGATATAAAAAGATACAAAGATATCTATATCTATATCTGTATCTATGTGTGTGTAAAAAGATACATATGTATGTGTGTATAGATGATGATGATGATGATGATGATGATGATGATGATGATGATGATGATGATGGTGGTGGTGGTGGTAGTACCTTTCTAGCTGGAAAGAAGAAACTTTTAGCATCAGCTTTCATGGAGTCAGTCTACTTTTGCACCAGGCATCTCTGCCCCTCATGACATTAATCTCTCTACTTGGTCCTTTTTGCACTGGATGAGATGGACACAAAGTGAGGAAAGAAGGAGATGCAAAAAGTCACAAAATTTCTGTGGCCTGAACCTCTGCAGGGCCCAGGACTCTGGACAGTGAAAAAACAGGCCTGTTTACTCTGGCCTTGGAATACAAGGACACAAGATCAAATCCTAGATTGGTAATAGAATTTGCAATTTGGCCTTGGGCTACACTATCTCTCAGCAAATCTACTTTAAAGGATTGTGGTAGGGATTAACTGCAGAATAGAAACCATGTAAATTAGCCATGTGCAGCACATTCCTGGTGTGGTAAATGACCATGACAAAAAAGGGTTTGTCATGTACATACATTTTTATTCTCATTAGGTCACTACAGATTTTTGTGGGTCTTTGCCATCAGTTTTCCTACTGATGGCAAAAAAAGGTATATATTCACAGAAATATCATAGGAAATCTACCTCGCACCTTCGCCATGTTCTCTTCCCTTGCTCCTTGCATTCCTCTGTCATATCTTCCACCTTGCCTCCTCTCCTTACCTCTCCTTAGGCCGTTGCTTTTTCCTCTCTTTCACCTTCCACCACTTTATGCCTATTCCAAGCAAACAGAATCTTAGCCATTATTTATGACTCTTGCAGTTAAAGTGCTATCAAACATCTAGCTTATAGTTACATTCTTGAGAGTTTTGCAAGGAAATGTGAATCTGAGGGACTAAAGTGTCCCATCTGATTGAATGAGGATTTAATATGTGCAGCTCAAGGATGTGAGCAGGATCCTTGGAGAGTCAAAAGCCACCACATGTGTACTAGGCTCTTGCCCCCCTGGTTTATTAAACAGGCCAAAAAGGAACTGATTGGGTGGATAAGGGGAGTGATTTAATGCCTTTTTACAACAAGGCAGGGTCCCAAAATGCCTGAAGGAGGATGTTGTAAAAACCTTTCCTGGATCCTGCCATATAGGCCAGTCTCCCATATCTCATTCTTGGGCAAGGTACTATAGCATGTGGTATGTTGTAGCTTCTCAGCTCCAGGGGCTTCTGGATGAGGAAGATTATCTAGACCCATTTCAGTTGGGTTATGAGATGGAGACAGATTTGTCACCTTGGTTGATAACCTATCCCAGGAGCTGGACAGGAGAGTATCCCTGTTGCTTCTGGTGGACCTCTCAGTGCCAGGAGTGCACTTATACATTTACTCTAATGCACTAACTACTCCTATTCCTGAGGAAGTTGGATGTGGCCATGGTAACACATACCTTGGTTACATCCCACTTGGATTACTGTAATGTGCTCTATGGGGTTGCCAACTACTATGTTGAAAACTTCATTTGGTCCAAAGCAGAGCAACAGCCAGATTGTTAAACCAGGGCTGGCTATAGGGAGCACACAACTCTCTAGTTGCAACAGATTTCCTGGCTACTGGTCTGTTTCCAGGCACAACTCAAAGTGCTGGTGATGACCAATAAAGTCCTATACCACTTGGGAACAGACTATTGGAAGGACCTTACCTCCCTTTATGAGCCCCTCAGAGCTCTAAGATCCTTTGGAGAGAACATTTTCTCTGTCCCACCATCTTCTTAGGCTCATTTGGTGAGAGCAAAGGAAGGGGTGGCTGCTCACAGACTCTGGGGCTCTCTTTCTAGGGAGGCCAGGATGGCCCCATCCTTGCTCTCCTTCCATCAGCAAATTGAAACATTTTTATGTCATCAGGCTTTTAGAAACTGACTGGCTGTATGCAGCTGTTTTTAAGATATGTATGTAATCTTTTAATGAATTTTAATGTTCCTAATTTATTTAACTTTATAAATTAATTGTTTTTAAAACAACTTTTATATTTATACTTTTATGCAATGGTTTACATAGGTTTAATCTGTATTGTTTGAAATGTTCTGTTAGCCACCTTGAGTCTCATTATTGAGAGAAAAGAGAGACATAAATGAAGATGATGATGATGATGGTGATGGTGATGGTGATGGTGATGATGATGATGATGATGATGATGATGATATCCTTTTCCATAACAATTTTCTTCTTTTCACCTATCAGTCCCAGAAATCTTTGCAAAAACTCAGGATTTCAATGGATGTATGAAGGCAGGCAGACTTAGGGAAAGGTAGGCTTCTCTGCTGAGGGAAGTCCAGAAATTCAGAGCCATCACTGAAAATACCTTGCTCCTGGTCATCTCCATATGAATTTCAGTTCCTGAGAGCCTTTTCACACTGCATAATTGTAGCACTGTAATTCCACTTGAACTATCATGGTTTCATCCTATGGGATCCTGGCTTTTGCAGTTTGAGGAGCAGCATTTAGAATTCTCAACCAGAGAGCTCTGGTATGTCGCCAAACTATGACCTTCAGGATTCCATAGGATGGGTCTGTGGCAGTTAAAGTGCAATCATAGAGCTATAATACTGTGTGTGAAAGAGCCTCAGGACAAGGATCTCAGATAGGGAAAACAGGAGATTGAGAGAGAAAGAGAGAGAGAGAGAGAAGAACCAGGCTTAAAAGATATTAATGGATGCCTTTGAATTATATTATCATAAATCGTCTTACTCTCCTTTCTTTCCTTTATCACAATAATTTAGAACACATTGATCCACAATGGTACTGATCAATTGCAATATTCTCAGGCCATTTCCGCACGGGGCAAGGGAATCGCCCCATGACGCTACTTACCGGACTTCTTGGCTCCCCGGTCCGGTCCACGCCACTCCGGAGCAGTGTGTGCTCGTTGATACGCACTGCTCCGGCGTCCCAAATGGCGGCTTCCAGTTGGTCGAGGGTCTCAACCAACCACTGAAGCTCACCAGCCTAAAGCCTGCCCCCGGCAGATTGCAGGCTCGCATTGGGGCGAGCTTGTGAATCTGCATAAGGGAGCAGGCTCGCAGTGGCGCGCTCTGTGCTTTTGAAAGACCTGTTTTTAGCGGTGTTTCAAAAGCATGCTGGACGACCACTTGGGGTCGTTCCGGAGCGGGCTGAGGTGTGGATCTACATTAAGTAGGTCTGACCCAGTCCGCTCTCAGGTGCAGAAGTCCTCCCTGGAGGATGCTCTGTCCCATTTAAAAAACCCTCAGTCATATTTTCCGGGTATGACACCCCACAATACCTATATTTAGGTACATCTTGTGCAACCTGTTGCAGAAAATGTTAAAAACAAACCCTATTGAATTCTATTCCCTTGGTAAGGCTGCAAAATTCTAGTTAAGCCAGTTACTTTCATACCAAATAAATAAATTATTGCCAGATAGCAGTAGAACTTCACAAATGAAAACGTGGCCCAGCTGAATCCCGATTAAACTGCTTCTAATTCTCCTGCAAATGGCTCTTAAATTTAATGAAAAGGAATGTAAAAACCTGAATAGCATATAAATTTAAAACTGGAGCAACGTGTAAATGGTGCTTAAAATAGAAAACATAGAGAACAGTGTGTTAAACTTTCCTTTCTCTCAGCACATTGAGGAACTGTAAAAAAACAACAACAACCTACAATGCTGAGATCTTTTCTGCACACTTTACTCAAAAACAACTTTACATTTGTTTTTTGTGTTACAGAATCTTTATTTTATGTTTTAGATGTGGTGTTGCACTGGGATCTGGAAAATTCAAGTGCAAGTTGCCAGTGAACTACAAAACTCACTGAATAACCTTAATCCAGTCACTCTTGGCTTGGGCTATTCTGCACAATTGTTGTGAAATCATAGAAATCATAGAAATCATAGAAATCATAGAAATTCAGAGTTGGAAGAGACCACACAGGCCATCCAGTCCAACCCCCTGCCATGCAGGAACACCCTCAAATCAATCCCGACAGATGGCCATCAAGCCTCTGCTTAAAAACCTCCAAGGAAGAAGACTCCACTACACTCCGAGGCAGCAGATTCCACTGCCGGACAGCCCTGACTGTCAGGAAGTTCTTCCTGAGATTCAGGTGGAATCTCCTTTCTGCAGCTTGAATCCATTGCTCCTTCTCCTGGTCTCTGGAGCAGCAGAAAACAAGTCCCCTCCTTCTTCTACGTGGCATCCCTTCAAATATTTAAACATGGCTATCATGTCCCCTCTTAACCTCCTCTTCTGCAGACTAAACATACCCAGCTCTCTAAGTCTATCCCCATAGGGCATGGCTTCCAGGCCTCTCACCATTTTGGTCGCCCTCCTCTGGACTTGCTCCAGCTTGTCAATATCCTTCTTGAATTGGGGTGCCCAGAACTGGACACAGTATTCAAGATGGGGTCTAACCAAAGCAGAGTAGAGTGGTACCAGTACCTCCCTCGATCTAGACACCATACTCCTATTGATGCAGCCAAGAATTGCATTGGCTTTCTTGGCTGCCGCATCACACTGCTGACTCATGTTCAGCTTGTGGTCTATGAAGACTCCTAGATCCCTTTCACACGTACTGCTATCCAGCCACGTGTCCCCCATCCTATATTTGTGGATTCCATTATTTCTGCCTAAGTGTAGGACCTTACATTTCTCTCTGTTGAATTTCATTTTGCTCGCCCTGGCCCAGCTCTTCAATCTATCCAGGTCATTTTGAATTTTGATCCTGTCCTCTGGCGTATTAGCAACCCCTCCCAATTTGGTGTCATCTGCAAATTTGATGAGCATGCCCTCTATTCCTTCATCCAAGTCATTGATAAAAATATTGAACAGCACTGGGCCTAGGACAGAACCCTGTGGCACCCCGCTAGTCACTTCTCTCCAGGACGAAAAGCAGCCATTCGTGATCACCCTTTGGGTTTGGTCGGTCAACCAATTACAAATCCAACTAACGGTAGCCCTGTCCAATCCACATTTTACTAGCTTCGTTGCAAGAATGTCATGGGGAACTTTGTCAAAGGCCTTACTGAAATCGAGATATGCTACATCCACAGCACTCCCTTCATCTATCAAGCTAGTAACTCTATCATAAAAAGAGATAAGATTAGTCTGGCATGACTTATTTTTGAGAAATCCATGTTGACTTCTCGTGATTACTGCCTTGCTTTCTAAATGATTAGAAACTGACTGCTTAATGATCTGCTCCAGGATTTTTCTGGGTACTGATGTCAGGCTGACTGGGCGATAATTATTTGGGTCCTCTTTTTTCCCTTCTTGAAGATGGGGATAACATTTGCTCTCCTCCAATCTGCTGGAACTTCTCCTGTCCTCCAAGATTTCTCAAAAATTATAGCAAGCGGTTCCGAAATGACCTCTGCCAGCTCTTTTAATATCCTAGGATGCAATTCATCTGGCCCTGGAGACTTGAATTCATCCAATGCGGCCAGGTATTCCTGTACCACCTCTCTACTTATTATGTGCCTCATTTCCTCTGCTTCCTCCCCTGCTCCCCAACCGCCAGGTTGAGTGCTTGTATCCTTCTGGGAAAATACGGAGGCAAAGAAGGTGTTAAGTAGCTCTGCCTTTTCTCTCCCCCCTGTGAGTAATTCGCTATCTTCTCTGCGTAGCGACCCTACTGTCTCCTTCTTTTTCCTTTTGCTGCGGACATATTTAAAAAAAAACCTTTTTATTGTTTTTAATGTCTCTGGCCAGTCTAAGCTCGTTCTGTGCTTTAGCCTTTCTGACTTCCTCCCTACATCTCCTAGCTACTTGCTTAAATTCTTCTTTGGTGGTTTCCCCTTCTTCCATTTCCTATACATGTTTCTCTTAACTCTTAGCTCAGCTGAGAGCTCTTTAGTCAACCATTCTGGTTTCTTCAGATGTCTTCCATTTTTCCTCCTTAATGGCACTGTTTTAGACTGTGCCTTCAGTATCTCCTTTTTAAGGAACTCCCATGCCTCCTGAACTCCTTTCCCTTTCACTATTCCTGACCACGGAATTCCAGCCAGCAGCTCCCTAAGTTTACAGAAGTCCGCTTTTTTAAAATCTAAGATGAGTGTCTGGCTACCCTTATCTTCTCCTTCCCACTGAATGCTAAATTCCAACAGGGCATGGTCACTCCCCCCTAAAGATCCAACCACTTCTACCTCATTCACAAGGTCATCCCTGTTGGTCAAGACCAGATCTAGAATATTTGATCCCCTTGTGGCCTCTTCCACCTTCTGGACCATGAAGTTGTCTGCAAGACAAGCAAGAAACTTGCTGGACCTTGCTGTCTTGGCAGAGTTTGACTGCCAGCATATATCCGGGTAATTGAAATCTCCTATTATTACTGTATCCCTCCTCTTTGAATGTGCAGTCATTTGGTTGAGGAAGGTGTCATCCAAGTCCTCAGCCTGGGTTGGAGGTCTGTAGTAAACCCCCACCAGAATATCCCTATTGTTTCTCGCTGCCTTAATTCTTACCCAAATGCTCTCTACCTGGCTTTCTGGGTTTAAGTCCTGGATCTCTTCACAGGTGAAAACATCCTTGACATACAAGGCTACTCCTCCTCCTTTCTTGTTTGGTCTATTTTTACAAAACAGGCTATACCCCTCTATTCCTGTATTCCAATCATGAGACTCATCCCACCAGGTCTCAGTGATCCCTATCAAATCGTATTTATTTTCTTGTACTAGGAGTACAAGCTCATCCTGCTTGTTTCCCATACTCCTTGCATTAGTGTAGAGACACTTAAGTCCCTGGGCCCTTCCTGCAAGTCCTGTACTATTGATTCTACTCCTCCCGCCATTGGCCACTTGTACTACTTGTCCAGTATCATTTGGGCCTTTTACCCCTGTGTTCTCTGAGTCCTTGCCCTGAATAATATTGTCCCCCTCCCCAGTGGAACTTAGTTTAAAGACCTCTTAATCTTCCTTGCAAGACTGTTAGCAAAAACATTCCTGCCAAGTTTTGTGAGGTGCAGCCCATCCCTCGCCAGAAGCCCATGTTCATGGAAATTCAGGCCATGTTCCAAAAACCCAAACCGTTGTTGGTGGCACCATGTGCGGAGCCAGTTGTTGACCTCTACTATTGCCCTTTCCCTACGTGCGCCGTATCCTTGAACAGGGAGGAGAGACGAAATGACCACCTGCACACCAAGGTCCTTAAGCTTCATCCCCATACGTTCGTAGTCCTTTGCAATGTGGTTTAAGCTGCTCTTCGCAGTGTCATTGGTTCCGACATGAACCAAAATGAGGGGCTTATAGTCAGTGGGTTTGACTAGCCTGGTTAGCCTCTCCGTTACGTGGTTGATCCTGGCCCCAGGAAGACAACAGACCTCTCGATTGAGCTTGTCCGTTTTGCAGATTGCTGTTTCAGTTCCTCTTAGCAAAGAGTCCCCAACAACCAGAACTCGCCTCTTCTGAGGCTTCCCCTGGGCTCCTCGATAAGCGTGTTTTACCAGGACTGCCTGAGCATTCTGTTGAGGCTGGGAGCGTTGATCTAGTTCCTGTTGCTGATGTTGGATTATTTCTTGTTGACATTCTGTTCCCTCTGCGTAGTGCTCCTCTTTGTCTGTAAGTCCAAGTACATCAAAGCGATTGTGTAGGTTAAGAGTCTCTGTTACCTTTTTGGTCCTTTTACTCCTCCGTGTGACATTTGCCCAAGCCTCCGTTTCCTGGCACTGTGTACTGGCTTCCTGATCTGGCAGCTCCTCCGTGTATTTGGAGTTCCGGTAGGTCTTCTCTACCCTATCCAAAAACTCCTCCCCTTCCCTGATAAGGTGGAGATCAGAAACTCGTGCCTCCAGCTGGCGAACCTTCTCCTCCAAGAAGGTGACCAGCTTGCACTTGGTGCAGGTGTATCCAAGAACCTCTTGTGGCAAGAAAAGGAACATGCCACAAGTATTACAGGTGACTACAGCAGCTCCCTCTCCTTCCATCCTTGAAACTACAGAGAGTAGTACAGGAGAAGCTCGAGAAAGTAAAGGAGTTCAAGTGCGCGCGCCGAAGGCGCTTGCCGTTGGTAGCTCCTAATAAAGCTCCTCCCCGCTAGCTGCCTCCTCCCCCTTGTTAGTCAGACCGTGTGATCAGGCAGAGCCCACGGCCAGGACAATAGCCAGCAATCAATAGCAAGCAAATAACAAGCAAGGCCCCTCAAGCACAGCAAAAACAAGCAAGGCCCCTCAAGCACAGCAAAATAAAGATAAAGTTGTGGGAAGTAGGGAACAATATGTGTATGCTACCTTGAGTTCATTGCAGGAAACATTAGAAATGTAGAAATGATGTAGAACTGTAATACTTCAATATTGTGCAACTTTGTTAACAATTGCACTATAAAATACTTAAACCTGGAAAATCCTTCGGATCTGAAGTTAAAACAGATATACATTAAATGCAATGTCTTTGTCTTACATCAGCAGTTCTCTACCTGTGGGTCGCGACCCCTTTGGGGATCGAACGACCATTTCACAGGGGTCGCCTAAGACCATGGGAAAATATGTACTTCCGATGGTCTTGGGCTCCATTCCCTCTTTGGTGGTGGTGCGCAAGCGTGAGCCACACACTCACATCCTCCTTCCCCCTCTGGCGGGAGCACGTGCAGGAACTGTAGGCTGCACTGGAGGAGGAAGGGGTGGGGTGGTCACACGACCAGGAAGCCAGCTGCAGGACGAAGGAGCAGCAAAGAGAGCACCTCGCACAAGAACCTGCTTGCACGAACGGCACCCCCCACCTCCACGATAAGGTAATGTGCGGAAAACGCCCAGGAGTGGTGGTGCACAAGCGTGAGCCACACACTTGTGTCCTCCTGCCCCCTTTGGTGGGAGCACGTGCAGCCACAGCGTCACCACAGCAGGAGTGGTGGTGCGCAAGCGCGAGCCATGCGCTCACGTCCTCCTGCCCCCTCTTTAGAAAGGACTGAAATCACTTCCCTTCTCCACTACCGGGAGAACCTCCCATCTGACGGGCCAGCTTGGGGGGGCGACGGCAGCAGTGGGGGCAGGCCCCCTCCACGCCATGGCCCCTGCCCCACTTGCCACAGAGGGGGGCGCTGTGGAAGGGCCAGGGGGCCACAAGGCAGCGCTTTTCTGGGAGGGCGAGCTGCGCCTGGCGCAAAAGACAAAGGTGCTGGGATTCCTCCCCCCCCCCAGCCAGGGTCTACACTCTGGAAACTTTTCCCACACTGCCCCTCCCAGCGGAAATGAGAACGAAGCAGAGCCCAGGGGGTTCTCGGAGTTTTTTCCTGGGGGAGACGCGTGGCTCCTCTTTCCCTCCCTGCCCCCCCCGTTCCTGGCCAGCGAGGTGGCCTTTGCTGGGGGGGAGGCATTGTAAATAATAAATAAATAATTTTATGGTTGGGGGTCACCACAATATGAGGAACTGTATTAAAGGGTCGTGGCATTAGGAAGGTTGAGAACCACTGTCTTACATTCACACAAACCATTCCCATAGTCTCCCTATCTGTCAGAAACAGCAATTACCCCATTCTTTGTCTGGATCCTGATCTCAGACAAACAGCTTGTTAGCTATAGGCAGTCTCCTCAAGAGTTAATTAACAAAGACTTGCCTTCCATATGCTTCCCAGCTGTCTCTGCTAGATTTCCGTTATTTTCCTATGCAGTTTCTCACTTCAAAACTTGGCAGGTACATGATTATTATTTATATACAGGGCCAAAATACCTGATGTTTATAAATGGGACTCTATTATACTTTCCAAGAAGTTAATCATTATCAACAGGCTCAATAACTGTTTGAGGTTTTTGCCTCTAAACTCATTATCCTGTTTCCTGGTCTAGCCACCTGTAGAGATAAGGATTTTCATAACCACATAATCAACATGGTGCTTGGCAGTGACTCTAAGCAGAGCCTCTGTGTGTGCCCTAAGCAGACCCTGGGGGATTCCACTCACCATTACACACAGGGGGCAGACAAAATGCTGTATTTGTACAGCATATCCAAACTCTGGGCCTTTTTGCACTACACTATTATAGGGCCATTATTCTACTTTCAACATCCTGTGGAATTCTGCAGTTTGTAGCTTACTGAGGCCAAAGAGCTCTCAGGCTGAGAATTCTAAATGCGCTTCCCTAAATTGCAAACCCCAGGATTCCATAGGATGTTGAAAGTGGAATAATAGCACTATAACAGTGTAGTGCAAAAGGTTCTTAGACTCATTATGTAAATACTATCTTTGTTATCTGTGAGTTCAATGTATATTTCTATTTCAGGCTTTCAAGTTTGTTTTCTTCATGAAGCTCAGGTTATTTCCCTCTTTGATTCAGATTCTCCCAGTGGTGGTGATGGAACAGGAGGAGGAAGGGGGGCAAGAGGAAAAATCCTTGAATGAATAGAAGGGGTTGGACTGGATGGCCCCTGTGGTCCCTTCCAACTCTATTATTCTATTTTTCTATGATTCTATGAGTACATAAAAGAAAGCAAAGAAAAATGTGTTGATAAATGTATGTAGAGAGAATATATTGAACACTGAAGTAAAGCAAGACACATAAAGAAGAAATCATGTAAAATCATCCTGAAGCCTGGCAAACCAGGGCACTATATGGTTAGTACATTAAAAGCACAGAAGGAAGAACTGAGAAGTGGAACATCTGGAAATGGTTACAGAAACACACACTGAATGACTTATATTTGTGGCTCAAGAACAGGCACCAAACAAACAGCATCAAGACAAATATTGGGAAAATTACTGCAAGTAGTAAAGGTTTTCTGTCTAAAAAAAAAAAAGAGGAAACAGTTGACCACTTTAACAGTTTGTACAACAAGTTTGTGCAGACTGAAGATAAGAAATACCATGATAGTGGGCCTTGCAAAGATAGGTTGAAATCAAAAATATGCAACATGGAATGCAAAAAAATTTAATTTACTATCTGCAAAGAAACAGTCGTTGTAATGATGATGTAAAGATTCTACTGGGCTTTAAGATTAAAACTGATAACAATTAGAACTTAATATGCTGTGACTAAGAAAAAGAAGGCTTGGATTTAAGAAGTGGCAATCCTGGGTGTACAGCAGAATCGAAGACAAAGAGAGAGAAAATATTATGAAATATTATGAAAGATTCAGTACCTCTGAGGAAAGAAAATAACTATAGTTCCAGTAGTGATAGGTATTCTGGAAACAAGTCCAAATGGACTGACAAAATGTCTGAATGAAATTGCCATTGGTAAGATCACAGGAGAACAATTAGAAAAAGCAACAATACTTGCTTTGTGGCACATTACCCAGTGATAACTCACAGCTTCCTAGATTCCAGGACAGAATCCACATGACTGATCGTCCAAAACTCCCCTTGGTAACACTACTTACCTGGACTTGCATGATGAGTGTCACTGTGGAGGAAGGTAAGCTTTTGATGGTCTCCATGGAGTGAGACCAGAGTGTTATTTTTGATTGATGCTAAGCACCAAATCAAGACGTGATAGGGGCAAAGGAGAGAGTGAAGCAGTTCGCCCCCTATACATGTCATTCGGTGCTCGACATTGACCCACCCTCGCACCCTGAATGCAGTGTGGGTTAATCTGGTCGCTTCAGGACTGGATAGGAATCCCCCCCCCTTTTTCTCAGGTTTTGTTTTGTTTTTGTTTTTTTGCCTATCCCATACTGTATTTGATAGAGTTGGGAAAATTGGCTCTGGGTGGTGGTGTTAAATAGGTTGTCCTTTGGCAGATAATCGGGGATAATAAAACATCGGTAATCGCCTATTGGCACCCATTTGGTGTAGGGTAGGGCTCTGGAACCACCTCTTTAGGGCCCTGTGTCCCAGGGGACTCGGTGAAGGAGGCTACTCGTGAGGTTAACCTAGGAATAAGACTCTCACTGGACTGGGGAGCAACCAAAGCAATTTGGATTGCCCCTGGGACTCAGGTGTTATCACCCATGGGTAGGCTGAGCAGGTTGTCACATTGTGACCCTGGCATCAGCTGGTCCCGTATCATGTTGCTCCCCCTCTCTTGTATCTTTCAGGTTAATGCAATTTAAATAATACAGGTCAAAATAAAGTGGCCCTTAGTTAATCCAACTTTGTGCCTGGTCTCTTTATTCTTGCTGTTATTGCTATTTTTTATTTTTGGCTATTTTTATTGCTATTCTAAGGCTCTACAATGTAATCATTTTAATTAACTGTGTAGCACACATTCAATGAAAGTGCTATACAGGTAAGAGTTGTTACACTGGCCAATAAGAAGCCTTCCAATATCACTTGCTAAGGGTGGTAGCTACCTATATCTGAGCTATATGCCTGAGGCTTGATACTGATTTCATCAATTCATTTGAAGAAGCAGACTGAAATCTTCAAGTGCTTATATTAAAATAAATCAACTGCTTAAGGGTGCTGCTAGATTCTTCCTCCCTCTCCCTCTCTCTTTCTTTCTTTTTAAGCTAATGAATAATTCACCAGCCCTACTTCAGTGTGTCATGCAGGTTTTTCTATAATCTTTTTTAATTTTACAGCACAGCACAGGTACACATATCTGTTTTTTTAAAAGTATATAATCATTACAAGGGAAAGATTGGTGGAGCTGCCTCAGTCTAGGCAGACAATGCCATCATCTTAATTAACATACTTCTCTTAGTTTACTAGTTTCATAAGAGACTATTCAGACCTGGACTAATTCAGGTTTTAGTGCTTTCTTCAGAGACACTGTGGTAATTTAAAATATAGGCTTTTCCAGATGGGAGCCTTTTCGTGGTTCCAGCTCATTAGTTTCTGTGGTTTAGTTAATACAGGGCTATAGAGTTCAGTCTGATGACAGCGTGCTTCCAACCCTTGTGATAATACTGCTTATTCTGCAAATTGCCATGAACAGAGGGGAGATGGGTAAAGAGCTCTGTCCCTACCCTCCAATGACATTTTGTATTTCCCGTGTTTTATTTTTTGTGGCGCATGCATGCAAGCAAGACATTTTGCTTGTGTATATTTCCTTTTAAAAACACAGAGCTGAAACTACTCTCAAACCATTTCTGAAATCTGACAATTTTCAGTGTGTTACCTGTGTGCTATTGGAAATCATGGATTGCCACTCTTTACTTCTCCTGCTAAGCTGCATGGCTGAAATCTTGCTGGTTAGTCCTAATAAGAGAAGACATACAGAATCAACTGATCAACAGCAAGTCAGCACATGTGTAAATCCCATTAGTTGAATGGATCTACTTTAGTTGAGCTAGCAGTAGGATGTAGGCCACTGACTGAGCAATGTAAGTAACTTCTCAAGAGGTTGAGCATGGAAACACTTGATGTTAAACCCCTGCCTCCAAGTATACTGAATCGAGACCATTGGTCCATCTTAACCCAGTAGTGTCAACTTGGACTGGCAGCAATGGACCTCCTGAATTTGAGGCAGGATTCCTTCCTAGCCTGTTGGAAATCCCTGTTATACCCTGGTGTTCTCCCATCCAAATAAGTAGACCCAACCCAGCTGTGTTTCTGAAATCTGACAGCTTTGAGTGTGTTAGTTGATGAAACGTGTTTGAAAAAGGAGGATGGTGGTGGTGGCCATAAATGAACAACTTTTCAATTCAGCCATGTTTGCACAGTGTGCTGGGTTGGATCTCTTCAAGATGCTTGAGAAAGAAGGTTGAGAGGATAATCAACATACAGTTCAATAAAGGAAAATGGATATGAAAATGCTCCAGTAATGCCGTATCCATTGAGCTGATGGATTTCAGTTTTATACATCACAACCTTCAAGCATTGTCAAGGAGGTAGAAGTATAGATCTGCCTTTTTTGGAAAATGAGAAACATTTTTTTTTTTAAAGCCAACTGGAAAGTCAACTTTCCTCCATTGTGGGCGCGGCTTGCACATATTATTTTTCCCTTTGTGTTGCCCTTATAAAGGTTCTGTCAACACAGACTATGGCCATTTCCGCACTACACTCTTATAGCACGATTATTCCACTTTCAACATCCGATGGAATCCTGAGGTTTGCAGTTTCGGGAGGGGCCGGCTGGTCCCTCCCGAAACTGCAAACCCCAGGATTCCATCGGATGTTGAAAGTGGAATAATCGCGCTATAAGAGTGTAGTGCGAAAATTGCCTGTGTCTTGCTAATTTGCTCAGAAAAGCCCCACAGCTAACTCCTCACCCTGGAACATGAAGGAAGAGCATCCGACCAGCTAGAACCCTAAAGCAATGAAAATGATTACAAGGAAAATGATATGTGAATGAGAACAAAAGGAAACATGAGAGTAGGGTGTGTATTATCTTTATCTAATCTGCAATCTTTATTGAATGAGCCTGTTTTATTTTCGTTTATTTTTATTTTTAGTACTATAAATTAAGTAAAACAAAAGCTTCACATGCTTTCCAAACATTGTGTTTTTTAACTATCTGTTTAATCATATCCCTCTATTTTGCCCTTCAAATAATAAATTCTTGTAAAAATCTCTTTTCATAAGTATACACATTCACCTTATATATTTTCTTCTCTCTGTACTTGTTCTGCAGTACCTTTTCTGGCAACATGATGAGCATTGGAAAATGATGAACTATAAGTAGCTTTTCTAATTTTTTTTTTACCTGTTTTCTGCACATTTGACCATCATATGTGGGCTTTTGATAGCAGCTGCATACTGAACAAGCAATGCAGAGAAGGTGAAGTGAGATTGTTGATGCCTGTTTGTTACCAGTTTGCCATCGTTCATTTAGAATCCTGTTCTAATCACAAAATGATTCTTCTAGCACCTCCAACCAGTATATCAAATATTTATATTTTCCTCATGTACAAATCACACTGTGGTTTTAATTCTGTTTATTAATCCCAATAGGGTAGACCGGTTGAATCAACTGTTGAAATGTAAATTATCACATAGGTAAATCCTATGGATTTAATGACTCTACTATAGTCAGGATTAATAATAGGAGTTAGGTCTGTGTATGTCTTAGGTAACCAGATGCCAGTGATTTTCTTCACAGTTCTTTTTCTAAACAGGACAACTTTTTACCTTTAAAAAAATCACCCTGTGCCTTAAATGTAGAGGCACAGATGTTTTAATTTTATGACTAGATCAGGAGCAAGCAGTTCGGGACAATCAGGAAGTCAATTCCCCACAATTTCAACCTCATAAGCTATGCCACCCTCTCCCATCCAAACTGCAAGTGGCTAGAAGTCTGCTTTTTTAAAAAAAGTCTTTTTAAAAAATTATTTTGCCCCCCTCAAAAGAAAATGATACAAGCAGGGGCACATGGCTTAAAGGTGAGTTGTGCTTTCTGGAAGGCCATTCTTCATTTTTTAAAATGGTAAAAACTGGAGATGGTTCCTGTACCTTTAATTGTGGTATAGAAGAGGGCTTTTCAGCAGGGAATGCTTGTAAAGCAGGCAGGTGACAAGTAACACCTGCCAACATTCCCTCTTCTACAAGACTGTTAAAGGTACTGGAGCCATCTCTGATTTTCACTCTATCAACCCTCAGGGCTATACTAGCCACAAAGTGAGTGATGCCACATGGTCTCTTGCTGCCTGTTCTGGCAGTACAGCATCAATCTGCTAAATGGTTCTTTTGGCATGTTCAACCTAAGAAAGCTCCTCAAAACCACTGCAGACATATTGGCATATTTTGCCTATTAAGGTGTCAATAGAGGCAAAATGGAGCATTCCAAGTGTGTCCATAGCCTTCCCATTCACCCAACACCCCATCAGAATTGTGGAGTGTTTGGAGAATAATACTGTAAGTCTGGGGCTTTAATACATAATTTCCCTTCCATGGCAGAAAAATCATAATGGAAAAAAGAAAAGAAAAAGGGGGATGATGAGAACAAGGAAAATAACGGTTGCCCTTCTGTCCTGCCAGAATGAACCTAGCAGGATTTTAAACAAGACAGTTCTTCTGTTATAAGATCTCCTGCCTAGCCTCAAATAAGATTGTTCTGCTAGGAACTTGGGGTTTTTACTTGTTCACAAGAGATTTGAGGTAAGACAAGAGGTGAGTGAGGTAGCCAAATTTTCTGATGTCATCAGAATGTGTACTTATTTTCATTGAAATAGAAAAAGACCAAAAAGATCTGTGAAACAGAATTCTAAAAGTTTCTCTTCAAATTCCTGCAAGGAGCATTAAAATAGCAAACACAGCATAAGTAATTGTAAAGCACTGGGCACTGGAGCATAAAAATCCTCATGTTCTATGTATGCCAACAGAATATGAGCAAATGGACAAATAGAGCCTCTCACCCAGCTTCATTTCCAAGCATTCTCTGTCCTTCTTGAGGTCCTGTGAGCAAGAGGTCTCCTGTACTTTCTGTAACTAACTTAGGTTCTGGACACACTATTTGGTCAACTTCATTTATCATAATATATGTGGGAAAAACACTATACAAATAAATTATTTGTGGCCATTACTACAGATTTAAGGATGCTCATGTCAAAGGATAATTACCAGTAGCTAAACATATCATCTGGAATCTCATAGCTTCTCAGTTAACCAGAAATATCTAAGATGCTACAGTATTTTTGTCAGTGTTTGATATTATTCAATTTTAGTTAGCAAATGGGATTTTAAAAAATCAGATTTAGAATTTCTACAGTTTCCAAGAAGATAAGAAACCCCCTGCTGTTCTTGTTCACGGAGGAACCCTTCAATTTACAGAAATCTAGTTAGGATCCAGACCAATATTTAGAGTTTCTATAATCCTTTGAGATTTTAGAGCATTTCTCACATATTCTTCCACTAATGCAACATAACCTTGTACAGTTCATTTTGTATTAACTTGGGGCCACATACTAGGGGCTGAGGCTGAAAGCAATAAAGACATAGTTGTGGCTACATAAAAATTTCGTGCTACAAGGGACTTTGATTTCCTAGTTAAAATGTATTCTATATCCCACACTTCTTAAGTAATCCTAGTAAAACCAGTGGACAGTGGTTTGTTGAGAAATTATGAACTGGTGAATATGTCCTTTCTTTAAGACAAACCAGGAATAAGAACCAACAACTTGTGAAGTCTCACTATCTGATAAACATTTCTTGGTCAGGATGCTATACACTTTCAGCACAGTGTAAATGTATATCATCATGGTGAGGATTCATCTCATAACTGCACAACCAGTGGTGCATAGGACACCATAGCAATAGGTTGCACAACAATTAGCTCCCCACTGACGTCATTCAAAATGAGAGGGAGGGCTGTGTATGTGCTTACAGAAATGTTAGCTCCCCCTAAGGATTACACTTATCCAATCTTGAAAGTGCAACCACTTGCAGAACTAGTGTAGTGCTCCAGTAGTATTTTGACCAATATTCTAGTTTTGTAAGTCCATTTGCTAATGCATCTGTTGGGGAAACCTACCATGAAAGAAACCAATCATTTACTTAATCTATTCCATACTTATTTTGAGTTTCATTTACATCTTCCCTCTTCTGCAGTGGGCTCACAGTGATATATACACTGCTTCTTCTCCTCATTTTATTCTCATAAAAACTCTGTAAGGTAGGCCAAGCTGAGAGAAGGAAGGGGCCCAAGATTGCTCAATGAGTAGTGGCCCAATGAAGCTAGTATTTGAATACACCAAGTCCTCGTCCAACATTAACCATTATAGCATGCTCATCCTAATTTAATTTCTTGTTTCAGTTCAATAGAATGGCAGTGTCAGAGTGAATGGTTGTGTTGATTCTACAACATTAAGAAATTTTGGAGGGCTGATATTTCAAAAGCTCACTTTTACCTATTTTAGATAAACAGACTCAGGGGACGATGTATTTGAGGGGATTCTGTTGTCCTTTTTCTTGGTGGTATTTGAAAAGAGAGAGAGAAAGAGAGAGAACGAGAATGTTGAAAGGATATTTCAGTGGCTTAGTCTTTATAAAGACAACACGCCTTTTTGGTTCACATGCAAATATGTCAGCTTTATGTTTTCCCTAGCCAGGAGCAAAGCTGCTTCTCATGAATACAAAAGGTTTACCCTTATGGGTTGCCAATGTGCCAATAATGATTCAATATTCATGGAATAAATGCAATGAATGACTGTATTTCAGTCGGAGATTTTATGGGATCTTGCCATATTATTGTCACCTTAAAGCCAACCGTGGCAAGATCGCCTAGAAATAGTCATACAGTTTTGGTACTGACAGTGAAAAATGTACTTCAGAACAGAAACTTTGCAAAAGCTACTTTCAATCTTAATAAGAACATCCAAATGTTGAAAGATGTTTTTACTTAAGAAAACTTAGCAGAATAAAATGGGCAAGCAGTATGAGAGGAATTCTCAGAAAAATGTGAGCCTTTCTGAGTCACTTCAGCCTCAAGATGTAAGTAAATTAATAAATTAAGGAAATATAACAAGTTTCCACTGACCATCTGCCTAGCTGTTATAGTTTGGCACTTTCCCAGTAACACAGTGATAGAATCTGAATCCTGATGAGAGATATGGAAGACAGGGTGACCACCACCTCATGCATTTGTTGGGTGATTGAACTAATGAAGAAACTACACTGAAGCCCTTCTTTTCCCAAGCAAGCAAGATTGTTGGCACCATTACAATAACATGACTTATAACAGTGTTTGTGGTTCTCAGAATTGTCAGGACAATAATTTTGGACACAACTGATAACTGCATAATCTGCTTCAGAGACTGTGTTCTAAACATCTCCTCTTATCATTCAAGTATTTCTAGACAGAAATTAACTTGATCAAAGCTACTATGAGAGTAGCATTCATACAGGAGCTACCAGAATAGTGAGGTTAAGAGGAAGAAGCCTGAAAGAATAATGATGTTCAAAAATTATTGCTTTCTGCGGTTTTTGAGCTCTTTGGGAAAAGAAGTATGAATGCATACAATAAACTCACAATGGATTTGTACAAGCCGGGGCTGGCCCTACCATTAGGCAGAGTGAGACAGATATTTCAGGCAACAGTGCTTGGGTATCACCAATTCTGATAGCCAGTAGAGTTTAATAGCCAAATTATTAGCTATTAAATATGCCATTATATTATTATCAGGAATAGGAAGAAGTGTTTGTGAGATTTTCTGGCTTCATATGACCAAATATTATGCGTGTTGATTTTGGTGCATGGCTGAAGGACACCATCAACCTCAACCAGCAAAAGTCTTAGGCCAGTTCTCAGTGAATCAGAGAGTGAGGGACTTCAGAAGTAATTTATGCACTTTTAAATCTGTATTGTGTGCCTGCGCGTGCGTGCACACACACACAGAGTGTGTGCCCTGAACTGGTTACCATTTGGTTCCTGACAGGCTGCAAGATCACAAAGAAATATTGGCATCAGGTGTTGACATTATCAATATGCTCTGCCCGAATGGGTTTCTAACCTCCAGTGGAGAGGAAATGGGAACATTGCATCCTGTACTCTTTTTGTGCTTCTTGTTTTGCTGCTATGTGGATGTGCCTGAGGAAGGACAAGAAATGAGCCAGCCAGTGAATGAATATGAAAGGTTCAAGGTGGGGTGAGGGTAAGGTCATCATTTAGAAGAGTGAGCATTGACTGAGACATTTCACACTCATATAACTTCTGCTAAATATGCTCTACTGGAGGCTTTAAAGGGACAAGAAAGAGCAATTCTCCCTTTGCATGGAAGATGTTGGATCATACCAGATGCTTTTAGTAGAGAGAGAGCAGTGAAGGTGATTAATAAAGTAAATGTTGGAAAAATTGTCCTTGGCTCTGCTGCTTATAGAATAATGGAACTTGTATTCTGTTTTTGGCTCTGGTGCAGATTTCTGGTTGACCTGGGCTCAGCTGAATCCCTCCATCACAGTTCCACCATCTGTTTTCTAACTATGACTGCAAGTCTGAGAAGCTGTTTTCTAACTATGACTGCAAGTCTGATTCTTTAGAATTCTGGACCTGCATCCTGACTCTTGTAACTAAATAACTGCTTTATTTTTTTAACAGAACAAATTTCCTACAGGGTTACATAATCACAATAAACAGTCTGTGTCTCCAAAATCTTCTCTTTTATCTTTACGTCCAACTTTAGAGTGTCTTGCCACATCAGACAGAACTTAAGGCATATGTTGCACTATTACTTGTTGCTGTTTTTAAGGATCATCTTGCCTGTACTTCCATAAATATCTAATAAAACACTCCAATATTGTTGTGTCACACCTTGATTCATCTCCCATATAGGATGAGGATTTTCCTGGGCAGACTTTACCTATCTTACCAGGCCAAGTCTTGATGGCACACACACACTTGCAAAATTGGTTGCTTCAAGAAAGCAAGCAGAAGCATTCGTCTTCTTCCTTGCTTTGGCATAAGGAAGCATGTTTCGTGGGAGTACGGGGTTGCTTCTGAGTTCCATGAAGCCTGTGTTCAGAATTAAACTGTCTGCTCAGAATCTGTTCTCACAGCTATGGGGAAAGGATTGACCTCTTTGACAGCGGAAGTCCCTATTAATTCATGGAGCATGGACAATGAAGGCAATTAAAAACTTCAGCCATGCTGTTCATCTTCTACTTTGTCGTTGTGGGAATAATTCTGCACAGAGAATAGTTTTGGCCTCCTGCCCTATTTGTGCCATTCAATTTGATATGAAGATTTGTACAGAGGAAAAAAACCTTAATAATGCTGGACAGTATCTAGTGTAATAATTAATGTGTCTTTAGAATCCAAGCAGGATAGAAAATGAGAAACATAATAAAAAAATTATCCCCAGTTTGGGTTTTGAACCCTTTGCTTAAACCAAGCAGACTTTATATTTGCTATTCATATTCTGGATCACTCTGTCACTGAAAGAAACTTTCATTTTGCCTCTCCTAGTTCTATGGAAACTGGTCTCCTTCAGCAATCCCTTTTGGCTTTCTGCTGTTATTTTTTTTTTTAATTTTTAAAAATATATTTTATTTGAACTACATTAAAACAAAAACACAAAACAACATAAAAAACACCGAAAGAAAAAACACAATAACATATCTAGTCACACATATATTACATACTACCTTACTTACGAGACAAACATACATCTAACTAATTATCAATCTGACAAATAATCAAATTAACAAAAGGACAAAAAGGAAAAAAGAAGAAAAATTAAATTTAACATACTTACATACTTACATAAAATTACATTCAATCTCATACACTCTTGACTTCTTTCTTACACCATTGAGGAACCTCTTCTAAATCTTATCTTCTATCCAGCTATCTGAGTTTAAACTTACTCTAATCTTTATAGCCCTTCACCCTATACTCTAACTTCTAACTGCTTATTGCATATTTCTTATATATTTTATTTTAATAAATGAATTAGAGAAAAGAAAAATTTGACCATTTGCGAGTCTTAAGTGCCTTTTCTTTACTAGCTTACTCAAACTTATTCCTTACCTTCTTTTTCTCTCTATAACTTATACTCGTTTTAACTTATTCTATACTTCTTATATCTATATCTGTCCTATATCCAAACGAATCTTATATTATTTCACCACTATCAATTATCAATTATGAATCAATTATATCAAGTCTAATATATTCATATACCAATTGTCATTCCTTTTTATATTATATATGTATACTGTTATATTCCATCCGTTTTCTCATCATTTTTCCTTAATCATACAGTCCCAAAGTTGCCAAATTTCCCCAAAACTCCTTCCATAAAGAATCTAAAATTTCCCATTCTTCTTTAAATGCAGAATTTTTTCTATTTTTTAAACATTTCGTTAATTTATCCATTTCAGCCATTTCATACAACTTACAAACCCATTCCTCCATTGTTGGTGTATTTGTGTCTTTCCATCTTTTCGCATATACAATTCGAGCAGCACAAATCATGTAACTTAAAATAGTTAACTTTCCCCTCCTTGCTTTTACATTTATTTTCTCGTATATATTTAACAAATATATTTCTGGCAATCTTGGGAAGTTAATTTTTAAATGCTTTGTTATCAGTTCATGAATTTTAACCCAAAAACTTTTTGCTTCATCACACGTCCACCAACAATGGAAGAAGGACCCAATTTTCTTACATTTCCAACAATTGGCAGTAGATTTTCCTTTCTTCATCTTAGACAATTGTATCGGAGTTAGGTACCATCTATAAAAGATTTTAAAAAAATTTTCTTTCAGGTTAGAACATCTCGTATACTCGTGATTTAATTTCCAGGTAGTTTCCCATTGTTTTAATGTTATCGAATAACCTATATCTTTAGACCATTTTATCATATTATCTTTTATAACCTCTTTTTCGAGTTCCAAATTTATTAATAATTTATAAATTTTACTCACTGTATCCCTTATATCCATTTTTAATATTTTGTCTAATTCATTCTCCTCTACTGAGATTCCCCGTTCCCTGTTATCTATTTTATATCTTTCAACTAACTGTCTGTGGAGAAACCAATGTGACTTATATCCTTGTTCAATCATTTCTTCTTTACTCTTTAATCTTACATTACTTCCCACCCTTTTAATTATATCATTATAAGTAACCCATTCCCCCGCTTTATTTTTTTCTAATCTATGAAAGGCTTCGTGCGGTGATACCCAGCTAGGTATTCTTATATATAATTTATTTCTAACTTTTAACCATACTCTCAAAATTGATCTTCTAACATAATGATCTGAGAAATCTCTGTTAATTTTGTGTTTATCATACCATAAATAGGCGTGCCACCCAAAATATAGATTGTGACCTTCTAAATTTAGCAGTCTTCGGTTTTCCAAATTTACCCAATCCTTAATCCAATTTAATGCTGATGCTTCGTAATATAATTTAAGATCCGGCAAAGCTAAGCCCCCTCTTTCCTTTACTTCTTTTAGATACTTGATTTTTATTCTGGGTTTCCTCCCATTCCAAATAAATTCACTCAGATCCTGCTCCCATTTTTTAAACACTTTATCATTATGAATTATAGGAATACTTTGAAATAAGAAAATCATTTTTGGGAGTATGTTCATTTTGATAGCAGAAATTTTCCCTATTAGGGATAATTGCAAATTTTTCCATCTCTTCATCTCTTTTCTAATTTCGCCCCATGATTTTTTATAATTATTATCAAATAAATCCGAGTTATTTTTTGTTAATGTTATTCCTAAATATTTTATCTTCTTTGTTATTTTAAATCCTGAGATTTCTGATAGTTCATACTCTTGATTAATAGTCATATTTTTGGTCATTATCAGAGATTTCTCTTTGTTCACCTTAAATCCTGCTGGGTCTCCGAATTGTTGTAAAAGTTCCATCAATTTTGTAATACTGGTCATAGGGTCTTCCAATATAATAGCTAGATCATCTGCATAGGCTTGAATTTTTATTTCATGTTCTTTTATCTTAATTCCCCTTATTATCTTCTCGTCCCTAATATTGTTATTCAAAACCTCTAGACAAATTATAAACAGTAACGGTGACAAAGGGCATCCCTGGCGTGTTCCCTTATTTATACTGAACTGTTTCGTTCTTTCCCCATTTATAATTATGCTTGCTTTTTGTTCAGAATATATAGCTTTTATCCAGTCCAAAAACCTATTTCCCACCCCCATTTTCTCCATTACCCCAAAAATAAATGACCAGTTAACGTTATCAAAGGCTTTTTCTGCGTCTAAGAAGATTATAGCCAATTGTTTCTGATTTTGTTTCTGATAGTATTCTAATGTATCTAAAATAATTCTTATATTATTTTTCAAATGTCTTCCTGGTAGGAATCCATTTTGATCCTCATGTATCCAATCCCGTAGCACTCCCTTTAATCTATCAGCCAGGATATGTGTAAAAATTTTATAATCTGTATTTAATAACGCAATTGGTCTATAATTCCTTTTATCCATTATGTCCTTCCTCTCTTTGGGAATCAAAGTTATATTTGACTCCTTCCATGTATTGGGAAGTATCTTGTTTTTAATTGAATTTAAGACTTGTACCAATAAGGGTATCAATTCTTCCTGAAAAGTTTTATAATAATAAGACGAAAAACCATCAGGACCTGGGGCTTTCCCTAACTTCAAGTTCTTAATTGCTTTTTTAACTTCTTGCGCTGTTATTGGGTTATCCAAACTTTCTCTTTGACTTTCTGAAATTCTAATGATTCTGCTCTTATCTAGGAATTCTCTCATATTACTTTCTTGCTCATCAGATTGTATCGTTTTTCCGAATAGTTCCTCGAAATATTTAACAAAAATATCTTTAATCTTTTCTTGTTGGTAAATGCTATTTTGATCTTCTCTTATCTCTGTTATATATCGCTTCCTTCTCTCCTTCTTTAATCGGTATGATAACCATCTTCCTATTTTATTTGCCTGTTCAAATTGTTTCTGTTTGACATATTTCATTTTCCTTTCTATTTCATTTGTCATCAATAATATCAACTGTTTTTTTTAAAATTTGCAACTCTTTTGGTATTTTACTGCTTTGGGGATTTTTCTTTAGTTCTAGTTCTTTATCTCTTAACAAATCCTGTATCTTAGCTTCCTTCGCTTTCTTGCGTTTTGTAATCCAAGCCTGTTGGTTTATAAAGAAGCCCCTCATAACCACCTTACTTGTTTCCCATACAATTTGTTCCGATCGACCCTTATTCAGATTAACTTCTAAAAAATTTTTAAGTTCTTTTTTTGCTTTTTCCACCACTATATCGTTTTTTAACAAATTTTCATTCATTCTCCAGTTATAACTTTTTACCCCTTGATTAATAATTATTAATACTGGACAATGATCGGAGACAGTTCTGGGTAATATTTCCAACTTCTTTATATCTTTTATCAATTCTGAAGATATAAAAAACATATCTATTCGTGACCAGGATTTAAATTGCTCAGAGAAATAAGTATATTCTTCTTTTCCGCCTTTAACCTGTCTCCATGCTTCCACCAATGATAATTGATCAAGTAAATCAAAAAAAGATTTAGGAAGTTTCCCTTGACTTTTCTTTTTCACGTCTTTTTTATTTTTAACACTAGATCTATCTAAGAGTGGATTTAATACCCCATTCCAGTCACCCATCATAATAATTCTATAATTGTCTTTCTCTAATTCTAACAGCCTTTCTAATAATTTTAAATAAAATTTACTTTTATTTTCAAGGGGACCATATACTCCAATTACCATTAATTTAAAATTGTTTATGGATACTTCAACTACAATATAGTGTCCTGAATCATCACAGAAAATTTGTCTTGCTTCGTATTTATTGCTAACATAAATGGTAACTCCTTTTTTCTTCTTGTCTATTGATGCAGAGAAGGATTGACCCAGTTTAGGATTTCTAAGATATTTTAGATCCTTATTCTTAATGTGAGTTTCTTGTATGGCAACTATATCTAGATTTAGTTTTTCTAACTGATGGAAAACACACTTTCTTTTATAAGGGGAGTTTACTCCCCGTACGTTCCAGGTTAAAATTTTTAAATTCATTCTAACCTGGCCAGTCACCTTCAATCCTAAATTTCTTCTATCTCTTCTATTATTTCTTCTTCTTCAATTTCAGGATCTATAGAAGTTCCTTCTCCCACGATCTTCTCTTCTTCTTCAGATTCTTCCTCTTGTTCAGCTCCTACTTCTTCCTTCTGATTTTTATCTTTTTGCTCCTGTCTCTCTCTTGCCCCTTCTCTTTGTTGTCTCTTAACTTTCTCCGTTTCTTGAATGGAGGTCGGATTGTCTTTAATATTTTCTTCTTCTTGTTCTTGTTCTCTTAAGTCTTCAACCGATCTGTTCAGTTCTTCCTTATTTTTTCTCCAAAATTCCTTTGCCTTTATCAAAGAGTTCAGTATCACTTTCCTTTGCTTCCAAATGAAAGAGATCCCTTCTGTCTTCTCCCAAGTGTAACGGATATCCTGTTTCTCAAAGCTTGGGTTACAAAGCTATATTCTCTCCGACGTTTCAGCAGTGTTGGGTGAATATCTTTAAAAATCTTAAGTTTACTTCCATTTATCATTAATTTTTTCGTATAGCTTTGTTGTAACACCAAGTCTTTAACTCTTTCCTGGAGAAAATAAATGATAATGTCGCGTGGAATATTTCTTCTTTTAGCAATTGTCGAATTCACTCTGAAAATCCTGTCAATTTCTAGATCTAGTTGCTCTGGAATCCAATTAATAAACTGCGCCAAAGGCCGAATTAGTCTCTCATATAAATCTTCTTGGGGTTGTTCTTGCAAACCTCTTACCTTGATTGATTTATTTCTATTTTTAATGTCTATTGAAAGTGTGCATTTCTCTAAATCTTCTGTTCTTCCTTCCAATTTCATTGTTTGGTTCTCCACCTTCAAGGTCTTCTCTTCTATCTCCTTAACCTTCTCATTCACATTTTTCAATTCCGTCGTAATGTTATCTAACTTGTTGTTAAACATTTCCATTTCTTTTTTCATATCAGCCCTTATTTCAGCTCTCATCTGCTTCATTTCTATTCTGACCTCTCTCATTTCGTTTTGGAAGGTTTTGGTTAATCTTTTTATTTCCTCCACGATATCAGATCCTCCACTCTGAGATATTCCTTGACCTTCAACAGATGTTGTCTTTGTTTCTGTAGTTGGCATCTTCAATTCTATTGATGTTCTTCTCTGTAGCATTGTTTGAATTTGGGTTTGAGCCCCTGCTGCAGCTTTTCTTTTCCCAGCTCCCATCATCTTGCCAAACTTATTCAAAATTCCTTCTTTTTACTTCTGATTAGTCTCTCTGTCTTCTAGCACCAAACCTCCTGTCTCATTCTCCCAGCTGCTTCTGTCACTTCTCTCTCACATTCACTCACTTACAATTTCCTCCACCAAAGACAGTTTCGGTTTCACCGTCCACCAGCCTTCTGTCTTTTCTCTTACTGCTTCAGTTCGATTTCTGGTCTGTCAGGGCAATCACTCACATCCATCAACCTTCTAATTTCCTCTCTCTCTGCCTTTAAACACTCTTCCCAGGCCGTCTTCAACACTGTCTTTCTTCAACTTACTTCTTTCACTTCCTTCACTGCCTCTCTATCATCCAACGTTCTTATTTTTCACCCTTCCGTCTTCTCTCTCTTTCTGTCTTCAAACTCTTAAAAGCTCTCCTCCACGAAACCTTCCGTCCCTTCACCCTCTGCCTTCAAAACGATCACCCTTCTCCAATCCTTCTTCCTCACATACACTTTCAGTCTTCTTTCATTTCTGAACCCTCCTGTCTTTTATTTTATCACACAGCTCTTCGACCTCAGAGACACGCTGTCTCTCTATTCCTCCGTCCCCTTCTCCGTCAGACCTCCATTTTGTGTCACTGAAACCGCGTGTTTTCACTTTCAAACATCTATTTCTTTCAGTCTCTTAATTGAGCTTCAGAACCCAAAATCCATGCTCCGTTCACTCGATTCACACGATCTTTACTTTGAGGCAGTTAACTCCAATCGAGAGTTTAACTTCAGCAAAGTCCTTCAAACTTTAAAGCACACGGACACTTAAAGCACTTCCAAAGCCTCAGCGTCTTTAGGGATCGTTTCTCCCCAACCGAAACTTTTCTGAGGTCAGAGTCTTCTATTTCAAAAGAAAGTCCCTCAATAAAGATAAAGCAGGATCCACTTACCCCAATGGTGAAATTAGGAAAATTACTAAACCCAGTTGTTATGAGGATTAGTAGCCTGCAACGGTGGCTCGTGGCTGAGCCCTGAAGGGCTTCCTGGAGAGGTAATGGCGATTCTTCGACCGATCGTCCCGATCAGCGTGTCTTCTCTTCTCCTCTCTCCGACTTACAGTTGCTGATCACCGGTCCCCCTCGGATCGCCCCCGAGATCTCCTTACCAGGAGATCTTTGTTCCCCCTTCAAAAAAAGGTTTCTAATCGGGGGTTCCGACCTCTCCAGGCGTTCGGCTCCTGCAGCTCCGCAGGTTCCTAACCAGACGCCACGTTTCCTCCACCGGAAGTCCTGGCTTTCTGCTGTTATTATCTGCTAGATTCCCCTACCTTCAACTGGATCTGAGTTTCTGATGATGGACATAACTCCCCCCTCCCTCCCTCCCCCCTCTGTGTGTGTGTGTGTGTGTGTGTGTGTGTGTGTGTGTATATGTCAAAGTTTTTCTGTTTGTCTGTGTCAGGCAAAGACCTCATATGATTGCCTGACTGTGAAGATTCTATGGAATCCTGGAGTTTGCAGTTTAGGGTGGGGCCTTTAGAAGTCTCACTCAGAAAGCTCTTGGGCCCAGCTGGTTACTATGGTGATGAGGCCAGCAGCAAGGGTGAGGTATTTCCTCAGGAACCCAACCTCTGCATGTTAATAACTCTGAATACAAATGGATTGGGGAATATGGGGAAAAGTTACAGGTACTAGACAGGACAGTTTGGGGAATTAGAGACACAGATCTCAAATCTTTCTAACAAATATTACTTATAAGAAAATAAAATCCCAGGCAATTCTAGGTATATACACATGTGTGTGTGTTTGTATGTATATGTATACACACACACACATACATATGCATACTAGCATATATATCTGGCACGTGTGTGTGTGTGTGTGTGAGAGAGAGAGAGAGTGTGTCTGTATTGCCCTGCTTCCTATTCTTAGTCCCTCTCAGAAGAGACTCATTGAATCAATTGGATTGCCTCTATCCATTGACGTACCATTCACTAATTGACTCTATGACTCTGTTCTAGATAAGATGAACCAATAAGATTCAGGTCACTTCTGTGCAACTTACATATAATCCATCATGCTTTTATCCCACCACTGACTTTCCAAACAATCAGTTTTGTTTACAATCAAAATTCTTGATGTATCTATCACAGGAACAGTACACTTTTTTAGCACAATAAGTACCATACCTATTGGTAACAAAACAAAAAATCAGATGGCTGTAAAGCAAAGTTCAGAAAGCAACTTTTTTTGGAAACCCAAGTCCAGCATGGCCAGAAATGCAACATTTCCGAGTTTACTCTGAAGCCCATTTATCTGTTTTGTAGCATGCACTTCTCACACAGAAACAAAAAATCCCTGACAAAATCAAAGAAAAGGATAAGAGATGATATCTAGAGAAAACAGTTTGAAACACTGTATTGCCCCCTTCCTCTTATACTCATCCTCCTTTTCACAAGCACTGTCCTCTGTTTCTTAATCTATTCTCCCACAAACTGTAACATTTCCAGACATGAACACCTTCATAAATGGTAGGGATGGGCCAACTGAATCCTCAGATCCTGAGCAAGGATTCAAGATTTTGAAATATGAATCCCTCCACCAGAACAGGCGAATCGAATCTCTCGAATCCTGCCCCAGCCTGCGCTTCTCCCACCCCCCATGGGCCCAATCCTGCCCAGGGTGGTCTAGAAAAGGTGGCGAAGAGCGCGATCTTGCACTCCCCACTCTGCTGCCACCACCCATAGGCCTGACCCTTCTCAGGGTGGCGGGCGAGAAAAGGTGGCAGAGAGTGTGATCTCGTGCTTCCCACTCTGCTGTGCCTGCCCTTGGGCCAGATCCTGCCTGGGGGAGCAGCAAAAGATGGAGGGGAGCACAATCTTGTCCTCCCACCAGCAGGATCCTGCTGGGGCAGGTGGCAGAATGTGGTCAGGTTTTCCAAAATTTGCACCTCTGGGGCCCATCACAGGCCTAATTGGCCAGTGGGCCCCTGGGCACACAAAAATCATGGCATAAAGTCGAAGGCATACCAGAGACTGCCTGGGTCTCTGGCTGCTGCCTGTGCTTGCTCCCGCTGCCTGTGCCCACTGGGGCTGCCTCCCTCTGCAAGGTAATAATCTGTATTCTTTTGACTGGAGAGTTATGTACTTCATGTAGCAGATGAACATGTTGATTGCATGTGTATCTTCTTAGTAAGAAGTATGGGTATGTTTTCCTGAACTGAAAACTATTTTTAATTTGTTTTTCATTAAACAAGGATGTCAAATTCTGAGTCAAAAACACTTTTCAGTAGAAGTGCTTTCTTTCCCTTGATTTTTAAATCCTTTTTTAAAAAAAGATTCGAAAGATTCAAGATTTGTGAGATTTGTGGATTCCCAGAACCTTATAGGGATTTGGATCTGGATTCAGAAAATTCTGGATTTGTCCCATCCCTGAAAATGGCAATAATATTGATGAAAATTAATATTAACAAACTTGCATATAAACTCTAGTAGAAACATACAAGCTGATGCAGGTGAGAAAATTACTAAGCAAAATATTATCAACATGCAGATATAGTCTGCTCTTCTATCTTGGTTTGATAGCAATATAGTAACCCCTCCAAATTTGCAAGGATCCAGGCCACAGAAGCCTTGCAAAGGTGGAAAAAAACGTGAATAACTTCCTCCAAGGATCCCCCTCCCATTTCCTTCTGGAGTTTTCCCCTGTCCCATTCCTTTGCCTCTGGCTCATCACTGGAAGAGTGGAGAAAAAAAGGTAAGATAAAAAGCTTACCAGTATTTTCCCCTCAGACAGAGAAGAGGGGAGGTCTGAAGTTCTATTTACTTCCAGTGGACATCTTGAGAAAGGAGCACCTGACCAATCAGCAGCCAATACACAGCAGAATGTGCAACCACATAGCAGAGAGCACATGTCTTTGGCAATGGGAGGGGGCTTTGCTCACCCAAAAGGGAAAAAAAACACATTCATTTTAAACAGAAGTCTTGCAAGCCCAGGGTGAGGAATGCAAGGGATGGCAGGAGGAATCTGGGGACAGGGAGGCAAGCATGTGCCTCAAATAATCAAATTCGTGAAGGTCAAACCCACAAATGTGGAGGGAGTACTGTATATCTAAGATATATGATCTTAAAGAAGGAACAGCATATTTGTTATGTTCTACTATGACTTAGCTTGCAAATTGTTGCCTGGGATTAAGCCTCACTGAACTCAATAGGATTTACAACATGTATGAGACTTTTTGTGTTGCATTTAACTTTAACAAGACATTGTTCAAGTCCTTAAGAGAAATATGAAACTTGCTAAATGGCAAGCAATCTTGGCCAAGCCACTATTCAAGTCTGAATTGTTACACAGAGGGGGGAGGCAGAGCTGGGAGTTCTGGGAGCTGTAGTCCAAGTTAATGGTGATTGGGGATTCTGGTGGTTGTTCTCTAAAGAGCAACTTTTTCAAGCTCTGTTGTTGCATACCCCATCAATGAGGGGATTAAGAATCATCCTCATATTATATAGTGTTAGGTGTAAACTGATTCCCAATAGGCTGCAAATAGAGGTCATATTTTTATTCTCCTGCATGTAAAATGCCCCTGGCCAGAAGTGAGTTAGCATATCAAAGAATTACACTAAACATTTTCTTACTGCAATACTACTTTGCTACATGGTGGGATTTGTTCTTGTTTCCATAAAGAAGCATTTAGACTAGAGCTTGTGCAAACATCATGATGAGCATAAATCATGACTTTGTTTCACCTTTTTGGTTGAGTATAAAGGCTAGAAATCACTAATATGAGGCTGAAAGTAGGATGAAATATTATTTGCAATTGCCATGAAGTTTGATGATGGATGGAAATTGTAGACAGGTCTGGTCTCTTCCATGAAGCCCCTCTAGGCACAGTGACTGAAGAAAGCTTGGGAAACTGTGTTAGTGGGTAATTGAAACCTGAAAAGAAAAAAATGAGCTCATTAACAGCAAAATGGCTTCCTTTAATTGATTCTATGAATAAGCACCCAGATGCAGTGTGCCTTCACAGTCTACACTGTAGATTTTGGAAAGATAACCCTCACAAGCAAGGGGACGTTGTTTGAGGAATTTGTACCTGCAAATAAAGAAGGAATAATGGGAGAAAACCTAGCACTTATAGGCAAACAATAAACTTTTGATTTTTCTCTACTTGCTTCATGTATATTTTTTTAAAATCCTGCCTCCAAAATTAGTCACAGTAATGCAACCAGCTCAAGTAGCAGAAGCTGGGCTTGCAGAATGACAATGCCCTAATCTGAAACTAATCTGAATTCTCTTCACTTGGGGGATCATGCTGTGCATGCCACATGGCCAATTCTGCAACCTTAAGTAGCCTACTGCTACTAGGTGTGGTTGATGAACCATCAAACTGGTTCATCACTGCTGAAGTAAAATTCACCTGTCAGTTCAGTTTGCTTCCATAGCTGGAACATGTAGGGAGATGGGGTGCCAATTTCTTCTGTGCCATAGGCAGCCAAACAGCATTGCATAACATGTTATGAAATTTAAAGGCAAATTTTCTGATTCCATCATCCTAAAGTTAGATTTTAGAAGTTATATACAGTTATACTCTGAATCTGAGATGTGAGAAATTAGTCTTCCATTCCAGGAAGTTTTAACTTGAGTTTCACATCATTAGCATTAAGTCTCTAGCTTAATTTGTTGGGATTTTTAGACGGAACTTTTTTTCCCCCCAAAGTCCCATGACCTTGCTTGAAAATACCATGGAAACTAATCTGAATCATACCCAAAAGCATTGAAGAACTGATTCAGACTAAAGTCTGCCTCGGCATGATTTTAAATAGTAGTCCCGAGCAGGATATAGAAATCAATTCTAATGCTTCATCTACTATTGTAAATGTTCTTCCTCTTAGTGTTCTGAATTTGTATTCTGTATGACATTCATGCTAATGGATTTTAACTGTCAACTAGTGGAAAGAGTGAACACGGCAAAGAGCAGAAGCAGCATCCCGCTATCAAAATATCTGGGAAGCACAGACCTGCTGAGAGAGCAAATGGTATGTAAGAGGGGCTGATAAAGTTAAAGGGGAGGGAAGGAGGTGATACTATAGAATAGGAGTCGGAGGAGTGATGTTGGGGGAAAGAGGAGTCAGGAAAACAGCAGCTTATTGTATCAGCACCAAGGACAGAGACACTGGCAGCTGATCTGTAGGAGCTTGTGGAGATCCTCACATAACCATTTTGGAATCATATGGATATACAATCAAGTCCAAAATATGCAACATGATCTAAAGGCTACCCTAACAAATTGTGATACCACCATCGTCACCTTGGCAGCAGAGTTTTTGGAGTCCCCACAATTATTTCTTTTTTTACAAAGTTGCTGTATTTTAGTTTGAGCTAACTGACTGTATGGTTTCAGAGCCACATAATTCTAACTTGTTTTCTATATCCTTCCAGAAGTGAATGAGAGCAACAAAGGTAAGCCATGGTTTTCCTCTTTTATTTCTTTCTTCTCTCTAAGATTTTCTGCTTTCAACTTAAGCCTTCTGCAGATTTTTAAAAGCAGGATAACAACCTGAAAGAAAACTCATACGCATAAAAGGCACCATATCATACTATATTGTGGGGGGGGGAGAGACTGTATTATCACTGGAGGATAGGGTGATGAAAGCAGCAGACCAACTAGCATGTTCTTCCTAAATTTATGTTGCTTTTCTTAATTAAATGGAGATGAATCTTTTCACACTCTGGGCTCTTAACACTTGGACGGCAATGACTAAAAGATACATGTGGGGGAGAGTGAAATTTTTCACTTGAGAGGTATCAAAGCAGCTCTGAAAGGTGAGGAAATTTTTCTTTGAATCTCTTAGTTTCAATGCAGCCATGTTTCTTTTAAAGCACTGCTTATTAAAACTGAAAGTAGTCTAAGCAAAATCTCTGTACCACCAGCCATCCCAAGAGGATGCTATATTGAAAGCAGAGGATTGTCCACAAAAACAAACAAACAAAAAAGCTGGTGAAATGAAAATATTAAGCATGAAATTCAAAATTGCTACTTCTTATGTTCACTTGGTATATACTGACCATATCTATGTGTAAATATGTATGTGTACATATGCAAATGAACACATTTATATCTTTCAAACACTACATATAATGATATGATTCAGGGCCAGTGAAAAGATTTACTTTTGGGGACATATATGTGGCTTAATTGTTTCCAATTGTATTTTCTCCTTAAAACTGATAAAAACCTGCGCTTAAAAAGGATGTAGAAAAACCTGAAAAGAAGTAGTGAAGAGATGGGATCTAGAAAAGTAATAAAGGGAAGGCAAGTAAAGCAAATTGAAAATGGTATTAACAGATTAATGGAAGGTGAAAGAGAGAATATATCAGTTCTGACAAACATACATAAGACCCCAAATGGTCTCAAACTACTATTGGACCAACTACGTTATACAGGAGTGAGCTTTTGAGATGCATGGTTGAGGTGAAGAATGCTTTTTCCTGTCACTCTGGATCCTGCTGCACTATTGGCACAGTGATCAAATAAAAGGCATTATTGGAATCATTTTGGGTTCCTAGCTTTTGTTTTTAGAACCAGACTCACATCTGAAGGTATGTGCTTTTTAGAACTTCTTGTATGTGTGTTCTTACATGTTGCTCTTAACTGTGATTTTTGTTTTTGGAATTAGTATGTGGGAATTCTACTTGTATGGTTGACAAAACGATTACAGCCAGTGATACTGAATACTTATTTCTGATGCCAGTGGTTCTTGCTATAAAGTAATTTTGCAAATTGCTGTTTTGGTTAGCAAGATCTTGCAGAGCAGAAAAGTTGACCCTTTGGATATGTAGGAATATAATTTAAGGTTCACACTGAAAGAAAAAAAAAAAAAGAGAGAGAGAGAGAAAATAAATTAAGAATTGATTGTGAATACATTCAGAAGAATTTAAATTTTGTTCTGTTACAGACTGATGCTTTGATAAAGCATTTCAGTCAAAGGACACAAATGATTATTTGAATATTAGCTATTTTCCTTTCATCAACAACTTGGGATTTAAGTACACTGAAAGGACAATGTCTTATTGAACTCTGAAGTGATACCCTGAATGTGTGAAACGAGACTAAACACCACAAGCAGAATGTTCACATCAGCTCTGTCAAGGTAAATGTTTAAGTGTATTAGCCTATGAAATTTCAAGAGATGTATTTCTGTGTGTGAACCAAATGAGTAAACAAATTTCATTTAGTTTTAGAAGCCTTTTTCTCTCCTTTGTGTGAAGCAGTGCACAATCCGGCATTCATTAAGAAATATTATATATAATTATTTGTAGATTTCAGGTAATCTCTAAAATAACATTACATGAACCAGCATTAAAAAAAAACAGTCTACATTTTAATTTGTGAGGAGGGCAGTGAGAAGTTCTTTACAGCCATAAGGACTGCTGTCAACAAATAGCATTCCTATACCTGTCTTTTATGTCAAAGGAACATGCCAGGAAACAGCCAGCCCTGTCTTTACTGTGTGCTTTCATGCAAAAGATTCTAGCATGTTCCGCCCCCCCCCCGGCAGTGTCCCCTTGTTCAATCCCTAGGGAACCTCAACAGCCTGACACTCTCTCCTCAGTCTTCAGCCCAGGGGACAGCATGTGAAAATGTTTTCTAATACTCTTTCCCCGCCTACCCAAAGAGATATATGGCATGTTCATCAGTTTAAAGTAAACAAAATCTTCATGCCCATGGGAGAATTTATATCACACTAGCGTATTTACCTGGCACTGCTCGGGATTTTATTTTCTCATAGGTAACACTTGTTAGAAATACCTTAGGAATTACATTACATTACCTTAGGAGTTAGATGTGGTTGAAATGCACAGATTTGAGATCCTGTGTCTTTAATTTCCCAAACTGTGTTGTTCAGTACTTGTAACTTTTGTCCACATTCCCCAATCCAATCTGTATTCAGAGTTGTTAACATACAGAGGTTGGGTCCATGAGGGGACTTGCTGCTAGGCCTCATCTCCATAGCAACCAGCCTAGTCAGAGCTCTCTGGCTGAGAATTCTAAAGGCCCCTCCCTAAACTCCCAGCCCCAGGATTCCATAGAATCTTCACAGCCAGCCAATCATATGAGGTCTTCTCACCTTACACAGTCAATCATATCAGGTCTGCACCTGCCTGACACAGACGAACAGACAAGATTACTCACACACTTTGACTTTTATTTAGTAGATGTCATCAGAGACATTAAGCTTAATTTTTCAATTCATAAATTTTTAGAAATGAAAGAACTTTAATGTTTCCTGCATTAGCAATTCCTTCTCCCACAAAATTCCCAGAACAACCCCATGAGCTAGATTACGCTGGGAGAATGTGAATACCTTCAGATCACCCACTGTATTTCATGGGTTAAACGAGCCTTTCTCTGGCCCTAGTCCAAAAATCTGTGGGGAGCTCTAACTCTCCTCTATGGTAACTTTTCCTCTGGTTTGAACCTAATGACCATACTTCATAGCTAACAAATTTCCTTCCTTTAAAAACAAACAAAAAGTTTGGATTTTTATTACTTGCTTGAAAAAACCCAGAGAATGAATTCTATTCTGTGAGCAAAGAAATCCAAGTACCTCTAATTATCTGAGAACTGGATGAGCATTGACAGGTTAACCTTTCTTCACACTCTGCTATCCATGTGTGAAGTCAGTCATGCCCAGAAAGATGGATTATTTATATTGAGATTGCCTAGAGAGAACACAATTACCATTGTCACAATGGTCTTAATAATTGAGCTGCTGGAAATCAGCAGAAATTCCAGCATGTGATAATGGAGAAGCTACTGTTTTATCAATAAATTCAGAAAGTTTCTCTTGCAAATGAAAAATTATGAGCTTAACTAAATGTTTTTAGTTACACTTAGCTATATATCAAGGACTTGAAATCATGATGTTTGGCTAGAGCACAGAGGAAGAAATGAAATAACAGAAGATAAGGATTGCAGAAAAAGATGGCAACTGAATTATATAAATATTGAATATTGTAGCGACAGATCTGGAGTTCTAGCTAAGCAGAACCCATTTAACATTTATGGTAGGCACTGAATTCTGTGCTGAATTTTGCATGGATCCTGCTCTGCTTCCACACTGTATTCAAATCCAGCTAGTTCTGGCCCTCAGCCTTCCAAGTATTGCTGAGCTCTATTGATGTGATCAGGGTGATTTAAAACCTGGAGATCTCTGCAACTGCCAGGATTCAATTGAGCTATTCCTATGGCCACTTCCAATAAACTGAGGAAGAAGAGTTCAGTCAAGACCGTGTTGAGGATCAGGGCTAAACCATATTCTATATGGATGTATGGATTTTTTACTTCTAAGCAAATACACAATGACCCTGATCTGGACTGGGATCACCATATGTGTGTAGGGGAGTTTAATCCTTCTTCCCAGCCATCCCATTGCTCTCCTCCAACATGGGGGTAAAACAGAGAGAAAAATTACCTGTGCACTGGCAGAGAACCATAGAATCATTGAACCATGGTGCTGGAAGTGGCCTCATGAGCCGAGTCCAACCCGCTACTCAGTGCAGGATACCCAGCATCCCCAGAAAGTAACTGTCCAGCTTCTTTTTGAAGATGTCCAGAGAAGGAGACCCCATCACCTCTTTAGGCACTGGTTCCATTAAGGAACCACTCTCATTGTCAAGAGTGGGGGGTTCACCCCAGGTGGCAATGTTCTTGGGGCATCTCAGCCCATAGCCACGCCCCTCACACTCCCTGGTCATGCCCCCACATGCCCTGGCCATGCCCCCACACACAGTGGCCATGCCCCTTGTGCCATAGCCCTACTCCCCTCTCCTGTTCACACACACCAAGCTCTGCCACTGGTCAAGAGGTCCCATCTAATGTTCAATCAAAATCTGTAATTTCAAACCATTCTCCCACTTGCCAGGGATAGTGTAATTATTAATCTGATAAAAGCACCTACTCTTCTTCTCTGGAGTTTGGCCATTCTGGCAGGGAGGATTCTGGGAGGTGTACTCCCTCCCCCAAAGGGTCATGTTTTCAAGAATTGTTTCCAGCTTATGCAGCTGTTTAGTAACTCTGTTCTACCCATAACAACAGAAGAACCATCAGCTTGCTATGGAACTGGATTCAGGGTTTGCAGGCATTCAGATGTTGCTAGATACTTCACATGTCAGGATCTGGTGCCAGAACCTCTGTGATGGTACAACCTGAGCCAAGGGCATAGCAAGGGGAGGGGGAGAATGAGGACATTGCCCTTCAAATAAGAATTCTCTCTCCTCATGAAATTTTCTTTCAGCCCCTGAATTCTACCATTGTAGAGACAGATACTGAAAACTGTTCATATCCAGAGTTTGTCTATTTGGTCACTCTGTCTGTCCCTTTTCTTTTGATGACAATTTCTAAATGCTCCATTGAATTTTTAAGCTCCTGAAATGCTAGAAATTTGAGGACTAAAAGAAACTTTCATGGGGTGGGGGAGCAGAATTGTTGTTGGACAATCCTACAGCCCATAGCTACACCTGTGACCTCAATGCATTCTCATAGAATCATAGAGTTGGAGGAGAGATTGTCTCCCTCTCATTTCCACAGGTTTACAGACTTCCATCATACAATCATAGAGTAAGAAGAGACCACAGGGGCCATCCAGTCCAACCCCCGCCATGCGGGAACACACATCAAAGCACTCCTGACAGATGGCCATCCAGCCTCTGCTTAAAAACCTCCAAAGAAGGAGACTCCACCACACTCTGAGGTAGCATATTCCACTGCCAGCCAGCTCTGACCATCAAGAAATTCTTCCTGAGGTTCAGGTAGCATCTCCTTTCCTGCAGCTTGAATCCATTGCTCCTTGTCCTAGTCTCTGGAGCAGCGGAAAACAAACCCGCTCCCTCTTCGACATGACATCCCTTCAAATATTTAAACATGGCTATCATGTCCCCTCTTAACCTTTCTTCTGCAGACTAAACATACCCAGCTCCCTAAGCTGCTCTCCATCAGTAGTAAAAGAAGCTGTAGTTCACTAGACATTGCTTTACTCCATCTCCCATCATTCCTTACTCCCGTTTCCTGGAGTCTACAGAAGTGGTCTCCCTAGCATCAGACAGAGCCTCAGAAATCATAGAGGTGTTTCCTTCTATCCATGTCTTCAAGACTTAATATAATGAGAATGCACTGCACTATTTGTTCTCACTGCAACACACCTCTGGACTTCATTCTCACATCACAGTCCAGACTTGCCACCTCCACTTCAGGAGAAAACCTGTTAAGTTGGACTAAGGCTGATAGAAACTTGCAGATTCCTCCAATCTGCATTTGTTGGATTTTCTCTTCCATGTAAATTATAATCATGGTGCTACTCTGTTCACCCACTAAGTGAGCTGCCCCCCTCATCTTGAGTACCTGAGGCCCTTGGAGTTCCAGAAACCCAGAGTTTAATCTTGTCAGTTTTCATAGCTATTTTGAACTGCACTGCATCTTCCCCTTTTTGTGGACAAAAGAACAAGCAACCTCTGAACTCCTTTAAAATAAAAACCATGGAATAAAAGCTATGAGAAGTGCCCTGACTAATTGGGGGTGTACTTTTTTTGGACTGCAGCTTCCAGAATCCCCAGTGCCCATTCTGGCTGGGGAATTTGGGAGCTACAACCCTGAAGGCACCAGATCCTGTCTGACCTCACAAGCTAAAAAGGATTAGGCCTGATTAGTACTTGGAAGGTAAACTACGAGGGAACACCAGCTGCTGTGATACCTTCTCAGTGGCTTCTCCTGGACTATGGAAATCCCTCCCAAGGTTGCTAGGATGGCTCTTTCCTTGCTCTTTTTCCAAAGGCAAGTGAAAACTTCCCTGTTCCATTTGGCTTTTATGAACTGACTGCAAGGAGCTTGTAATGGTGTGCTGTTTTGTTGATCTTGTTTTGGTTAGCTGTAACTGCTGAGAATCGTTCAACTCAGTCAAGATTTATAAAAATATACTTATATTTATAATCTTTATTAAAACAACAAACAGAATAAAGTATTGGGTTTGTATGTATGTCCAAACTCAAACAGATCTTCAGAATGCACTTAAAAAGTTTCTTATAGCTTTACAACAGCCTAAGGGTAAAGTCTCTCTCACACACATGCCTCTGGCTACCCCTTTTGCCACAAACTCTGTTCCCAATTCTAGGTCACTCTCTGACCAGATTCAAAAGTGGGTGGAAAGGTTTCTCTTCTGCCCTCTGTCTCCAGTCTTTCTCTGAGAAAACACCCCTTTCATTCAACTCACCCTGCTTGGTTGCCTGAAAAACTCTACAGCTGAAAGACTCTTAGCCCTACTTCCCAGAAGTCTGAATCAACCAAATCACTGTGCCTGCTATAAATACATTTTCACTCAGGCCTCCAACATCTCTTTCATACTAGAGGAGCTGGGGATTTTCCTCTGGAGTGGCCATTCTGGTTGCGTAGCAACCTGCTGCCAGGCAGCTTTTCTACTACTCAGGATACCACTACCCCTATACTCTGTCACAGCATATTATATATTTAGAATGGAGTTTAGCCTGAAAAAGTAGGCCAAAGATCCAGAAGGGTGCAGTGATTTGAGTGTTGGACTAGGACTCCAAGAGACGAGGGTTAGAATCCCTGCTCGGCCATGGAAACCTCTGGGTAACTCAGAGCAACTCACGCTCTGTTTGCTTCAGGGGAGAACAATGGCAAGCCACTACAGAACAAACCTGGGCAAGAAAACCTCTGGATAGATTTGTTTGAGGACTTCTATAAATTGGAAATGACTTGAAGGCCCACAACAACTACTACAACAATAGGTTTTGATAACTTGGTGCATCCATTCTGGCTCTGCAAAGCAAGCAGGGCCTTTCCACATCCCTGGGGTGAGTATGGAGAACAGCAGCCAAGGCCCCATCTATATTTTGCAGGCTACACAGGGCAGCTTGCTTTCTATATCAGAATCGTATAGCCTGGTGTAACAAGAGAGCCGAAATGAACAATACCCCATTTCAATCACTGCTCCTCATAAAAGTACCCCTGAATTCTTGTCCAGGTTTCCAGTGGGATGAATTATTTTGTGAAATATCTCCAAGCTAAATTGCTAAGAATAGCAGCATAAGATCTCTGCAAAAAGTCACACAAAGTTAAATGGAGCCTATTCAGAGAATGATCAGGAGCTGATTGGGAACAGAAAAAGACTTCAGGCACCATGCAGTGCACCTCCTGCTGCATACAACTTTGGAGTGAGATTTTATCCAGTTGAGTTCAATGGTGCAGGAACTGTGCCTGTTTCTTTCCTTGGAAACTACTCAACATTTATGAGGGTGTTAATAATTGAGTACCACTAACTACATTTTTGTTGTAGGTTTAAACTGAACTTCCCACAGGAAAAAAAGCAGCAATCAGTTCAGTCCAAAAATAAGTTTGCTTCTAGAGTATTCAGTTCAGTATGCGAGGAAGGTTTCTCTGAAAACCATGACAGGCTAACCATATATACTGAAAAGTTTTTGCTAATAAAAAGGTCATGTCTGCAAGAGGAATGCAAATAATTTGGCAACACTCTTGAGCCATATCACCAAACCAGTTTTAGTGTTTTCCATCTCCATCAGGAACTTGGTTTTTCTAAAGCTTGTAGTTGCTGTATGCCTTCAAATCATTTCCAACTTATGGTGAACCTATCATGGGGTTTTCTGGGGCTGAGAGTGTGTTATACACCCAAGATCACCCACTGGGTTTCCATGGTCAAGAGGGGAATCGAATTCTGGTCTCCAAGGTTGTAGTCCAATACTCAGGCCACTACACTATGCTGGTTCTCAAACCTAATTAGCATTACAACATAGATAGTTCATAATCCATCCCATCTTCAGATTCTGTGAGTATTACAATTAGTCTAAGAGGAAACAGGGATACTTGCGGGGAGGTGGCAAATTATGTCATCCTTGCTAAAGTTCAGGGGCTTCATCCTTAAGAACCATGGCTCTACTACACCACTGCTGAGGTTCCTTGAAGTATAACTGCTTAATACCACTGCATGGTATTTTGAGGTGGCCATATGAGAGAAAGTACTGTGTCTCTGGGCACTAGTCCCAGGTGAGCATGAAAGAAATTGCCAGTCTTCTTTAATAGATCTTTCACAGGCAGCTTCAGTGCTGCCACCATGAACTTGCTGTAGATCTGAAAGTCTAGAGCAAGCAGGGATGCATGCATAGTTCCTTCAACACCTGTTTTCACCCATTTTTCTCTAATTTTCCTCTCCTACGAAAGGGATCCCAAGACATTCTAGATATGATAGGGATGGTAGTTCTTCACGGCTGGTTTCTGAAGGGTGCATCTGGAATGGGAAAGCACAGAGGAAGTACAATCTGCACAAGAATCTTTGGTGATGATCATGTCTACACCTTTCATGTTATCTTTGTATCTTCCAGTGCCTGGGACCTTTCCTGGAAACAGAATTAACCTAAGATATTTTGTTGCTTGAGGCAGGATAGTGAATGGTGCACCTTAGTCATCCCACTCAAGATGCATTTGTATTGTTTCAACACATAAGGCAAAAAATGAGGCACAAACATTTCTACAAGATCCCTTTGCAAAATGATATGACTAACACTGCTATATCTTTAACAAATGAAATCATTCATAATTTGGTCCCCTTTCATAAAACCTCATATCTGCTGCATGAGGTAAATGCTTCACTGTGTTTAACCACTGGACCAGCCCTGCCTAGAAATACTGAACAACTATCACTTTCCTCTAGGCTATACATCCTTCTCCCACAATGAATTATAAGATGCAATCACTTGTGTGTCTGGCCTGAGCACTCCTTATTGGTTCTTCTTCTACCAAAAACTGAGTGACTGTTCTAGCTTGGAATAAATTGGCTCAAAAGTACTAGTCCAATATTATTGTAAGCATTATTCCAAGTAGTGTCCATAAATGCTCTTCACATGTCTCTCTCTTCGCAGAAAGAGATCTCATAATGAAATTCTTCAACTACCCTAATTCAACTTTGTCAGCCTCACATTGGCAGAACTACTCCACAGGACCTGGATTGTCACAGTCTCATGCCTACTATGCCCTCTGTTACTGTGTCTTGATCTTGGCCATCGTTTTTGGGAATGTTCTCGTCTGCCTGGCAGTTCTGAGGGAGAGCAGCTTGCAAACTACCACTAATTACCTTGTGGTCAGCCTGGCAGTAGCTGACCTGCTTGTGGCCACTTTAGTGATGCCATGGGTTGTGTACCTTGAGGTGAGTACAATGTAGCCAGTCCTGGGACATTATTTTTTGACAATTATACATGATGAATAGAGTCTCAGCATTTACTACCCACTGTTTAGAATGAACCAAAGTAAAATTTAAGCACCACTATGTGTATTATTTCTCCTTTCTCTACCAGATTCTCAGCATTTACTACTGGTCATTTAGAACTAAACAAGACACTGTGGTCTGTATTGTTTCTCATTCCTTCAATTTCAAGTTATGGAACAGTTATGTAATAAAGTACCCTTGCAAGTTATACACCTGGTCCCACATTGAATTAAGAGTGAACACTCCGGGAGCTATCCTCATCAACCATTTTCTGTTCTCCCTAGCAGAAATAGCATTAGGAAGAAAAAAAAAACTTTAAATTTGAACAACAATATTATTGGCAGATTAATGGGATTTCCACGGGGTGACACATGGCACCAGAAATAGCAAACCTTTTCATTGAAGATTTGGGAAAAGGAATAACTAATCCTAGCAGTGAATGAGCAATGAATGTAAGGAAAAACTCATTTTGGGGACAAGTTATTTAGATGATTTTATCTTACATTTGGAGAGGTTACAGTGATGATCTAAAACAATTTCGGAATACAGTCAACTTGAGTTTGAACAAAACAAAACAGAAGTCCATTTTTGGATCTTAGAATTAGGAAAGAAGTAGACTATCTAATCACCTTATTATGCAACAAGCCTACAGATGTGTATGTACCTTAGATCTGACAGTGATCATTCCACAGCCATGAGGTATAATCTTCCAGATGACCAATTTCTCAAAATAAAACTCAACTGTTCTCATGAAGAAGAATTTAAGACAGAATCTGTTATATTGACAAAACATCTGAGGGCACGGGAATATCCACAACATACAACATCTAACAGTTAAGAAAAGCTATAGGAAGATCCCTTTCAGGACCATTTAAAAAGCAAGATATTGCTCAAAGTAACTGCAAGCACTGTTCTCTCATATTCAATCATATCATCAAAATATGAGATTTACAAATAAGTATTGGTATTTGGTGGAAAACATGCCAGGATGTAATGAGATAATTCTTACATCCTATAGAAGAACCAGGAATATCAAAGACATTGTGATACAAACAGAATTCAATACCAAAAAACAAGCCCATAATATTAATACCATAATGGGTATAAATACACCAATAGGACATCATCCATGTGGACACAGTTTGTACTGTACATACCCAACTAAAATGACAACATTTATAAACAACATAGTTTTTCAAAAGTACAAATTGAACCATTTCAATACCTGTAGCACTAGCCATGTGATTTATGCCATTCAATGTATATGCAAAACAAATATATGTTGGAAACCTTTCTAGACCTGTGAAACAATGGGAGAGCATCTTTAAAATTTGAAAATGAAAGAATAGGTACTCCTTTAGTTAAGCACATTTTAGAAACACAACAGTCCATATCAGATATGTGTTTTTTGGGGGTTTTGGAGAAAATTCATAACCCCAATGAAGATACTCTTAAGAGAAAGGAGATAGAATGGATTCTAAAATTAAAATCACTAGAACCCACAGGTCTAAAGGACTGTAATTTACAATCTTTAATATAGGGATGATTGTGAAGGACAACCTGGGGCAACACTTATGGTAGGACAATTGCATCAGATATCCTTGTGACCAATCTTAGGCCCTTTCCGCATGCGGCGAGGGAAACACTCCCTGCCACTACTCACCGGCTTTTTGGTGGGTCCGTCCTGACGAGGAGCACTGCTCCGGCGTCCAAAATGGCGGCTTCTGGTTGGTGGAGGCTCTCCACCAACCGGAGAAGCTCACCAGCCTAAAGCCCGCCCTCAGCAGATCTGCAGGCATGCACTAGTGTGCACCTGCAAATCTACACTGGAGCGTGGCAACGGAGCGACATGGGGTCGCGCGCTCCGTACTTTTTAAAAACCTCTTAAAAGAGGTTTTTAAAAAGCACGCTGCGCGACCAGTTCCGGTCGCTCTGGAGCGGACTGAGGTGCGGAACTACGAAAAGTAGTCCGCCCCAGTCCACTCCACGGTGCAGAAGACCTCCGTTGGAAGTCGCTCTGCACCGTTTTAATAGGCCGGTGCAGAAAGGACCCTAGAGTAACCATTAATTCTTCTTTTCTCCTGATTACCTGAGTACATCTATAAATATCCAAGGTTATAGTCCCTAGTTCTTTCTGCAAAATGGTCCATTTCTTTGGACAGTGTATTACAGAACTCCAGAAATTTCTATGTAAAGGTATGTATATATACTTTGATTTGCAGAATAATATAATTTATGTGTTTTTAGAGATTGTAATTAATGTGGTGTTGTATTTCTTAATGTATAAAATAGAATTATATTTGTATTTTTTAGCATAGATCCCGAAGAAGGCCAAATTTGATAGAGGCCAAAACATGTTGGGCCTTTCAAAAATAAATAAAGCAAGTCACCATCAAACAGCATGTGGAGTTTTATCTCCTGTTTACTTCTATTTCTGTGAATGTGTCAGCACATTCCTTCATTACTCTGGGATGTAGTTCGTCTGGCCCTGTAGATCTGAATTCATTTAGATCTTATTTATTTGATTCCTAACATCTTATCAATCTTGATTTGCAATCCAGATTCTTTGCCAGCTGATGCATGGAACCACATAGCCTACTTTTTTGGGGTGTGGGGGAAGCTGAAGCGAAATAGGTATTGAGCAGTTTCAATATGCCTTTTCATTGTGATCTGTTAGCATTTACCACCCTTGCTAAGCAGCACTCCCACCATTTCATTCTCATTCTCCATCTTCAGAATATTTTAAAAAACCCTTTTTGTTACTCCTCACTTGCCTAGCCTTTTGAGTTGTAATGGTAGAATTACTCTCTCTTAAAGTAACAGCTGCTTTGATTCCAGTGACCAAGGGCCTTTCCGCATTACACTGTTATAGTGCTATTATTCCACTTTCAATATCCTGTGGAATTCTGGGATTTGTAGAGCTTTCTGGCTGAGAATTCTAAATTCCCCTCCCTAAACTGCAAAGCCCAGGATTCCAGAGGATGTTGAAAGTGGAATAATAGCACTATAACAGTGTAATGTAAAAAGCCCACAACTCCTCCATATTGGTTAGGATTGAGTCCAGGATTGCTGATCCCCTTGTTCCTTTCTCCTCCTTTTGAAAGAGGAAATTATCTGGAAGGCACATCAGGAATCTGTTGGAGAGCCTTTGCTTAGCAGACCTAATCTCCCAGCAGATGTTAGGATAATGCAAGTTCTTGCTTCTTGAGATTTTTGAGTTTTGTTTCTTGTTTCTGACAAGCATCATCCACCACCTCTAACTGATTTGGTGGCCTGTAGTAAACTCATATCATAGTGTTACTTTTATTTCTTCCTCCACTTATTTTTACACAACTCCTCTTCACTGGTCCAGTTTGGTCACTTGCACGGACTTCTGTAGATGGGAATTTGTCTGTGACATATAATGTTACTTCTCCTCCTTTCCTGTCCAGCTGTTCTTTTTTTCCCCCCAACTCCAAAAATCCATTTAATATATAGTCCTCAAACTGAGGACACATCAGATATTAAACTGATAAGAACAGATACTACACTTGATCTTAGCCAAAAGGCTGAGAAGCCAGCTATTCTTTTTGAACAGATTATATCCTTCAATTGTTATATTCTAATCATGGGAATCATCCCACTAAGTCTCTATTATACCTATAAAGTCATGCTTAGCTTCCTGCACTAGGACTTCAAGCTCATCTTGCTTATTTCCCAGACTCTGTGCATTGGTATATTTACATCTAAAGCATTGTTTGTTCTCATCTTCTACTCTACTGTGAGTTTTACTGTGGCTCCCACTCTGTCTGTCAGCTTCTCCTCTAGAATTCCCATTGTTGTGTTTAGATCATGCTTTTGGACAGATATTTAAACTATCCTCCCCAGTTCCTTAAGCATTTAGTTTAAAGCCCACTTGATCAGATTTGCCATGCTTTGGCATCTTGATATTAATGAAATACAGTCCATCTGTAACCTGTAGTCCTTCGTCTAAGAAGTAAAGACAATGATCCCAGAACCCAAACCTCTGCCAGCAACACCATCTGCATAGCTAGTCATTCACCTGCAGTGTCCTCCTGTGCCTGCGTAGTCCTCTGTCTTTCACTGATAGATTTGATGAGAATATCATTTGTGCATCTAAACTCTTCACTTTCCTACTCAGGGGTTCATATTCCTAGGTGATCTGTTCAAATGTGTTCTCTGCAGCATCATTGGTTGCCACATGAATCAGAAGAAAACTGTACTTCTTCTTCGTGGTCTCTGTGCCTTCATACACTAGGAGCTTTAGCGCCTGCGCGGTAGCGTTCGGAAACTTCTAGAGCTTGTTCGCTTGGCGGAACCCCTCCCCCACGCCGGTACTGCGCATGCTCCTCCCGCCGAGCAACGGTCTCTCCTCAGTTCTTTCTCGTCCGCCGCCGCGTACGGAAGGTTCTTTAGTTTGTTCCTCTCACGTCGTGCTTGGCTGCTGTTTTTTCACGGTTTTACGGACTTTCGGACTGTCTTTGACCTCTCTTTCGGACTCCCCCTTCGGCTTTCGTCTTTTTGGATTTCGGAGTTTGGCGTTTCTTCGTCTTATGTCCGCGCTCTTTAAGAAGTGCGTGTCCTGCGGCCGCAAGGTTGCCCTCAACGACGGCCATAAGGAGTGTCTCTTCTGTTTGGGCGAGTCCCACAATATCCGGACTTGCCAAATTTGTAGGGATTTTACTCCCCAAACTCTTCGCAACCGCTCCGCGAGACTCAAATCTTTTTGTTGGGAGCAGTCTCTGCGGGCGATAGCGAGACCTCCACTTCCAAGATGGCCGACAAGAAGACGACCACGCCATCGACGGTATCGGCGGCTGCCGTTCCGTCCACCTCGTCGGTATCGGGCTCGGTACCGGCGAAAACGCCGATCTCGGCGTTACCGAGGATCCCGAAGCTGTCGGCGGCTGCCAAGTCAGCTAAAGGATCCTCGACGGCGAGGAAGGCTGAGGCTCCCCTTACGGAGACGCCTGCAAAAAAGCGCCCTGCTCCGGACGGAGGCAAGGGCAAGGAGAAGGAGAAGAAGAAGAAGAAGAAGGAAAAGAAGCGCTCCCCGGCTGGGGACGCTCAACCTCCTACTCCTCCTCCTACTCAGCAGCCTTCCAAAGGGCGAGGCGAGTCCGTCGACCTCTCGGAGGATGAGATCGAGGACGTTCCCCAACAGCGCCCGGACTCGCCTGTGGCAGACCCTCCAACCCTGGTGGAGGAGCGCCACCGCCCTCTTAGCCGTCGCAGGTCGGCCGACCTGCAGCAGAGAGAGCCCTCTGCTTCTCCGGAGCGGCGTTCGACCTCCTTCAGGTCCCGGTCCCGCTCTTCCGAGCGTCCGGTGGCCTCGCCGCCTCCGAGGGAGACAAGAGAGGAACAACCTCGCTCGTCTGCCTCAAGATACACCTCGGCGTCCTACGTGGCCAGGTACGCGAGGGAATCTGAGTGGAGAGAGCGCCCGGCCTCCTATCGGTCCCATTCGCCATCGTACCGGGATCGGTACCATCGTGGCCCGAGTCGCTGGGAGACCTTCCGGAGGTCCCGGTCACCTCGTCGACAGCGCGAATCGCGCTCGCCTGAGGGGACGAGGCTCGGTACCGTCGACGCCGAAGCCGATCTCCGTCGGACCGCCGCTCCTTCAGCCGCTCTCCCTCCCCTCGATATCATAGGGCGAGGGAGCCTTCACCACGGTATCGGGCGATATCGCCACCTCCTAGGGTCACGGCAACGGCGACGCGCCCTACGGAGTCGGTGGTGACTGAGCGGGCTACGACGACGTCAGCCTGCCAGACTACCCCGGTCACCACCAAGAGGGTGAAGTCCGTGGTCAGCCATCCCAAGCGGGACGCTGCTGCTACCACCGCCCCGGCTGCGGAGAAGCCTAGGAAGGCAACACCTGCGGCGACTACGAAGGAGCCGGAGAGCGAGCGGCGAGAGGACTCACCGAGCTCGGAGTCGTCGACTCGAGTGCGGAGTCTGAGGTGTCTGAGGCGGCCTCCCAGGAGTCTCCTCCGTTGGGATTCGGGGACCCGATCCCAGATTCTGCTCCAGAGGACGTCCACCAGTTCTCTGCGATGCTGCTCCGCATGGCCACTACCCTCGGCCTTAAGATCGCCGATGCGGAGCCGGAGGATGACGATCCAGCCTTCTCCGTTTTCGAGGAGAAGCGACCTTCCACGGCCCCGCTGCCTCTCCTGCCCCGGGTATCCAGACTGGTGAAGGCCGCCTGGGATAGACCGGCCTCGGCTCAGCCGATACCGCAGCGGTTAGAACACCTCTACAGGGTGCAGAAGGATAACGCCGGTTATCTATTTAATCACCCTGCACCGAACTCTGTGGTCGTCGAGTCCGCGCAGACGAAAGGCTCCGGCAGGCAACACACCACCCCGCCGGACAAAGAGGGCAGGAAGTTGGACGCCTACGCAAGGAGGTTCTATTCGGCTGCCTCCTTGCAGATCAGGCTGTCCAACACTCAGGCTTGCCTCGCGGCATACCTGAAGAAGGTGCTCGATCGCCTGCAACCAGCGATGGAAGCGGTACCGGAGGACATCCGCCAAGCCTCCTCCGTGATCTTCAATGAGGCTATCTCCATCGCTCGGCACCAGATGGCCTCCTCCCGGCACGCAGTGGAGATCGCCTCCCGGGTCATGGCGGGATCCGTCGGCCTCCGCCGCCATGCTTGGCTTCGACCGGCCGACATCCAGGAGGACACCAGAAGGAGGATTGAAGATCTCCCCTTCGACGGTGAAGGCCTATTCAATTCGTCCACAGACGAAGCTTTGGACAATCTCGTCAAGGCGAGACTGACCGCAAAAAAGATTGGGCTACAGCCGGCCACGCAGACCCGCAGGGCCTCCACCTTCCGACCATCCTGGCGACGATCTTCCACCTCGTCGTTCCAGCGTTCGGCCCAGTCTGGACAGTCGAGACCGTCCTCCGGCTCATCGGCCAGACGCACGATTAGGCGGCGCCCGCCTTCGTCGAAGAAGTCCTCCTCCGAGACAAAGTCTCGGTTTTGACGTGTCTGGCAGGACCCACCAATACCCACTCTTCAGCCTACCATCAGCGCTCGGAGACCGACCGACTCTCGCTCGACACCTAGCGGAGTGGCAGTATGTCACTACGGACTCTTGGGTGCTTTCCATCGTCCGTCTTGGCTACGCCATCGAGTTTCTCGATATTCCTCCTCGCGGCGTGTACTACTCCACGCCGTCGAGTCCGGCCCTCCTGGAAGAGATCCAATCCCTCCTCCAGAAAGGGGCGATCGAGCGGCTCCCGCAAGAGGCCAAGACCACCGGCTTCTTCTCCAGGTACTTCACGGTACCGAAAGCCGACGGACCCTCCGGCCGATCCTAGACCTCAGAGGGGTGAACTACTACATCCGCCCCAAAAGGTTCAAGATGGTCACGATACCGTCGATCCTACCCTTCCTACATCGAGGGGACTGGTTCGCCTCCATCGATCTCCGAGACGCATACTTCCATATCGCCATTCGCCCGCAGCACAGACGGTACCTCCGCTTCGCAGTCGACGACACCTGTTACCAGTACAAGGTGCTGCCGTTCGGACTCTCGACTGCCCCAAGGGTCTTCACCAAGTGCATGGCCCCGGTGGTATCCTACCTGCGGACGAAGGGCGCTTCCGTCTTCCCCTACCTCGACGATTGGCTGTTGGTGGCGTCCTGCAAACAGAGACTTTACCACGACGTCCACATGACGTTGTCACTCCTGACCCGCCTTGGTCTACGAGTGAATCCGAAGAAGTCCCACCTCGAGCCGGCGAGGATCTTGGACTTCATCGGGGCGACGCTCGACTCGACCTCCGCCAGGGCGTACCTACCAGAGTCTCGAGCACAAACCTTGATCCGGGCCGCCGCTCACGCTCGTACGGCCCCGACGTTATCTGCGAGAAGCGTCCAGCAGCTCTTGGGCTACATGGCTGCGACGACCGCTGTGACATACCTCGCCAGGCTGAGAGCAAGACCTCTTCAACACTGGTTCGTCCGCATATTCGACCCCCTGCGAGCCGAACAGACACTCCGACTGCAGCTGCCGGGAGACGTCCGCTCATCCCTCCGATGGTGGCAGTCGCGACGCAATCTCATGTCAGGCATGCCTTTCCAACAGCCGACACCGAAGGTGACGGTAACGACCGACGCCTCCCTGTATGGATGGGGTGCCCACTGCGGCGATCTCAGAGTCCGCGACAGATGGACCGACGACGAGACCGCTCTCCATATCAACGCGCTGGAGCTGCTCGCCGTCTGGAAAGCCCTACGGGCGTTCCGCCATGCCGTGGCGGGGCGCACGGTCCTGATTCTGACGGACAACACCACCGCCGTCTGCTACATCAACAGACAAGGTGGGACTCATTCCACGACCCTGCTCGACATCGCGCTCGGCCTGTGGGAATGGTGCATTCGCCTGCACACGCATCCCGTGGCGGTTCACCTGGCCGGGCAGGAGACACCACGGCAGATGCCCTCAGCAGAGACACCTCATCCCATCACGAATGGTCTCTCTCCGGAGAGGCGTTCAGACTGATTCGGACCGCTGGGGCGAACCATCGATCGACCTCTTCGCGACCAGGGAAAACGCGAAGTGTCGCCGATTCTGTTCCAGAGCGGGCCACGATCGTGCCTCCATCGGGGACGCTTTCCAGTTTCCGTGGACCGGGGAACTCCTCTACGCGTTCCCGCCGTTCCCGCTGCTCGGCCGGACGATATCGAAGATCCTCGCCGACCGAGCCGACGCGATCCTGGTAGCCCCGTACTGGCCGAGACAACATTGGTTCGCACCCCTGCTACGAGCCGTGCGAGACGACCTGCTCCGGTTGCCACCGACACCGGACCTGCTCTCCCACTCCGGCGGCCGAGTCCTCCATCCGGACCTGCCACGCCTGGCCCTCCATGCCTGGAGGATATCGCACTAGACGATCCCGTGCTCGGTACCGTCCTCGTCGCGGCCAGGAAGGAATCCACCCGTCGCAACTATCAATACAAGTGGCGACGCTTCCTGACCTTCGCTAACGAGAGGAGTGAGCCGGTATCGCCCGCGGGGCTCTCGACCGTCCTGCACTTCCTCCTGCACCTCCGACAACAGGGCCTGGCGTTTCCATCCCTGAAGGTGTATCTCTCCGCGATCGTGGCATACCAACCGCCACGATCTGCTGCCTCGGCCTTCTTCAGGAACGATACCGTTAAGCGGTTCCTGAAGGGACTTCACCATCTCTACCCGCCGGTATCGCCGCCGCTACCGCCGTGGTCCCTCTCGCTGGTGCTCTCGCAGTTGACGAAGCCGCCCTTCGAGCCGATGGCGACCTCGGATGACAGGCTCCTGACAATGAAAACCGCCTTCCTGGTAGCGGTGACCTCAGCGAGGCGAGCGGGTGAGATCACAGCTCTTCGTTCCGATGAGCCCTTCATGGTCTTCCACAGGGACAAGGTGGTCCTGAGACCTGACATCTCGTTCCTGCCAAAGGTGGTGTCCAGTTTCCATCTCAACCAGGACATCATCCTGCCTGCCTTCTTCCCGAACCCGACGACACCGTTGGAGCGGTCCCTCCACTCCCTGGACGTGCGTCGGGCATTGGCTTTCTACAAGGACAGGACTGCTTCCTTCCGACAGACGCCGCATCTCTTTGTTTGCTATGGGCGACGTCGGAGGGGCCTAAAAGTGTCCACCCAGCGCTTCTCCAAGTGGGTGGTAAGGACTATTCAACTGGCGTATGAGCTCGCGAGGAAGCCTCCGCCAGTCCTGCTTCGAGCCCACTCCACCAGAGCTGTGGCTACTTCTGCGGCCCTCCTGCGAGGAGTTGACCTGCATGAACTCTGCCGTGTGGCGACCTGGTCCCAACCATCGACCTTCGTGCGCCACTACAGGCTCGACTGCCGGTCGCGCAGAGATGCCCGGTTTGGACGTGAGGTGTTGGCTTCCGTGCTGTAGGACCTGACCCGCCGTCCGACCGGTAAGCTACACAGTCTCCTAGTGTATGAAGGCACAGAGACCACGAAGAAGAAGAACAGGTTGCTTACCTGTAACTGTGGTTCTTCGAGTGGTCATCTGTGCCATCATACACACCCGCCCTTCCTCCCCTCTTTCTCAGGTCCCTGTAGGTTCTACGGCGGACGACAGAACTGAGGAGAGACCGTTGCTCGGCGGGAGGAGCATGCGCAGTACCGGCGTGGGGGAGGGGTTCCCGCCAAGCGAACAAGCTCTAGAAGTTTCCGAACGCTACCGCGCAGGCGCTAAAGCTCCTAGTGTATGATGGCACAGATGACCACTCGAAGAACCACAGTTACAGGTAAGCAACCTGTTCTTCTTTGTGTTCTTGATGAACTTTGGCAACTTGTCAGTGGTATCCTGAATATGCACACCACAGAAGATGCCACACCTCCTGAATCAACAACACACTACCAAATTCAGAGCTGCAGGTGGGGCATGTATTGTCTTCTCGCCCCTCACCCCTGCAACTATAAATGGATGTAGTAGCACTTATCTGATTGAAAGTTTTTGGGATAGTTTTTTTTTAAAAGGAGATAGAATTCCACAGAAATATTCCCAGAATTCCACAGGATATTGAAAGTGGAATAATAGTACTATAACAATATAGTGCGGAAATGGCCATAGACAAGCAAGAGCACTAAGCATATGAACTTTCAAGTCCCCAGAAAACTCATATGGTGGTAAAGAAACCAAAGTGGATTGCCTCCTGGCCTCCATATTTTGCCACAAAGAAGGGTTCAGATTAGCCCATTAAGCAAAGTATTGCTAGAATTTAAGAGAAAATGAACTCAGATGAAAGGCTCATCAACTTTTTAATTTTTAGCCTTAAGTGAGTCCACACCAGTGCCTGGTCTTTGCAAATTCAAAGCAGGAGTGTAAAGGTATTAACTTGGTTGGGAGCCTTGAATAGGCAATTGCTAGGAAGGTTGACTTAATTGATTTTCTGTTCATTTCCAAACATAAGATTTGCTCTGTATCACCTTACTTGAAAGAGTAATCTTTATTCTATTATATAAATAACCACAAGACTACACTTAGCTAGCATTGTTTGATGGCAAAAAATTCCTGGTTATAGATTCCACAGTCTGTGTTCTGGTTCAACATTTTTATCTGATTCTGAGAGAGGTAAAAGACAATTTGATGTGATGATTGCTGGTTAAACATTCTAGAGATTGTTACCAGAAGCATTTTATTTTTGTAACTGGAATCAGATATAATTGCCATCACAGAGCTTTAATTTCACACAAGCTGATTAATTAATTAATCAACTACAATTTTACTTAGAACAAATCTAAGGTTTCATACCAGTTTCATACCAAGGTATCAAGGCAAAACCTACATAGTTAACTGTTTAAATTATTGTCTTCACATGATGTCCTCAGATTATTTTCCAGTCCATCAAATGGTACATTCTGTCCTAGAATCGAGGTTATAATACCCACGTCTTTGGATGGTAATTATGAACAGACATCCTCTGTTCATTCATTGTCACCCACACACATAGACATATGGGCATTACATCCTGGATTCTAGAGCAGAATGCACTACTTGATGGACTGAAAAATTTATAATCTAGAGGGAAGTTCTTGGCTGTCAGTTGAAGAAATTTTCACCAGGAGCATGTGGATAAGCCAAGGTCAAATGTACCCTTCTAGAGACAGCATTAATGATCCCACTAGGTATTCTTGCCTTTGACATCTAGAATTTAATTCCATAGTTTCAATCCAGGAAAAAACAATAAATGTGTAGAGACAATGATTTATTCTGAAGGCAAAAGTGTGCACTGTGTGGGGAAGAGGAGCAACTTAGTAGTGGATGATACATGGCATTATTTCTTTATATACATTGTGTAATGTCACGGAAAATATTTTTAATTTGTTTTTGTATGATAGAGTATAAAGTAAGGAGCTGTTTGGATGGAATGCTGAAGTAAATGCTGATTGGTGGAGTGTTTGAGGAGATAGAATCGTAGAGTCAATTACTGAACCACTCTTACTGTCAAAAAGTTCCTAATAATGTTCAGTTGAAATCTGCTGTTTTGCATAATTTTTGCATAAGACTGGTGAATGACAGTTCATGAATGGCCGTTAGACAGTTGATGTTTTAGTTTGGTTAGAGGGTTGAGATTAGTAAGGTTCATAGGTGTGTGAGAGGGGTGTGGAAGATTTAGGTTTAAGAATCAGTCAGATTTAGCGATAAATGAGTGGTTTTTAAGAATATGAGCATGAGAGTATGTGTGTGTGGTGTTTTAAATGTAATCAATAATTATTCTGCTTTATTATGTTTATGTTATTTCTGTTAAATAATTATTTTTATTTTGATACATTTTTGGCTTCCATGAACCCTGTATAAATAAAAGATGTCACACAAGGCATCTGTGGTGGCAGCACTGAATAAAAAGGAATAGCGTCCATTGGGGATAGAAGATGTATAAATAGGAACCTGGAGGGTATTTAGATGGTTCCCCCCAGTTGGTGTCACACAAGGGGGACAAGAATAGACACATTGGTGACAGAATTGGGGGTCATGGAAAGCCCTCATTCTTGGTAATTGCAGTAAGCACTGTGGAAGGTTTCCTATTTGGTGGGTTAGGGGAGTAGACACCCCACATTTGGCCACAGTGGTGGGATTGATGTTAAGGGAGGGATTTCTAGAGGAGAAACCCCATTGTTAGTAGTAGCCGTGTGACTATATGAGAGAAAAACCTCATTTCACCTGAAATTTCAGTTCTTAATGTGTTTCCTTTATTGACCATAGAATCTTACATAAACCGTTCAAAGAAACTGCTAATATGATTGGCTCTATAGACAAACCAGCTTTTGCTCTGGGACCTTTCTGGTTTTCAGACCTATTTTTGACTCTAGTTACTCTAAGCATGTCACTAATTGAAACCTAGGCTCCTGCTGTGAATCCTATTACTAAATCCTCTGGCCAAAAAGAGGTAGTTTTTATTTCAGAGGCAGATTGTAAAGGATCTCATTAGTGTTTCCAAAGTGGTTTGAGTTCTTAAGATGAAACATGTGCTAGAATGCAAAATATTACTGGTCTTAAATAAGATCAGACCTGTATTATCTCTGACTTATTTGCATCCCTTACTGTTTCCTCATCTTTCGATAACTTATTCTTCTGTACTTGTCCTTTGTTCCTTCTTAAAGTCCATTTTTTGGCTATTAAATGTTACACAGAGAAAATTCCTCTGTGAAATGATTCTGTATATTACAAGTTTCATCACGAAAGCATAATTGGGTCTACACTATAATATTTTCCTTTCTTCCTTTTGATCTGTGATGACATGCTATGAATAATTAATTATCAGTTTCACTTCTAGTATTACCGATCAGGTCTACATGCCTTTTAAGTTTTATTTAATTGCAACTGAAATTTAGTTTCTCAGACACTGATTAAGAAGAATGCCACAAATATTACTAAAAATGATTTGGCTTCATCCTACTGGTAGGATTAATCAAAATACAGATTTGTGAAATTCTTATGGACACGGTTCTGCATTTATGAGGAAGGAGCCCCATATTTTTAAAAGTTATTGTTTTTGGTGTCAGGGATAACTTTTTTCAGGACAAGGAAACCATAGAAGATATGGAGTCCAATTTTGTCCCCAGATTTTTGCCTAGTTTTGTGGTGGACCACACTGACTGAAAGTCACAACTGGAAATCACTTCCAGTTTTTGGAAAGTGTAGGAGTTTTGGTGGACCACAGGCTGAACATGAGTCAGCAATGTGATGTGGCAGCCAAGAAAGCCAATGTGATTTTTGATTGCATGAATAGGAATATGGTGTCTAGATCAAGGGAAGTAATGGTACCACTCTATTCTGCTTTGACTAGACCTCATCTGGAATACTGTGTCCAGTTCTGTGCACCTCACTTTAAGAAGGATATTTAGAAACTGGAGTGTGTCCAGAGGAGGGCAACAAAAATGGTGAGGGGTCTGGAAGCCATGCCCTGTGAGGAGCAGCTAGGGAGCTGGATATATTTAGTCTGCAGAACAGAAGGTTAAGAGAGGACATGATAGCCATGTTTAAATATCTGAAGGGATGTCATGTTGAAGAGGAAGCAGGCTTGTTCTCTACCACTCCAGAGACTAGGACAAGGAGCAATGGATTCAAGCTGCAGGAAAGGAGATTCCACTTGAACCTCAGGAAGAACTTCCTGATAGTCAGAGTTGTCCAGCAGTGAAATATGCTGCCTTGGTGTGTGGTGGTGGAGTCTCCTTCTTTGGAGGTTTTTAAGCAGAGGCTGGATGGCCATCTGTTGGGAGTGCTTTGATGTGTGTTCCTGCATGGCAGGGAGTTGGACCGGATGGCCGCTGTGGTCTCTTCCAACTCTATGATTCTAGTGTGTGTGTGGTAGTGGTGGTGTTTTAGGGGATGTTGGGTGAATATGGGTAAATTACCACTTTGGAGTGGCCATTTGCCATTTTTGGCCATTCATGAGCAAAAAAACAACAACTAGAGAATGTAGAAACAGACTGAGGGCTTTGAGGCTTTGGGAAGGTCTTTTGGAAAATTGGAGGGCTGGAAAGACCCCCCCCCATGAACAATAAAGCCCCCTTGGAGACTACATGACTTTATAGGTATAAGAGAGTTTTTCCATTCCTGCTCTTATCTGAAACATAACAGCAAGAATCCTGTTGGTGACATACAGATAGCTTGAGATTATGCATGAGCATTTCTTTTGGTGGACTAGTTTTCTACATTAAAATGTTATGTCTATAAGTTGGCTGATGTTATTATTCCCATTGTTGCAGGAATGTGAATTATTACTGTGACACTGTTATATAAAAATTTGTCACCCACAAAAAAAAAAAAAAAATGTTCAAAGACAGTTCCATGAGCTGAAGCTAGATTTCTCATGATGCTTTATTTTAGTACACAGGTCTTGAACTGAAGAATTTAAGGGACTGCTTTCAAGTACATGCATTTTGCAATAATATCCAAGAAAACTATGTTATGTTGGAAATAGTTCTCAAAGTGCTTTGATTGCTTGCCTTTCATTCCAATTGTTTCCCCCCTCCCACTTCTGTTGTAAATAAAAGAAAATTCAGAAGACAAAATAGGGTAAGAGAAATAGTCTTTTATATATTGTAGTTAAAAGATAAAAATAGCATATAGCTTCTTAATATACAAAAGGTTAAAAGAGAATTTGGTAAGTTAAAATACAAATACAAAATATATCAAAATATCAGAATATAATACAATACCACAATGAAGCAGGATGTGATACAAACTGCAGCAACAGCAGATCAGAGCAAATCAGGAAGAGAATATTCACTAAGAGAATACTACTTTTATAGAACCTTTACAATTGCTTCTAATAACAGTAGCAGGTGAAGGTCCTCTATAACACCAATAGACCAATTAACCTCATAATGACTAAAGTTGTAAGTCTTGTCAGTTCCAACAACCCCTTCTCAAGATCTTACAATGGTGTCATTATAATCAGACATATTCAACAATTCACGAAAATATATAAATGTCTGTGTGGTCAACTTCTTCATTTTGACATGTTTCATTTACATTTCCAAGATGTGCTTTAAGATCCTGCAGGCATACATACAAGAACTGCACTGCCAGTAATATTTATCTATCAAATGCTGTTTGGATGCAAAAATTATTCTGAACTTGTTGTGTATATCAAAGTAGGAAATGTGGGGCAAGGGAAGGTCTTCTCATGGGCTTCTGCACCCAATTTCTCTCTACCTGATAACAGGTTTCTACTTCTTTCTGTGAAAACACTGGAATGAAACAAAGGAACAATGAATAACATAAGGAAATCAAATCCAGGGCTATAAAACCATGAAGGGCAACTGAACAGGCACTGCCAATTTCAATTACTTGGTCACATTTAGGACTTTGTTTTTATTGCTGAAAAACTACAAAGGCAGAGTGTTCTCCTGTTTGGCCTCTCCCCTGGCTTAAAGCAACTATAGTGCAAGAGCAGTTTTCCCGATTGCAGCCTTTCCCCTCCTCCTCTTTGTCATTTATATTCCACCTTTTAATCCAATACAGGGACTCAGGCTGGCTGTCAAATATTAAACCAAAGGCCACAATTCTAGATCAGCTACCTAGCTGAATCATTAACTACCTGGTTCAACTCCCCCAATGCTGACTTTCCAGGCAGCAGTATTGCAAGCAATGGGGGTCTCTTCTCCTGACAATCAGGATGCAGTTAACTGACTTTCCTCCCTCTCTCAGGTGATCTATGGTGCAATAGTCCGAAGAAAGATTCCTGTCATAATCCTGAGAACACTCACAAAAGGGAGTTGGAAACATTAGTCCAAATCAAAGGGAGAACAAACTCCTGTCACTTGTAACGGCAGCTGCCAAGAACTGGGGGATGTTCATGATCGTGAATTCCATTTCAATTCAGTTAAAAATATTTACAAAGAGAGAAGTAAAACACATTAGAAACTTATTGTCCAAAAACAATTACACATGGAGTTTAAAAAAAAAGCCCTTTGAAATAAATTCACTAAAAGGCAAGAGAAAAATCAGCAAAACAGCATACCACTATTAAAATGATGTATCATTAAAAGCCCTTGCAGTTCCTAAAGAGTTCCTAAAGAGACTGTCAAAACAGAAAATGTTCCACTTACCAAGGAATGATAACAAAGAGGGAGCCATCCTAGCCTCCCAAAGGAGACCTTTAACAAGCCTGGGAGAAGCCACCATTGGTTTCTCTTAGCTTTCTGTCATTTTAATTGCCTTTAGTTAGATTGTCTATTGTTTCTTTTGATCACAGTGCTATGCACAGAATAGGTGAACAGTAATGAAATAAATTAAATTCCTTATCTCCAGGAGCTCAAGAAGCAGTCTTAGTAATATCATCCGTCTCTGCTTCTTACTTTACAGAGCAGCCTCCATAATTAAAAGAACTAACCATCTATTTTAAATTATTGTAAGCCACTTTAAACAATTTGTTTTATTTATTTTATATCCTACTTTTCTCCCTGACATGTTAAAACATTAACACATTAAAACAATATAGCTAAAAACTATCTATAATTTTTTTTAAAAAAGTTAAACAACAATCCATTTAAAAATACTACAGTCCTCTCTCCACACTCATGGGTTTGACCTTTGTAAATTTGTTTATTTGCAAGGCACCATGCATTCTCTCCTCCCTCCCATACCTTGCCTTTTTCCTGGTCACACATGCCTTTCTTCTCCATACTTGGGCAGAGGGCAAGACAATAGGGTCGAGGCATGCATGCCTTCCTCCATATTCCCTTGCCTTTTGCCCAAGGGCAGAGAATGTGCACCTGGGCAAAAGGGAAGGGAATAGGAGGGAAGACATGTGTGCCTCATCCCATTCCCTTGCCTTTTGTCCAGGTGTGGAGAACCCATGCTGGGGCAGCAGGCAAGGGAACTGGAGGGAAAGACATGTGCATCTCCCCCCACCTTGCCTTTTGCTAGGTGCAGAGAAGGAAGTCATATATGCCATGGCAAAAGGCTAGGGAACAGGAGGGTGGAGCCCCAGAAGGTAATGGGAAGAAGAGTGCAGGGAGGAGTTATTTGTGGGTTTTTTCCACTTTCACAAGGATTCCGTGCCCCCAACCCTCATGAATGTGAGAGGCCACTGTAATTTAAAACAGTCAAAACACATTAAAACCTCTTACACAAATAAGGTAGGAAATAATATATTGCCTGTTTCATTTGGAAATGAATTCATCTAGAGCAATGTCATTTGTATGTGCATGCATGTGTGCTGTTTATGTGCAGTGAGACTTCCCCTGTTAAGAGGCTGGAGAGGCAGGAAGAAAAAAAATCAATATATTTTAGGGCATAATAAAACATACCAAATAACTACTTGGGACATGAAAGATGGGAGAAATGCAGAGAAATTTGAAGGGCCATTTTCACAAAGTGCCTAGAAACAAATGTGACACATTTTTTAACTACTGGCATTATAGCTGTCTCTTTTATCAAGGGGCTAACGCTGTCCAGATTTTCAGTTTTCCAGCAATTTCTGAACATGGGACCCTTTCATATTGAATAATTTATTAGCACTATGATTCCATTTAACCTGTCATGGACGCATCCAATGGAATCTGGGGTTTCTAGTTTGATGAGGTACTAGAGCTCTCTGGCTGAGAATTCTAAAGATGCCTCCTTAAACTGGAAATCCTAGAATGGCGTAGGATGTTGCTGTGACAGCTAAAGTGGAATCATAGTGCTATCGCTGTGTACTATGAAATGGCCAGGCTGACAAGGCCAGCAGGATCTTTTCTATCAATACATAGAGATCAGGGGGAGACACAGAATTAATGTCTCGCTTGCCCTGTTCTCCTAAAAACCTCTGAATGCTTTCTGCAGCCACTGACAGCATGCGGGGAAGCAGGTCAGTATCTGGACTGCAGGAAGGGAGAAAAGACACCCTTCTTTTTCAAGTGAGGCCCCGTGCAGTTAGAAAAAAATTCCATTTAGAAAAAGCAAAACAGTGTTCCTTAATAACACATTTAGCATCAGATTGGTTTTGGCCTTCAGTGCTAATTTCTACCAGACCTTCAAATAAGCTTCCAGAGACTTGCTAACACACATCTGAATGATTAGCACTTGCACACTTTGGTGCTTCCGTTATTTGTGAAACAATGAAAAACTGATCTTAATGAGTTTACATAATGTATCTCTTTTCCACAAGTCAATCACCACTGGAGTTGTTTGTGGAATAAGTTTTAATTCCTTAAAACAATCCACTCTGGACACCTTTCCACATTAAAGGGGCTACTTTCTACATTATTTCCATTATGCAGAGCAGTTTGAATGCTTTAGGAGGAAATACCAGGAGCCATACACTTTGCTTCAAAGATATATAGAGGTGGTCATTTAGATACTTAAGCTTCCACACGTCTTTAGGCATTACTCTCCAGAGATCTCCCTTGCCTTTTGAAAGAATTGTTAGAAGTGGCCCAAAGCCGCAAGGGATTTGGAGCTGCAGATGTTCTGTGCTACAAAGCCTTTTCTTTGATTGCTATCCTATTTTAAAAAAACAAATCAAGACCCATAGTTTTGATTTTTGCATAATATTTTGGGAAGGATTTGCATATTGTTTTATATAATTTATAATTCCGTTTCCATTGCATTAACTTTTATGTGATACTGAAGAATATGGTCAAAGTTCTCCAACTTGTTATTCTCTTTCAGTTTCTATAACTAGCAAAGGATCTAGCTTTGGTCTTTAGATTTTTCCTTTGATATGCTGCAGTGCCTACAACCAAGTCCTTTGTGGTACAGCCACCTGCTCCTTTCTGAAGCCTAGAGAATAATAATCCTTGTCTCTAAAGAGACGCATGAAACTTTATTCATTAACGTTCATATAAAATAGTTTATCGACTCAAATGGGAAGATGTGCTTGTACTGTATTAGTATTCTCTGCAAAGCAACAGTAATTATTTTGTGATTGATATCCAGGTGATGGGAGGAGTCTGGAATTTCAGCCGTGTTTTCTGTGATCTATTTGTAACAATGGATGTCATGATGTGCACAGCCAGCATTTTAAATCTCTGTGCTATCAGCATTGACAGGTAAGAACCAAAACCATGGCAGAAAGCTGGAAGATATCCAGGTGAACGAAGAAGAGGAAAGTGGGTTGAAATGTGTATATGTCAGAGGGAGAAAAGACAACTTATCTAAGGACTGTGCTAAATTGACCTTTTTTCATGTGTATATCACACAACAGCTTTGTAACCTGTATTTTTGTACCAATTTAAAGGAATACTCCAAAGGCACATGGGCTTTTTGATATTTAAAGTTAAACAAATGTGAAGGCAAACTAGAACTCTACTGAGGCATTGCCTTTTAGAGTTAAGTAAATACTAAATCCCCTAAAGGTATCGGATTCTGTCTGATCTTGGGCAGGTCAGACCTGGTTCTTACTTGGATGGGAGGCTGCCAACTAATAAAAGGTGCTGTAAGCTATGACCATGTCCACACTACACTGTTAAAGTGCTATTATTCCACTTTCAACATCTTGTGGAATCCTGGGGTTTGCAGTTTAGGGAGGAGCACTTGGAATTCTTAACCTCGAGAGCTCTTTGGCCTCAGTAAACTACAAACTCCAGAATTCCACAGGATGTTGAAAGTGGAATAACAGCACTATAACAGTGTAGTGCAGAAATGGCCTATATTTCAGAGGATGGAACTGCCAAAACCACCTCCTTGCCTAAGAAAACCCTGTGAAATTCATGGGGTTGCCATACGTCAACAGGTGACTTGAAGGCAGATACATACACTCAGAGAGTTAGAGCCAGTACAGGGTAGTGGTTTGAGTGTTGGCCTAGGATTCTGAGGGACCAGGGTTCACATCCACACTCAGCCAAGGAAACTTTCTCAGTGGCCTTTGGCAAGTCACTCTCTCTCAGCCTCTGAACAAATTTTGCCAAGAAAATTTCACAATAGGTTCATTTTAGGGTCACTATATGTCGGAAACAGCTTAAAGACACATACCAACAACAAACAGACAAGAAAGGCCTACAGTCTCCACAACTACTTGCATGAAAAGCAATGGCCTGAAGAAGAGAGCCTCCTCTACCTGTGGAGACTCTCTATGCAAACTAAAACTTAGATTATCCAGAGGTCTGGCTTGGATGGAGACACTCCATGAGTAGAGAAAGCGCTGAGCGGGACACATTTATTGCATCTGAATACAAATAATGAAGCCTCAACATATATTTTCACAAAAATAGCTTTAGAAGGCTGCTCCAATTTTTCCTTCTTAGAATCATGGATCTGAAATCCCAGATGAAACAAACAGGGGAGAAAGTGTGATTTTGGGTGCATAAGTAATCTATACAGCAAGTTAAAGAATTTCTCATTAGACTATGTACTTTCACTCAGGCCTTTTCTGCACCCTACCTTTTCATGCAGATGTCTGGTGGGGACACTCAGGCCTTTTCTGCACCCTACCTTTTCATGCAGATGTCTGGTGGGGATCTTGGCATTGGATCTGCTGGAGGGGGAGTGCAAAGGGAGCATTCCTCTTCACACTGTCTGGCTCTGTGGTGAACGCAGTGTCATGGCCATGCCTCTTCCTTCTACAGTGCAGCCGGATATTTTCCAAGGCTGTGCTGGTACAGGAAGCGCAGCCATTGTGCTTCCGGGTCTTCCGCAGAACAGTAAGTCCATGATGGTGATACAATCATGGATCATTGATGGGGAAACTCTGTCAATGATTTCATCCGTCATTATGCCGCCTTGGAACAGGAGAAGGATGGGATCATAATGATGTCATGTAGAACTGTCATCATGGTCCCATCCTTCTCCTTGTCCCCATGGCGGGTTGGAAGGGTGGTGTGGAAAGGGCTGCAGAATCGCAGCATCTAGAGTATGCTTTTCACTAACCAAAACTTCAGCATTCCCTGCATCAGCAAATATAACAACATGTATTGGGATAAACAAATGCACACATATATGTAAATGCACAAAAGCCTCACTGTAGAAATCTCCATCTGTCATTATCAGCTTTGTCTTTGATCCACTGTATCTTCTTAAATGTAAGAATAGCAAGTAACATTCTACTTATTTATCTTTTTCTTTCCCTCCTCTTGTTGTCTTTTTCATATCTGATCATTTTAACTATCTTGAATTGTCATTTCCTTCCTCTGCTGCGATTCCACCATTGCATTAATTTCTTCCCCACTTTTGTTTTCTTTCATTCTGGATGGGACCTTGTCCTCTCTTCCTCTTTCTTCACTCTGCCCTTCCTCTAATGACTCCTTCATCTTCACTGCCATTGCTTTGGAGCTGGTTCACTTTGCAGATACACTGCAGTAGTTATGCCTGTTCATTATCAGTACAGCACAGGGCCCAGCTCGTGTCGAAGAGTCTCCATAATGATCACAATGGTCTGGTTGTTGGCATTTGCTGTTTCCTGCCCTCTTCTCTTTGGCTTCAATACCACAGGTAAAAAAACAACAACAACGGTGTCTTAATGTGTGGGCTTTATACACAATGTGAGGCTTACTTTTATGATTTGAAGTTATCAGTTATCGGTGCTCTGAGGGGTATGTTTTGAAATTTGGGAAAGTGTTGTCAGAACTGTCAAAAATGGCAGCTCTGAAAAGGCAGGCCCATTCATCAAAATAGCAGCTTTGGTCAGCTACAAAATAAGCAACTCACAAAACGGAGACTGAGGCCATTTCTGCACTAGCCTATTATAGCGCTATGATTCCACTTTCAACATCCTATGGAATCCAGCCGGCCCCTGCCTAAACTGCAAACCCAGGATTCCATAGGATGTTGAAAGTGGAATCATAGCGCTATAACAGGCTAGTGTGGAAATGGCCCAAGGAAGGAGTAAATGGCCCAAAGTCCTGATAACAACATGAGTGTCTGAGTACTTGTAAATTACACTCATTTGAAACCACATTAAGAGATCACTCCAAAATCAGTTTTTCCAGATACAGAATCCACAATGAAAATGGACAAAAAAATGCACTCACACTACAAATGAATAAATCAAAAAGGATATTGACAAGCTGGACTGTGTCCAGAGGAGGCCGACCAAAATGGTGAAAGGTCTGGAAGCTATGCCCTATGAGGAGTGGCTTAGGGAGCTGGGTATGTTTAGTCTGCAGAAGAGAAGGTTAAGAGGAGACATGATAGCCATGTTTAAATATTTGAAGGGATGTCATGTCGAGGAAGGAGAGGGCTTGTTTTCCACTGTTCCAGAGACTAGTACAAGGAGCAATGGATTCAAGCTGCAGGAAAAGAGATTCCACCTAAACGTCAAGAAGAACTTCCTGATGGTCAGAGCTGTTTGGCAGTGGAATATGCTGCCTCAGAGTGTGGTGGAGTCTCTTTCTTTGGAGGTTTTTAAGCAGAAGCTGGATGGCCATCAGTTGAGAGTGCTCTGATGTATGTTCTTGCATGGCAGGGGGTTGGACTGGATGGCCCCCATGGTCTCTTCTAACTCTATGATTCCATGAAATCAAAGACATACACACACAACTACCCTGCTTTGTCTCCCACCCCCTGCCAGTCATACCCTCTTCAGCCTCCCTAGGGTCATCAAAGCAGCATTCAGTGTCAACAATAGTCTCACCACTACCACTACTACCACCACCACCACCACCAAGATTCCCATGGTCACTATATTCTGGCTGCAATCCTACATGTTTCAGCATAGCATAGTAACTCTGCTAATGCCAAGACATTTACCACACCTTGGACGTACCATAGAGCCACTGAAGTCCCCCACCTGCAGCCATTTGTGCCCGTAGAGGACAGGAGGGTTGCAGAAGCATCTGTCTATGTCCCCATATTTGCTTGCAATTCCTCATATTTTCACAGTTGCCCCACCTTCTTTCTTCTTTCTTTTCTTCTCAGATGATCCCAGCATTTGTTCCATCTCTGATCCTGACTTTGTAATCTACTCTTCCGTGGTCTCCTTTTATCTTCCATTCTTGGTGACCCTGCTACTCTATATCCGTATTTACATAGTGCTGAGGCAAAGACAGAGGAAACGAATCCTCACAAGACAAGGCAGCCACCATGTCAGAGCGTATTACGAACAGGAGGTATGAGCTTTTTCTACATTGTCCAGATTCTTTTGTGCTTCATTTGTCCATCCTAGAAACTTTGTTGGGTATATCTGTCCAGCTCTATAGTTTTTGTGGTATTCCCTCATAGTGATCTGTCTAGTTCCTGCTGTATTTTCTTCACCCTGTTCAACTTTTGCCAACACACCTCGTCTTGCTTCTTCTTCCCATTGCATCCTACATAGTCAGCTTCTGTATACCATTTAACCTCCACGGAAGTGACTGAGCAAACAGCAAAGAATATGTTCAGTCATTGGTACTCCTGAGGAGAGGTTTCACATTCATCTGAAACTGCATCTGGATGCTCCATTATTACTTAATACTGGCTAGTAAATTCAAGTCTGAACCTTATTAGTCAGGAGATTTTATGAATATTTAAAAGATAATTTACTGATTCTTAGGAAGAAAACTATGGCCATTTCCGCACTAGACTGTTATAGCGCTATCATTCCACTTTCAACATCCTATGGAGTCCTGGAGTTTGCAAACCCCAAAATTCCATAGGATGTTGAAAGTGGAATGAGAGCGCTATAACAGTCTAGTGTGGAAATGGCCTATATATAAGTTCACACAGATTTATTAAGTTCTTCTTGTTCTTCACCTAAGATTAAGATTCCCATTTGTAACCTTGCCTCATAGGAGAATATACTGACTGTTGTGCATCCTTTCCAGGTTTAGAATAGTTGTTTATATAAATATTTATATCCTATCCTGTATTTAAAAATCTCAGGACAGGGTATAATATACTTATTTTATGAATTTAAAACAATTTAAAAGAGTAAAAATAACTTACCCAGAGTAAAAGTGTGTTTTTAAAACCTGACACGTTAAAACAAGATAGTTTAAGACAATTCAAAACTATGCATATGTGCAGAATTCTATAAAATCATCAGGAGCCAAAGGCTTCGTAAAAAACAATGGTAGACATTTTGCTCAATCTTTATGAGAGTATACACAAAATTTATGATAAGTTTTGGGGTTCATATTTTACAGATGTTCATGACTAAACGTGATCCCTTCCTCTTAAGCCAGAACTGCACTATCTCAGAAACCCTTCTATTGGGGCACTACCTAGCTTAAGAGGTTGGTTTGCAGGGGGAGTGCCATTGGCAGAAATAGCTGTGATAACGTAATTCTATCCTTATAGCTATATCTGATGATGCAGGAGCTTGGCTCATGTTTCCATACTTGGCACCAGAACTACACTATTTATAATCTTTCATTCTGAAAACTCTTCATTTATTCTTACTTGCTGTTTCCTGTTCTTTAGCTCTGTTCTTGAAGCAGTTTCTGTCTGTAAGAGAACTTTTCTTCTTATCCTAAGTTTGCTCAAAAGCCTTTGGTAATGAACTTCTTCAAAAGAAAAAAACAACCTATATTCCAGGATTTCTGAACAAAGTCAAATAAAGCCAATTTTAACATTTTAAGCAGAGTCAGTCCTCCACATTTGCAATTTTTCCATCTGCAGCTTTGGAAGTAGAGAATAGAATCCTTCTTACACCCCACCCCCTTTGCAAAGCTGGAGGCTTTTGTGCCAATGGGCATAAAACAGTCTGCAGCTTCAAAAGTGAGGAATAGGATCCTTTTTACTTCCCATTTCCCAAGCTGAAGGATTTTTCAGAAATGGGGAATAGGGTCCTTCTTACTCCCCATTATTCAAGGTTCAAAAACTTTAGAAAGAAGGATCTTTCCTCCTCAAGTCCATTGCCTAACACATTTGCTGTTCCCCTTTGAGAAATGTGCCCTGCCTTCTGTTGGCAAGTCTTGTCTTCTGCTCTTAGGAAAAGTTTTAGAAGTCTCCTCCGACATGCAGTGGGGAAAGGTTGCTAAGCAGACCTCAAGCCTGCCTGAAGCCCATTGCCTAACCTGTTTGCTGTTCCCCTCTGAGAAATGTTCCCATGCTTTGGGCTTGAGGCAATTGTTATGTGACTAATAGGCAAAAAAGAGATGGAAGTATTGTTCAAAGTTGTAAGGTTTCTGGATGAATGTGTTATGTTACTGAACCAAGGGCAGCAAGTCAGTCACTAAAAATATTCAAGTCTTGAGTCAATGCATAATTTATTGCCAAGTCAAGTCTGAGTCAAGTCTCTGAAGTGACTTAAGTCCGACTTGAGTCCGAGTCAATTGACTCAAGTCTACATCACTGTGAAATTGTACAAATTCTTCACAAGCCAATGAATGCTATGAGATGTGGGCATATGCCTTCAAGTCACCTGCTGGTTTATGATGACACCATGAATTTCATTGGGTCTTCTTCGGCAAGAGTTGGGCAAACATATCAGTTTTGCTTTCTCCCACATTTGAGTTTTAAACATTTTAATAAATTCTGGCTGAGAGAGGAATAAGATAACATTCTCACTCATCCCTAGTTTGAGGATGTGGAATGTGGGAACAGGAGGTAAAACATGAGTATTGTAACAAAATCACAACCACGTAACAGTAGCTAAACAAAATTCAGTTCCAACGTTGGGTGTGGATTCCAAGTTTCCTATAACTTTGGGCATAAGTTTGTGTTTCCTTTCGTTGAATTGGGGCTACTTTACTTGGAAGTCAGAAAATGTTTGCTATCTGTTATTTGTTTCCTGTCTGCCAGAAACATTCAGAAAGAACAGACTTGCACCAGAAATCTCCAGGTGGACTTTCACCTTACTTCCATTTCAACTGTTCTTCAGGCCAGAAGCTGACAGCTGAAAAAAAGCCCCTTACACCCCCTGAACTGCAGCAGTATTGCCATGAAAATTCCTTTTCCAGTACAGGGGATAAAGAGGCTGCTGATCTAAAAGTGAGAAAAAAAACAAAGGAGCATAGTTTGGAAGTGCGCAAGCTGAACAATGGCAAAACAACCACTACATTGAAGCTACCATCTCAGCAGCATCGGACAATACAGCTCAGAGAGAGGAAAGTCACCCAAATGCTAGCTATTGTTCTTGGTAAGTATATGCATTTCCTGACTCAATACCAGGAAAGATCCTAGAGCAGATCATTTAACAGTAAGTTTGTAATTACTTAGAAAGCAATGCCATAATCATAAAAGTCAACATGGATTTCTCAAAAATAAGTTGTGCCAAACCAATCTTATCTCTTTGCAATAGAGTTACAAGCTTGATAAATGAAGGGAATGCTGTGGACACATCATATCTTGATTTCAGTAAGGTCTTTGACAAAGTTCCCTATGACATTCTTGCAAAGAAGCTAGTAAAATGTGGGCTGGACAGAGCTACTGTTAGGTGGATTTGTAATTGGTTGACCGACCAAACCCAAAAGGTGGTGACCCCTGGCTGCTTTTCATCCTGGAGAGAAGTGACTAGTGGGGTGCCACAAGGTTCTGTCCTGGGCTCAATGCTATTCAACATCTTCATCAATGACTTGGATGAAGGAGTAGAGGGCATGCTGATCAAATCTGCTGCTGACACCAAATTGTGAGGGGTTGCTAATACCCCAGAGGACAAGATCAAAATTCAAAATGACCTTGACAGATTGGAGAGCTGGGTCAAAGCTAACAAAATGAATTTCAACAGAGAAATGTAAGGTCTTGCACTTAGGCAGAAAAAATGGAATGCTCAAATATAGGATGGGGGACATGCGGCTGGATAACAGTACGTGTTAAAGGGATCTTGGAGTCTTGGCAGATCACAAGCTGAACATGAGTCAGCAGTGTGATGCAGCAGCCAAGAAAGCCAACATGATTCTTTGTTACATCAATAGGAGTATGGTGTCTAGATCCAGGGAAGTAATGCTACCACTCTATTCTGCATTGGTTAGACCTCATTTGGAATACTGTATCTTGTTCTGGGCACCTCAGTTCAAGAAGGATATCAACAAGCTGGAGCATAACCAGAGGAGGGCAACCAAAATGGTGAAGGGTCTGGAAGCCATGCCCTATGAGGAGTGGCTTAGGGAGCTGGGTATGTTTAGTCTGCAGAAGAGAAGGTTAAGAGGGGACATGATAGCCATGTTTAAATATTTGAAGAGATGTCATGTCGAGGAGGGAGTGGACTTGTTTTCTGCTGTTCCAGAGCCTAGGACAAGGAGCAGTGGATTCAAGCGGCAGGAAAAGAGATTCCATCTAAACCTGGGGAAGAACTTCCTGATGGTCAGACCCATCTGGCAGTGGAATATGCTGCCTTGAAGTGTGGTGAAGTCTCCTTCTTTGGAGGCTTTTAAGCAGAGGCTGGATGGCCATCTGTTGGAAGTGCTTTGAAGTGTGTTCTTGGATAGCAGGGGGTTGGACTGGACGGCCCCTGTGGTCTCTTCCAGCTCTCTGATTCTGTGATTCTGTGAGGGGCGAACAACATCTGACAGTGGAGGATCTTACTTGGTTTTCTTTTCTTTGGTTTTCATGAAAAACAGTTGAAGCACAGATGTGAATCTGAATAGAGGAATCATGACGAAAAGGCTACTTAACCCTCCCCTCCTTTGCCAAGCTCCTTTTCCATCTATGGAGGGGGAAAATATGAACACTTATGTCATTTTCACTGCACATGATGGAGCCTGAGAGGCAGGAGAGATTTTGAGCAGAGAGATTATACACACGCACATTTGTTGCAGTATATTTTGTAAATTAAACTATATTTTGTAAATGTGCATCAGCTCAATTTTTATTAGAAAAGGTGATAGTTATCTTTCTTGCTTTAACCTATTCACACATGTGAAGAGATGCACAAGGGAACTTCAGAAGTAGTTCTAGAGTTGTGTGAAGATGCCTAGGATTGTGGGTGACTCCTACATGGACTGATTCATCAGGCATTTCCAGCATGTCCCTTTGTCTTCCATTGGAAAGACTGGATCATGGGTTTATGTGTGCACAGATTTGTGCTGAAAATTAAGCACTTCTGAGCCAAAAGTGGTGATAATGTCTCATTTCTATTAAATCCTAGGGACTTTCATTGTCTGCTGGCTACCGTTCTTCTTGATACACATATTGAATACCCACTGCCAAGCTTGTAACATCCCCCCAGAACTATACAGTGCTACCACATGGTTGGGATACGTCAACAGCGCCCTCAACCCTGTTATCTACACCACCTTCAACAGTGAGTTCCGTAAAGCCTTCCTCAAGATCCTGTATTGCTGAAAATTCTGAGATTGACATAGCATTATCTACCATTGGTGGATGTGGCAAATAAAGTGCAGCTGAGATGGACCTGTATACATCTGCTGGATTTTCTCAGTCATCACTGTGAAAGGACGTTAAACTCTGTAAGCTGCCCTGGGCAAGATATTTGTAACAGTGGGCTTTGTCAGTTCTGTGTTAAACACTGGAGCACAAAGAACACTGGACACACACAAGAAGAAATGTGACTTCATTATGCCCTTGTTGCCCTCACCCAAAATAACTCGTTGCAAACTCCAGATGCTTCCAAAATACATAACTTTTATCAGAGTTCTGAAGAGATTCTTTCTGGAATTCATCAAGAGCAGGAAAATCGGTGTATTTAAGTACAACGCAACCACTGTACAAGTAGCATAAATGGCACTAACTGTGGATTGTACAACAGAATTCAAGCATACTCAGTTCAAAAGACTAAGCAATTTGCATTGTGCTACAGCCTTCAATTGCACAAGAGGTTGTGCAAACAGTTGGGCAAATGATTTCACAACTGATAGCAGTACCTCTTGATCTTTCCTCTGCATGTCTGCTCATGCAACAGTACATCACACCGAAACTGGACTGAGATTTTTACTTGGCTGACATTACCTTGGATTTACATCAATACATTTAATATCATGTTGTTCAGTAAGACATATGCAAGGAGGGGTTGATTGGTTTTATTCACTGAAATATCGTCACTCAAATTTTGTACCTGTTCATTCAAAAAGCATAGTGGATTATGCCAGATAAAGCAAAAAGAACAGCTTCTGCTTTACCAACACGCTACAAATAAAATTAAAACTCTTGATTAATGCTAATTTTTTTTAAAAAATCACTTTTTTTAAAATATATTGCTTATCTGCAAATAGTCCCCACATATGTCAGTAGCATTTTCAGGGACAGTTATAACCTGAAGTACAGTATATATCAGATTGGGTCCAAAATTAAGCAGATAACATAGTAATTGGCAACCATGCTTATATTTTCAGTTCTGTTGATTTTGATTTCATTTTTCCAAAAACAGTAACGCTTTACTTCATATGTATTTCACTTCAGCTCAGGACTATTGCTTGGAACAGTAGTGGACAACTGTGAGATGCTAGGGGTCTGTCTGTATTACCTTCCTCTCCAGAGATGCCCTTTTTAGCAACAGCCACTTCCTGTTTACTTCCAGTTTTAGAAAAAGACCCCTCTGTGGCTTAAAATGACCCAGGGGAGCAAAAACATGGTGAAAATGTGCCCTGCCCCTTAGAGGACATTTAGCAGGGTTTTTTGGTTTTTTTAAAAATCAATTCCTAGGGGCCCTGGGAGGGAATATATGCAGGCCACACTTTGCCCACCTCAGCTTAGAATAACTCTTTCTGACAGTAAATCATAAAATCACAGAATCATAGAACTGAAAGAGGCTACAATGTCCACCCAGTCCAACCACCTGCTATACAGTAATACACAAGCAAAGCACTCCCAACACATGACCATCCAACCTCTGCTTAAAAACCTCCAAAGAAGGAAGCACCAAGAAATCAAGAATTTCTTCCTAATGTCTAAGTAGAATCTCTTTTCTTGCAGTTTGGATCAATTGCTCCATGTCCTAATCTCTGGAGCAGCAGAAAACAAGCTTGCTCCATCCTCCATACAACATCCTTTCATAACATTTAAACATGGCTATCATGCCATCTCTTAAACTTTTCTTCTCCAGTCTAAACTCTAAACCACTCTAGGGCATGGTTTCCATGCTACCAGGAAAAATAAAAACTGTTATTACTTCACACTTCCAATTCAGCTGTTTTCAATCCAAGGATCTATCAGAATTTGAAAATGCTTTCTAGGGTTTCGAGAGAGCATCTATCATGACATCATGACAGACTAACCTGGCTTCCTAATGGAACACCCTTCTTTCTGAGAACAAAATACTTTCTCTGCCACTACCAGGATGCTTGTTATAGTCCCTGCCTAAGCTAGTGCAGCCACCTTTGCCTCTGGGGTTATACTGTCTAACAAGACCATGGCCCAAACTGTTCACTTCTTTTTCCTAGCAGATGCTAACATAAGGTCTTTGAGAGGCCATATGCATGGAGGAAGGTCCTACAAATGTGTATTTCCACAAGTCTTTAAACATGTTTGCATTTACAGATGGTTATATTTGTGGGTTCCAAAACTGAGGCCATTTCCGCACTACACTGTTATAGTACTGTTATTCCACATTCAACATCCTGTGGAATTCTGGGATTTGTAGTTTATTGAGGTCAAAGGGCTCTCTGGCTGAGAATTATAAATGCACCTCCCTAAATGGAAAACCCCAAGATTCCATAGGATGTTGAAAGTGGAATAATAGCACTATAACAGTGTAGTGTGGAAATGACTCCAGGGTTTGACAGGAGATGACAACCAAATGGGTGGAGAAAGCAAAGCATGGATCCAGAAGGTCATTATGCTTGGACAACTTCCACTGCATAAGTAGATTCTCATTTTTGGAACTCTTATAGGGATGGCATACCATGACTTCTGGCTGAAATGTCTTCTCAATTTTGACTGTCTATACACCAATGCACAGTTTGGAAAACAAGCAGGATGAGCTCAAATTTCTAATAACGTTCAACTTGGTGAAAAGAAGACTGAGGGCTGACATGATTCTATTCTTTAACTATCTCAAGGGCTGTCACAGAGAAGAGGGGCAGGCCTGTTCTCTGTTGCGCCACAGAATAGGACCTCTTCTAATGGTTAGAGGAGAACAGGTCTCAACTGAACATTAAGGCAAAAAGGCAAGGAGAGATACCTGCAGATATAAACCAGGAGAATCAGCCCAAAACAATCACAATATTTTTCCTTTGGGGATATAAATAAAATAAGGGGAATTGTCTGAAGACAGTAGATGCTGCAGGCAGCAGCTGACTTACTCAAAACAAACAAACAAACAAACGCAATTGTATGAAGACAGCAGATGCTTCACACCCTAATATTTGATGCCAAAGGCAGCCAACTCATTCCAAACACACACACATACAGATGCACACACAGACACATGGTTGTGAAAAAAGAGGTGCTGAGAGAGAAAGAATTTCAGTAGGATGATGCCAAAATAAAAAGATTTCAGCATTTCATTAAGAAACCTGAGGCTTAGAAAAGAGATGAGTAAAGGAAAACCCCATATCAAGAAACCTGAGGCCCTTTCAAAGCACTTAATTATAGCACTATGATTCCATTTTAACTGCCATGGTTCTATCCCATGGAATCCTGAGGTCTGCAGTTTTAGGGAAGAGATTTAAAATTCATTGCTGGAGAGTTCCAGTGCCTCAAAAAACTACAAAGCAGGATTCTCTAGGTGGCAGTCATGGCAGTTAAAGAATCATAATGCAATAATTCTGTACTGTGAAATGGCTCTGGATTTTACCATCACTCCTCCTGCAGCTGATCTAAGTTGAGTGGGAGCTCATGGCTCTTAAAGCAGAATCATTGTGCTATATTTGTGTATTGTGAAAAGGCCCAGAGTGTTGGCAGGAAGCTAGAACTCTATGCTGAGTGTGACCATGAAAGGGCTAGGAAGAAGCAGGGATTTCAGCAAGTGTCAGCTGTCACATAAGCAACACCTGTTGACATTCTCTTTTCTAAATAACCATCAAAGGGACAGAGCCCTGTCCCTCATTTCACCTGGGAACCCCATCTATATGCCACATGACCTACCAGCTTCAGGGCAATGGGAAGGGCTGTTCTGTGCTAATGGTAATTCAAATGGTAGTCTAATTTATATGAGACCATGAGGGAGCAAAGGGTGGCATCTTATTCTTTGTATCATGCATCACAATTTTCTGGATCATCTCTCTCTGCACACATGAACAATTGTATGTGTGTGTGTATACAGTGGAGTGAATGAAACAATCTATGTACTACTTGGCTTTACTTTAAGATATTTGTTACCGTCTGTTCCTCCCAATAAAAGTCAAGCTATTTATCAAGCTGCATTATGCTCTTACTTCTGTTGACTTAGCCTCTGTTTTGTGAACCAAGAGAGATCTAGTTGTCACTTGATATTGAAATAAATACTTGTTTCTGGTCAGTACTTATCAGAGAATCTTGAATAATCACTGCACTGCTGGAACCCACAGGACATGAGGAAATATGATACAGTGGTCCTCATAGCCCCATGAACTAAATAAAGCTTAACCTTTTTCCTAGTCTCTAATCCACTTTTTCTTTGCCTGCAGTTCTAAGGAATTGTGCATTCATCCACAGATGAATGAACAGAAGAGGGCACACGCGCAGGATCAATTAACAGGTTTGGCTGATTAGGCAGTGGCGATGATGATTATCTTTACTTCACAAGGGGAAAGTAAAGGCAGAAAATATTTAGCATTTCTTCCCGTTCCATGTGTTCACCTGCATCCACATCTGCACAGGGAGGCCACACTTACATAGTGACAAAAGTAGGACAAAAAGAGGATACCTTGTCTGCATGTCTTCATGTAAATGCTCAGATGCAAATTTTAAAACAAAGCACTATAATACTTCATATACAATACATTCTAGAGTAGTAGAAAATAGTAGTGAAAACAGTAGAGAAGACTGTAACTGGGTATACTCTGTACCTACTGCTCAGCCTGTTGTCTAGGGACTGATTGTTGATCAATAGCTTCATGCTCTTTATCTTTTAAATGGGACTTGAACTGCACAGACAGTAGTCACCTTCAGAGAACCGCCTTCTCTAAATTAAGTCACCCTACACTTGCGCAGTCCTCTGGTCATTTCTTTATGCTATTTCACTTTTGCCATCCTCATAGCTGAAGCAGAGTGACTCCACTCCACCCCACCCGTGCCCAAACACACAAAATTGTTCCTTACTCAAGGATATCACCTAGTTCTAGTTGGCTAATTTTTCAGCTATCATATTGATTTTTCATTTAGATACAGACAATTGCATTAGAGACACATTGCAGTAGTGTAAGAGACCATTGAGATCAACTCAGGGAACTGGAGAAACAGTGTAGAGAGAAACTGATGAGATTTGTGAGATTTTTCATCACTGCAATGCCATTCCTAATGGCGAAAGAACTTGCAAAGCACCATTTAAAAAAAAAAAAAGTAAGGAGAAAGAAAATGGTGATTTGTCAGCTCTTTGAAAAGCCCTGCATCTTATCTGTGGCAAAATAGAATAAAGGCACTGTATTCTTATATAAGGATCTTTACCTAAAAACAAGAGAGTGGCAAAACCAGCTTTAATTACTGGTATCAGTTTCAAGGAATATGTATGCAGGCATGCTTTGTAACTAAGTCAGGAAATTTAGAGTGGTATTCAACAGCCACGACTGTATACCTAAATTATAAGCATAAACTAGAAGGTCTAAGTTGTTAGGATGCCATTGTGGACTACTGTGATTATCTTGAATATGCCAATGACATCTTGATCCCTTCATTTATCCATTGCCACCTACCATTTAATGGGCAGTGAACTGAGAAATGTACAGTATTTTAAAGTCACACAGTTCCTGTTTTGCATTCTTACTTAGATCCTGGAATTGTAGCATTTACTTTGCATCTTGTTGTCATCCTACACTTGAGCCAATGAAAGCTGAATCAAAATAAGGAGGCCTGGATACCTAGGGGTGGCAAGGATCATCGTTAGTGAGGGGAGCTGATTTTCCTTGTTTCATTCTGGTTTGCAGCCTCACAATGCTCCTGGACTTATCTTTGTGCCAACTGGAACAAGAGCAGAACTAGTTAATGATTCAGAAACAGAATCAGGTAATAAATGTACAACGAGAACATTATATACCAGAGGATACTCAGAAGACCTTTGGGTAAGCAATATGAGCCTTAGGATAACCAATTAGAACAGAAAGCTTTGTAAAATTCAAAGTGTAGAGAGAACATTTCACAAGCTCGCAAAAGCCAGCAGTTGTCAGAACACAGTCAAGGCTAAGTGTCCTTCAGCCAGAAACGGTAAAAAAGCAGCAAGTGAACATTTTCACAGAACAGAGAAAAACAGTACTTCCTAATTAAACCTATAGATACGAGGACATTTGAAAAGCTGGTGATCTTAAGTGCTAGAACAAGGTCAGGCACCAGAAGAACACATTTTTAGGGCAAACAGAATTAGTTTGGGGTCACAAGCTTTCCATATGCTTACAGCATCTGTAATCTGAAATGCTAAAAATGTAGCATCTTTAGGAGTGTTTAATATTGAAATCTTGCTTTAAGACAAACAGTTCTGCAAGACAGCAATTAGGAACAGAATTTGAGAACTGTATGTAGGTAGCATGCATACTTCAAGAGGATATCAATCCATAACACAACACTAAAGCCCAAACAAAGATTTGCATGCCATTGCTCTGATGACTGACAGTCTCAGTAATTTTCATCTGAACTATGCTGACTTGTTTTATAATAAAGCAAATGCAGTCAGTCTCTCAAGATGAGCTTCAAAGCCATAAAAGCTATCCTTTTTTTTATTAATTAGAAATGATTAATGCTCTGTTTTATCCTCCCAACCAGAGGCACATTACTGAAACTGGTATTTAGTAAACATTACTGCAGTTTCCCAAGTCTGACTCCAGTTAAGTTGTACGAATCATAATTTTGTCAGAAAAACATACAAGCTACCAAGTAGGCTTCTGACTGGAGGGGAAGGAGATTAACATAATTCTTTGCACAGTTACTGCAGCTCCTCCTTAATAAACATATACAAACAAACAAGGCTACCTTAAAATGAACTGGACTACTAGTCTCTGCTTTGTCTATCAGCAGCTCTCTAAGTAAGACAGCAAATATGGTGCAATGGTTAGAGAACAAGACTAGGGCTGGGGCGACCCAGGTTCACAACATGAATCTCACTTGGTGGCCTTGGGCCAATCACAGACTCTCAGTCGGTCTATTTCATAGAGTTGGTTGTGAGGATAAAAATGGGGATGGGTTCTTTCAAGGAAAGATGGGACACAATGAAATTAAAAGATTCCAAGACAAAGGAAAGGATTTCTTTTTATCAGAAATCCCAGTTTGAGTACCTTTCTGCCTCCCTTCTAGAGATTCAAAATGGTTTTGCTACCTTACATTGGTCCAGGACCAGTTCTACAACCAGGATACAGAGAGCTCTAAAATCAGGTATACTGGTTAACAAATAGGATAGCAACCAAAAGTATATCAAGTTTCGATAGTAAAGCAACAATGAAGGATGTGTGCCAATGATATCCTGATATGAAATCTGCAAAGGCCACGTTCTATATACCTGCACCCCACGTTAAACACATCCACTGTGTAACTTTCTTCCAAAATGCATGGTGGCTTCTTACTCTGTTAAACAGCTGTTTTATACTTTGCAAAAGACACTCCATTGTGAGAGGGGAAGGGGGACAATATAGCAATCCATTTACATCATTCAAGAAATGAAAGGAGAATGAAAGTCAACCCATGAAACACACAGCAATGGTAAAAGCATATCTCTTTAAGAAACTGGGGAAGGAATACTGAAGAGCAGATTAAACCGTAACAACTAGGTGCACATAAACAACCACTGAAACCAAAAGATGAATCAATAATGACAAAACTAATAAAATATGTTTATGTGTTATTAAATATATTTTATACAATGTGGCAGGTGGCAAGATACAAGATAATAACCCTTTTCTGTGTTTGAGGTCAATAAATCAATATCATTTAATAAAGAGATCCAATGCTGGACTTCCCCTGATTGCATCAATAGGAGTATGGTGTCTAGATCAAGGGAATTAACAGTTCCACTCTATTCTGCTTTGGTTAGACTTCATCTGGAATACTGTGTACAGTTCTGGGCATCTCATTTCACGGAAATCGACAAGCTGGAATGTGTCCAGAGGAGGGCAACCAAAATGGTGAAAGGTCTGGAAGCCATGCCCTATGAGGAGTGGCTTGGGAAGCTGGGTATGTTTAATCTGCAGAAAAGAAGGTTAAGAGGAGACATGATAGCCGTGTTTAAATGTTTGAAGGGATGTCATGTCAAGGAGGGAGCAGGCTTGTTTTCTGCTTGCTTCAGAGACTAGGACAAGGAGCAATGGATTCAAACTACAGGAAAAGAGATTCCACCTAAACCTCAGGAAGAACTTCCTGATGGTCAGAGCTGTTTGGCAGTGGAATATGCTGCCTCAGAGTGTGGTGGAGTCTCCTTCTTTGGAGGTTTTTAAGCAGAGGCTGGATGGCCATCTGTCGGGAGTGCTTTGATGTGTGTTCCTGCATGGCAGGAGGTTGGACTGGATGGCCCCTGTGGTCTCTTCCAACTCTATGATTCTATGACGGAACTCTGTAAACCTGTGGAAATGAGAGGGAGACAATCTCTCTTTCCTACCACAACTTCCTACGTATCCATAAAAATCCGCTCTAGAGGACTGAGAGACTTTCTGAGTCTGCTCTTCTAGGAAACTCCAGGAGGGGTTTCAGAGTGAGGAGAGGGAAGAGGAAGTTTTGCTGTGCTGTGCTGCAGCACTACACTGGATTTAAGGCCTTATTGCCCTGATTTTGCTGTGGTAGGCATCAGATCTGAACAAAGTGATGTCATGGAATTAAAATAATAGTATCAATGCACAGATGGTTGTCCATACAGGATCAAACCGACAGTAAATACTTCAACAAATGGTCTGCACAATGAATTGCGAGAATACAAAGCACCTCTTTGGGCTGGAAGGATGGTTAGGAGTCTGCCTTTCTCTTCCTGTATCTTGAAAAGAAAAACTATTGTACAAACCATCCGTTTAGTGGGCTAATCTTCATGTATAGTAGGAAGAATGCAGGCCATAAGCAAACGCAAGGTTCTTTGGGAATGCTCTGAGTGTGATATTGAAGTTTCCAATTTAAATATAATAGAAAAAACATTAAAAGATTGCAGTTATACAAAAAAGGATCAAATAAAAAGGACGTGACTGAGTTGAATAATATACAAAAGTAAAAACTAGTTTTCTTCTGTGTTCTCCATTACAAGACCTAACAAACATTAATGTTTCCGCCATCATATTTACCCAAAGTATGCTCAGTACCCTCCACATACCTAAAAGAGTAATATTCATAAATGAAGATTCTTCTCCCTCAAAAAGCAAACAAACAAAAAACTTGGGCCTAAATCCAACTGCTAATCCCAACTAGAATACAGACATGGAATCAAAAGGAATAACGTACTTACCATTCAGTAACTAATTTAATCACTTTACTCTAGTTAGCATGGAAATTGGATTTAGGCTCTGAAAATAAACAGCTGTCATTGGAGGCCATTCTGTTAAAGACTATGGCCCTAAAGCCAATTGCTAGTTCCAACAAGAGCAGATCAACTGCATAAACTGGACTTAAATACATATTGATTTAGCATTCAGGAACTAATTCAACTGGTCTAGTTGAGACTAACAACTGAATTTAGGCTTAGACTAGCATATTTGCTGATACTTTGTAACAATGAAGAATCAATTCTCTGTGGCTGACAAAAATACGGAGTGCTGTGAGGACTGGATCAATTTGCAAAATGGCAGCAATGTGCCCAGGGAAGAAGATGCTGAAATGAGATTGAGTTCATTGTAAGAAGGGTTTCCTTCTTTCCATGTTTTACCTTCCTCCCATAGATTTATTGAAACATCATTTTTAATGGGCTTGTTTTAGTCCATTTTGTACAAGGATGACATCAGACTCTAAAATGGAAGCTGATGTATTTCCTAAGCTTCACTTGTCAGTTTGCTTTGCATTATTTTGCTTTTCATTCCAACTCTCTCTCTCAGGTTCTCTAAGACAAACAACACAACTCATGAAATTAATGAAAATAACTATGTCTAGTGTAATATTGGCTATCTGTAAAAAAGTTCTTACAATTCATTGAACAAGTTTTGATTCTTTTAACTGGCTTATAGAAAAAAATGCCCCATTACTCCTCAGTTTGCAAAGACCAAGGGGGTTGTGCTTCACATATGAAACTAATGGTAGGAAAAACATATAGTTCTCCGCTTCATGGCTTCTTTTTCTTCTTGTACTGTTCTTAGAACACTTCTGGACTCAAAGTGTTCAGCTGCTGACACATTTTTTCAGCTGGTCGAATTTATTTTCTCTCAGAGCATTGCGGACAGAACAGAAGAAGCCAAAGTAGTGCTGAAAGTTATGCATCATAAGCAGGACACCAGCTAGCAACTCATTGGTCACGAGTAGGTGATGGACGTAAGCACAGCTATGATTCTGACAGCAGTAACAGGAACAGCCTTTCACTAAAGGCCCAAAATCATCCTGGTACCTAAAAGGGAAGAGACAGACGTATTATGGCTATTAATTAATTAAGATTAACTTTATTGAAATAAGGTGAAACAACATAAAACAACACCCTAAACCTACACCTTGGCCACAAGGAAGCAGCTACTAATAACCCAACTATAAATCAGTGTCAGGCTGTAATTGTGAAGACATTTCCATATTATTATTTATTATCATCATTACTGACAACCATGACTTTTTCTAAGAAAGAGGAGGAAAATCACTGCTCTAAAGGGTTTATAATCCAGAAATGCATTGGTATGTTCTACTGTAAATTTGGGAAGAGCAAATTGTGGCCCTCAAACGTCTCTCTGGTGGCCCTTGAAGCCTTCACAGACCTCCCAGGTTTTTTTTTTAAAAAATGGTATGATTTTCAGGAAATTTTTGCCCCCAAACTGCTAAGAAAGCCCCTCCAGATATGTGAAAACACATAAAAAGCGTTGCCACAAGCACCCCAAAACACCGTGTTACCCCCAAATATCTCTATTTTTCTTTGAAGTTGCTGTCAAAATGGTGATAGGAAGTGACGAACTGTCTCCTGTGGCCAAAGCAGCTGGAAAAATAGCTTGGAGTAGTACACAGCAGAACCTGGTATTTCAGACCAAACCAACGCACCTTTTTTCTTTCAAACATATTTCAAATGGAGTCATTTCTTGTGGTCCATTGACTGCTACATTTTCATTTTTTTCATCTTTTTCCCCTTGCACATCTGTTTGACCATTTTCTTTGATGACTGCAAAAAAATAAAAATAGTTCATTGATAATGTGAACTAAATGAGAAGAATGGGCATTGCCCCTTTCTTTCTTAAGCACGGTGAGTCTACTGAAGATGTCTCCCACGAAGAAGCCTTACAGCATTTGAGAAACATGACATAGGGGAACTGAATGAAGTGATGATACTAACGAGATGATGGGACAGGTGGAAGGGAAGCAAACTAATTGGATGAGGGCTTGAAGCTCAAACAACTGCATTTCTTGCTTGTTTTGCCTTATCTTACCCCACTCCAAATCAGCACTATAAAATTATTTTCTGACTACACTTTGATGTTTTTCTAATTCACTGGCTAATTTTTTATCTGGAAGAAATTCACAAGCGACCTAAATCTTATTCACAGTCCATGTTTGAATTGACAGTCTGTTTGTCTGATAAAAGAATTTAAAATTAGAAAGGCTAAGCCAAAGTTCCCCAGCCTAGTGTCTTCCAGATGTGTTAGACTACAACAGTCCTTATCCACAGCCAACACAGTGGGATGAAGAGCACTAAATGGAAAAGACTGGCTAGGCTGCCAGAGCAATGAAGTTCCTATAGGTGAAGAGAAGCTCATAGCTCAGGTGTACATTTTTAGAAGTTAAGACTTCCCGGAAGTCATTGGGAGTAAATAAAAGACATAAAAGGCATACAAAGCTCCTCCATCCTTTAAATATTCTGAAATCATATGGTTTTCTTTTCTTTCTTTCTTAAATAAAAGTTATCCTCTATTTCCAGCACAAGTTCCTGGGAAGCTCTGAGAAGGATCCTACAAGTTGCCTTATGAAAGAGGACAAAGGAGCAAAGTCTTTCACTTTCACTTCAAATGCTATATGACTTGTCAAGTTGTAAGTGAGGCTTTTGCAAAATGTGATAAAAGAAACACTTGTATAGTTCAAGTGGTTGAAGCGTGAAAAGACTCAGCCATTAAGAAAGCTCTCCACTGGTCTCTTTTTGGCCTACATTTTCACACTTGTCCTGTTTGTGAATGACAGAACTTTAATCCTGGTGGAAATCCTTTCATGAAGAAGAAAAGATACCTTCTAAACTTCCTTGTCAATCTAAGGAACTTCAGTTTTATAATGTAAGGCAAGGCAACACATTGCAAAAAAAGGGGGGATGGAAAACAACAGCAATACAAAGGATGCTGGCAATTTGCATTAATATGTGTAGGTTTTTTAGTGACAAGGTGAAGCCAAAAGTAAAAAAAAAAAAACCTTTTGAAATAAAGGCTTGGTTTCTTTGGTATGATCCAGATGGGGATAAAGAAAGTTATTGTTCTAACTTTTCATGTTAACATAGCTAACCACCTTATGCTCACAAAAAAAAAAAAAAAAAACCATAAATGCATGTTTTACTTGACAAATAAGAATGGTTTTAACAATAATATCAAGCTGTATCTGAAAATAGTACTCCTTGTATAACCAGCAAAGTATTCTATATCTTGGACAAACAAGTTAACAGCAAAAGGGATTACACTGTAATGTATACATGAGTTACATCCCGCTGAAGTTCAGCAGGATTCCCAGATCACTGTGTATAAGACTGCAGCCTAAGAAGCTGAAAATCCAAAGTCCCAATGTTACATTATCACAATATTCACACAAATGAGCAAAATACCTGCTGTTTCAGGATTTGGCTGATAGTTATAGCTGAAGGACAAGGCACAGCCACGCTCTGTCACTTGGTAAGGAAAACAACTCTCAAAAATATCCACCCCTCTCTCAATACACTCCAGCACCTCATCTGGCCTGCCAATACCATGAATGAGTCTACAGGAGACAAAAGAGAAAAGATATTTTGGTCAGAACTGTTAACTTAACTGACTTACTCTGTCTCTCTTTTAACATTTCTTAGAATATACTTTCATTTTCCATTGTAGTTTAACATTCCAAAGAAAGCCTTGTTACAATTACAAAACTGTATTCAGCAGTAAGATATATACACAAGCAAAGGGGAAGTCAGGGAAGTTGTAAGTTTATTAAAAGAAGTGTAAGATCTTATGTGCTTTCCCAAACTTAGGGTTGGCATCAGTAGAGTTCATCAGAGAGCTTATGATCTGATAATACACAGAACCACCACCCAAAATGCCTCACTATGACATCTAGAAGTAGATGCGAGAGGCCCCAGAGTATGACCTCCTTGTTTTACTTGAATGGCTGAAAGGAAACAAAGAGAGATATTTATTCTTTGAGGAATGAGGGACCCCAGCTGTATAGAACTTTATAGACTGAATCTGCTGAACACATGAACTGGGATTTTCACCCTTTTCTATATAAAAGGGTGGGGTCTATCATATGCTATACAATCTGTTTGTAACTCATGCAGTGTTCTACTGCACTTTTCAAATTCCCTTGTGTCACAACAATTGGCTGCACTTTTTATTCGGGTAGTCACAGCAGCCATTTATTCAATCTAAGATCAACATTTAAAATTTACCACTCAATTTCCCCCAAGCATCAGTGGATTTGTTAGTATTATTACTACTACTATTTATCATTTCTATAGCACCTTCTAGAGTCCAAAACAATTTTAATTTTCTATTTTAGTCATTCAGGTTCACTTGCTAGCTTACACCCAAGTTATTGGCTGAGATGCCTTTCTTGGCTCATGATATACTGATATACATTATATAGCCCCCTTTAAGGTAAATGGAATTGAAGGGAACAGTCTTAAGGTCTAAACCTGAAGCCTTTCCATTTGAGTTGTCGTTGTCATTGTGTGTCTTCAAGTCCATGGTGACCCTAAGGCAAACCCATCGCAGGGTTTTCTTTGCAAAATTTATTTGGGAGGGGTTGCCTTTGCCTCCCTCTAAGGCTGAGAGAGTATGACTTGCCCAAAGTCAGTCAGCTGGTTTTTATGGCCAAGCAGGGATTCAAACTCTGGTCTCCAGAGTTGCAGTTCAACATGCAAACCAGTAAACCATGCTGACTGTGTCAACTCTTAATCCAGTTACTGTAGTGACTACAGGGCTGGATCTTCAGAAAGGCTCCTATAGACAGGGACAAAATTCACTGTATAATGGGAGGGAATGTCACTTCTCCAATGGAGTGCAAGAACAATGCACATACTCTGGGGACCCCATGCTAGTAATGTAAAAAAAAATGAATGGTATTGCTAGCATCTTACATATTTTTCCCTCCATGTCCTCCAATTCACATGAGATTATTTCACCCAAAAGTAATTGTTTTCAAAGGCATTTTCCCAACAGTCAGCAATAGGATGGTCCCGTGGGACTTGAAAATTCAGCTGGATTCACCCCTGCTTCTTATGCCATTGTTAGTGGCAATGATATGGAGCTCTACAAAGCTGGCAGCTGAAGAAACAGCAGTTTTGTTCTCCCGCAGGAATAACGGCTGTGCTGACAACTATATAAACTAATTTAGGTCAATAAATTTAGCAAATGAGTAAAAACACACACACACTGCCATAACAAATTGTCATTTTGGCAATGAGTTTTCTGACCATATTTAAATCCAGCTCTTAGGTAACGTATAGCATATGTTGAATTTATTTTTAAGCTTCCTGGAGAGACAATGCTATTCTGTTAACAAAGCAATTATACAAGCAATTAACATTTCAGTTCCTTAATGGTAATTCTTCTAGCAGCAATCAAGGTTACTCCTTGCTCAACACAAGTTGATGCCTGTCAAATCTGGACAGGCATATTTTTGTCTTAACAGTTACTGGTTTTCTTCATTCTAGACAGAGTACAATGGGAAGAATGGAGGAGATAGCTAGTGGGGCAGGCATGCAGGCATACAGAAGCTATTACTGTCCCCATTCAATGTAAGCAACAGCAGTCAGGCAGAAGAGAAGGGTTTTTTTCCCCCCTCTGGCTTTGCCTAGAAGAGGACCAAACCATATCATGGATTTATCAAGAATAATACTGCTGGGTGAATCTTCTTTCTTTTTAATGACTTTACTAATTCTGTGGATTGCACCAATACCGTGGAAATAATTTATTTCATTTCAGCAATATATTTATTTCTGCAAAATAAGAAACTGTTTACTCACAAAATAGCAAACTGCACCCCCAGAAGCCCCTAGGAAATACAATGAGCCATTTAAATGTAATGCCACCCTCTGGGCTTGTTTTAAATCAGGAAAACAGTTTTTAGAAAGTGGAAGTATTTCTGAAAACTGTTTTTTCTGTCATAAAACAAGACTGATAGGGGGAACTACACCTGAATGTCATAGTGAACTGCCCCAAAGCATCATGAGAGTGGGGTTTGCCTTTCTGGGGACCTAGTTTTATGTTTGTTAGTACAGCTTGCCAAGTTCCAAGGGAAGGATAGAAAAAAGCTCCTGGGCCCTTAGAAGCTACCTACCTATGCCATCAATAAAGAAGTACTAATCTCCAAACCCCAGACAAACACAACACTCGCCAATATTTTCAATGCCAAGTCAAAATATTTTTATGTTCTTAAGCCTTTTAATTTAAAAAAGGTATGTCTGTCAAGCTGTCCTAGTTTACTTCTTCAATTCTGTTATTGTGATAGGGGTGCTTATTGTTCTCTTATATCTTATTTTGGGTGATTAATGTGGATGATTAATTTTTGTTCTTTATTTTATATGGTTTTGGGGTCATAGCCATCTTCATGTGATCATGCTAGTATCCGTAAGGATGAAGAATAGTTTTGAAATATTTTGAAAAGAGCAATACTACTCGAGTCAGAATGCATATTTAAAAACTGTATCAACCTGCAATGCCTTGGACTCCTCCCTCAGAAAAGTCTAATTTAAGTCTGTACAACCAAGAACTGATTGAGTCACCCGTCAATAACATCAGCTATGTATCATCCAGGTGATCTGTCTTAATGATACACTGGGGAAATGTGGTATTTAAGCAAATGTTAGATACCAGAATTAGTTCTAGTAACCTCTAAATAGGGCCTAAATAACCTAAAGGCACAAGATGACATCTGACCATGGAAACTAAGTAGGGTCAACTCTGGTTAGTAGTACTTGGATGGGAGACTGCCAATGAATACCAGCTACTGTAGGCTATGTTTCAGAGGAAGGAACTCGCAAAGCCACCCCTGAATACTCTTTGCCTAAGAAAATCCTATGAAACTCATGGAATCACCATAAGTCAACAGGCAACCTGAAAGTGCACACGTACACACACACACACAACTTCTAAGGGGAATTTAGTGAAATCTTACATCGATTGCAAAAGTTATCATCCTATGCTATGGCATACTTAGCTTTCTTACCCAACCTGATCACCACAACCCTAACCAAAACTGTGTGGTTTGGTATCAAGGTTAAAAATCTAGGTCTCCTCCCGTTAAAGCAGGGATGGGCAAAGAGTGAAGAGTGGTCCACCAGATTTGCTGAACTACACCTTTCAAGCATTTATAAACACTGGCCATGCTGACTAGGGCTTCTGGAAATTGCATTTAATCCAAAGGGCTGCAATTTGACCACCTCTGCTTTAAACATTTTGAATGACAAAAGTGTATTCCTATATAAAACAGGCAGCTTGGGGAGAATTAGACAAAGTGCAGCTGTGAGGAAACTGAATTATAAGGATGTAAGGTGGGGAGCCAACATGGTATAGTGGTCTGAGTGTCAGTCTAGGATTTTGGAAGACCAGGGTTTGAATGCAGAGTTGGCAATGGAAACTCACTGGGTGACCTTGGGTAAGTCACATACTTTCAGCCTTAGAGGAAGGCAATGGCAAATTGTTTCAGAACAAATGTTGCAAAGAAAACTCTGGGACAGGTTCATCTTAGGCCACTTTAAGTCAGCAACAACTGGAAGGCATATAACAACTGGACGTGAAAATGAATGAACCAATTTTTTTTCTCATGATGCAATAAATCCACATGGATGAATCCAAATCCTGCCACCTTTCGATTTATTCCTTAGATTATCAAAATCCAATGTTCAGCAGCACTTTCTGCTATGCAAAACAGCAGCTGTATTCTTGAAGTTTAGTTACAAAGCTCCCCAAGGTAGCTTCATAGGCTTTAGATCACATTTATACTAGTTCAAACCTGGGTTTATCTTCCGGCAGCTCTGCTGTAACTGAGGATAAGAGCTCCAGCTTAGTTTCCTTGGCCATGGCACTTCCCTGAAAGCCATCCAAAAGAAAGCCAGCCACAGGTCTCTTGGCAGTCTCCCTTGCTGATCTCAGCCTCTCTTCCAACACATCTCCACCTTCAATAACACCAATCATCAGGCTCTGTTGCAACTCCTGGTTGAGAAGAAGGTTACAAAGGTAAGTCAAATAGGCCCTTTTGCCCAATGGTCTATTACAGGAAAACTGGGGTGGAAGAAATTTATGATTGTCCTTGCCAGCATTGCCCCACCAGAGATATCTGAAGAGGAAAGAAAGAAAAAACAGTAAAAAGAATGAGGTGGGGGACAGAAATTCTTCCTTCATCTCATCAACATTAATTTTGTGCCTCCTAAATAATAATTTAAATATGCATAATGGGATAATGGATTTAATGCTGACCACTCTGACTAGGACTACTGCTTTTCAAGGGGCAACTACTATCAGTTCTGGCAGGCTGAAGTTTTATCCTCCAACAGATTCTTCAGGCTGATGAACAGTCAACAGTATGATTAACAAAACACCCTTTTTTTGTCAATCCAAAGACCATCCTTATTTTGAGAACACAGGTATAATTTCCAAACAGTAGAACAAATGTTCTTTCTGAAATGCTGCTGTGTGTTGACATCTTCTTAATGGGCATACCAGAGGCACCTCCTTCACTGTTATCAGCTTCTCCTCTAACACAAAGAAGATGTGGCTCTTGTATGTGTGGTTTATTGAAATTTTCAACCTTCTAGGATGGTGGTGATTTTATTATTTTAAACTACCAAGAGATTTGGAAAAGCATTTTAAATTAAAAAAAACACCAAAAAAACAGATACAGTACTGTTTCTGACACAGAAATGAGCCTCCATGTATAAAAAAAGCAGCACTCAGTTTGCAGATTCTCTTAGCAAAGAAGCTAGTGAATGCAATGAAGAGCATCAAGGCAATGGGACTTTAAAAAATAATCTGTCATGGGTATAAAATCAAATAAATAGGACAGAGTGCAAAGTTTTACTTTTAATCCTATGCAGGTTAACAGTGAAGATTATGAAAGAACAGGATGCAAGGACACTTCACTGGGGGATATTTATTTTGCTTGACAAATAAAAAGCTTCAAAACTGCCCAAGCTGTCATGCTGACTGATTGCTCATTCCTACTATTCTGTCAGCTATGTTCTAGGAGATTGCAAGGCTCAACACAAAAACAGGAGTGAATAACTACTGTGATAGCTCAAATTGATTTAGCTCTTACTGGTGATTCGTCTTGCAGTTGTAGACACTCATCCAAAAAGGACAGAGATCGATCTACAGATTTCTTGGCTCTCTTCTTGGAGATTTCTCCAGCAATAGTGTCTCCATCTGAGAGACACTGGAACCAGTCTGGTTGGATAACCTGCTGAATGGCCATGAACTTTGATGTTGTCATTTCCATACGACCCCCACATCCCCATATTGAAACTGCCTGGTAGAGACAAAAAACACAGAGTTTAAATGGAGAGCGACCTGATTTTGTATACAACTATTCATGACAAATTAATGAATTTTAATGTGTTTAATGTTTAATGTTTCAACTTTAACATTTGTTTAATCATTTTTAAATAACTCTTCTATTTATACTTTCATTAAGGATTTTGTATTGCTTTGATCTGTACTGTTTTTAAATATATTGCTAGCTGCCTTGAGTCCCGTTATTGGGAGAAAGGTAGCATATAAATGAATGAGATTCATAAATGGTCTCCCCCTACTTCCCTGCCATCTATCTGGCTAAGTACCAAGACTGTCCCTTTTTGATACCAACGAACTCCAGGAATCTTTTGTATCTTCTTCTTTACCTTTTAAGTACTGCAAGGGCCTGCCCCACCCTCATTGTTTTCTGCCCAAGATGTTGCTTCTTCCTTCAATGCCAAAATCAAACCATCCACACGGATCCACTTACCCTCCCTGTACCCTTTTCTCTTTCTTCCCATCTCACATGATTAATTAACTGTGTATTGCCCCTCCACTGTCAGAAGGTCTTTGCTTCCTCTTTGTTTTGTTGCCTCGTATACTTAGAACTGTATCCCAGAACATGAGTCTGAAGTCACCTCTCTTTGTTCCTTTAAGTGTCTCTTTCAAAACACAACTTTCACATGCAGCTTTTTGCACAACTCCCTCAGTTACTGTAACTGAGCTTATAATTATCTTTAGGGGTCTGTAATTAAAACAGCTGCCTTTTCTTCTCTTCTCCCCATGTCAGCTTCTATATTGTAGGCTCCCTGAGGTCAGGATATGTTTGCTTGTGCTTTGTGAAGTGCCATGCACTGTTGGTGTTATGTAAATAAACCAACAAGATGAAGCATTGATCCACAGCTATTCTTCTATCTCAGCTTTAATGTTACCATAAACCATTGCTGAAACACTATCCTTTACAAACATCATGTATAAACCTGAAAGCTTGTGTTATTAATTCTGTTATCATTCAGGGTTTATCAAAACAAACAGCCATCGGCAGGTAATTAAACACAGTGAATACAGTCAGGGAGCCGTAGTCAATAAGACTTTACAGCTTGAGCAACAGTTGCTGGTTTTTAATTTGAAAAATTAAAAAAAAAACAATTAATTACTCTAGCAATAACTCTTCATATTAATTCTGCCTCCTTATATACCATTAAGGAAAAAACATTCCTTCTCCTGCATGCTGTCCTAACAAAAATCAGAATACAGAGTCCAGACCAGAAACAGGCAATTGCAAAAGGTACATGACTAATATTCTGCCCTGTGACCCTCCAGGAGCCACATGGACTGGCAAAAAATCAGGGAAGTAGCCAAAATTCTACTTTTGGGTTTGAAAACAAAGCATTTTGTTAATCTAAGCATAGGGGAAGGGGAGAGGATCTATATCAAAGATGAACTATCACACTTAAAGGCATCCTGAAATGGCATTTCATCTTTTTCTCAGCCAGAAAAGGGCCAGTTGGGGAGTCTTGTTGTGTCAAAGGCCACAAAAACAGCCTTGGCAGCCACTCATGTTACTAGGACTAAGTTTTGCACAAGGCAAAGACAGCGTCCACCTGAATATAACTGAACTTAACTGGTGTGTCATCATGGCCGGATCAGGTATCTTCAGGAATGGACTGATCTGTGCACTAGTTTTAATGCCATTCTTTAATACTTATGTCTTGACTACTCTTTTATACTAATTGGAGGAATTGAAGCTCTGGCTCTCAGGCCTAATTTGACCCATGAAGAGTACAGGGACACACCTCTTAAAGCTTCACCCCTGGTGATTTCTCCCACTGCACTCACGTCCTAAACTGGAAAAAGAGTGAGGAGGGGGAATCTCACTGATATCTCTGATCAGAATTAAAAACAAGGATTCCCCACCTTCTCCAGCCACCACATATACTCCTCCAAACTGGGAATGAAAGTGGCACACAGAAGAATCCACTGTAGCTTCTCCAGTCTCATATTGGGAGATAATATCAAAGAGATTCCCAATGGACACTGCAGAATAGCTGAAACTTCTGAGACCCAAGTATTGGTGACAGGAGTGATCCTGCAGCCCATTCCTGGATCCTGCAGTTTGCTTTGTCCAATCCATGCTCTCCCTAATGAGAGGAAGTTTACTGCCCTGTAAACCTGTTTCTGTAGCCACTATTAACTAGAAGTACTAGACAGAAAGAGTGCTGCTAGCAGCCCCAGAACCTTATTGTTTCTCCACCTTTGAAAACAGAAATGTTAATAAAGTCTTGGGACCACTATACCTTGTTGCTGTTGTAGCCAGGTGGGGAGCAGATAACTGAGTCATGAAGAGAGCAGTACAGAACTGCCTCTGGCATACCTGAATAGAATAGTTTTCAGTGTTTTAATATGCAGATTAAGAAGGCTGCACTAGCAAGTTTACATATAACACATAATAAATTATAGCAAAAAAAAAAAAAGGCAAAGATCATTTATCCTTTCTTCACAGACTGCACTCATCCATTTCCCCAAATACTGTAACATTCAGATCTGTTCACCTCCTGAGACAGAGAGAGAGAGAGAGAAAGAAAGAAAGAGAGATGACCATGAAAAAAGTGACTATATTTCATAAGTTCATATGCTACCTGTAGCCTTTGGATTTTTATTTTATTAAAACTGTTGTGATTAATACAATACTCAGGAAAAAAGGACAGCTGACTTGCTTGCCACCTACATAAATAGTTGATGGGCATCTGACACTTGACAGTTTAGCCTTGCTAATGAAACTGCTATAGACAAGAGCCTTAAGGGATAACAAATAACAAAGCAACAGGCAGAGCAATATTTCAAATGATAGCCAACTTTAAGTGCGTCAACTATTTTTCAGACTTCCTTCTTCATAGCCGTAAGCAGGATTCACCAGAACTTTTAAGAGAAAATAAGAAAGTGCCTTTTGTCCCAAGCACCTTTCAATAACTTAGCAGAGCTAACTGTCCCTGTTTAACTGCAGTTCTGTGATATTTTGGTGCCTAACTTACTTAGGTAACTAACAAAATGCTAACTCAGTTTTCTGCCAATTAAAGGATGCAGGGAAAATAAAAGTTGGGAACATGATGTAAAAGGATGGGTACACATATGCTTTAGCTGATGAGGTGATGTGTTCAAAGGCATTACTTCTTTAACAGAAAATCTGGTGTCAGACAAAGAAATGACATGGAAAGAAGAGAGATAGGTTCTTACACCACAAAAAAACAAGAGCAGTTTACTATGTTACAGCAAATTTTTTATTCAAAAAAAACAATATGCACATGTAAAACAATACAACCAAGTCAGGTGAACCTTCCACTTTTCTCATGATTCCCATTTTGGTGCTCAAACTTATAGATTTATGCTTTTAAAAAAAGCATGCTATGATAGCTGGTGAGGCAGGCTTATCTGTTGTTCCCCTTTATCGTAGGCCCTTTTCGCACTTTGCCTTCTTGCGCAAGGGGGGAGGGCGTCTCGCACGAGAAGGCTCCTCCAGGAGGCTGCCGCTTCCCCCTCGTTCCTTCTGCAGGCGCTTCCTGCTGGCACGTCCGTTGCGCTAGCGCCCCGCCCCTTCCTTCTGCAGGGGCCTGTGGGAGCTGTAGGCCCCGCGGAGGGAAGGAAGCGCGACCCGGCCGCCTCCCCGACATTCCGCACAGCAGGTAAGTGCGTGTGGGCGCCGGGAGTGTTGCGCGAGTGCGGGTGATTTTCGCTTCAAGTAGAAAATAAAAAAAACCGCGCTCGCGCCGCTTCAGCCCCGTGAGTGCCGCGGAAGTGGGAGTGCGTCGTGCAGAGCGACGCTCCCACTCCCGCGAGGCTCACAGGGCTCTCACGCGAGAGAAAGCCCGTGTGAAAAGGGCCTTTGTTTGCTATTGACATGCTCAGTAAGGGATTCTGGTGGCAGTTGCTCTATACCTTTCCCGCTGTCAGCAGGCAGTAACAGCTACAATAGGTTCAGTTAGAATAAAATCCTGATCTTTCCTAGCCTTATTGCATTGTTTACTGCAGGTACACTGCTGCAACATGACACCAAAAGTATATTTATCTTCTCTCCTCTACCATCATCCATGTCAATACTGCTTTAAAAATCCTCAGTTAGACAGAGGACAAAGAGAAAGCACACGAGCTAGGATGGCATAAAAAGACTTTGACAAAAAAAGCATCTTTGTCAGAGTCTTTAACTGACATATCCTTACATATGAGAACTGCCATAAAAACATAAGCTATATTTAAAAAGTCAATAATTAGATCCTAGCAGCCATTGAGTGCCGATATTATGCCAATGCATCCCAGATGTACACCATTGTCAGACTCCCACATACTCACTGCATGATTTCTACTGAGTTATGCTTTTGAAAGGCCCTGAAGTTCACAGATTATTTTAAAATTAATTGCTCAGAACCCAATAGTCTAAAAATTTGCTGTGACTGTCAATGCAGATTGATCACAAACACATGCACGTATATAGGCATGCGTTCTCTCTCTCTCTCTCACACACACACAAAAGAAATAATATGCACACAATAGTAAGCAATATAATTTGGTGCTTCAGACAGTAGTCTTTTTATATACAGAGTGTAACCTTTTTATTTCTTCAGGGATAATCTACTAGGAAACACTTGCTCGCAGCAGACAGGTTTGAAACCAAGGCTCTATGGCATCAGAGGCAAAAGGAGACAAATCAACCCTTTTCTCAATCTCTCTTTCCCCAGGTAGTGGGCTTTTGGGAACCAGACAGATCAGTCTTTAAGACTCCTGAATTCACTATGTACAGAGAGCTTTTGAAATCAGAACAAGAGACACATGAGATCAGAGTCAAGAGCTGCAGGTTACCCACAGTAGCTTTAAACAAGTATATTAGAAGCCCAGAACCTCCCTGCATATATATAAAATAGCCATGGTATGAAGTAGTTGCTTGCATTGGTCTAGGAAATAAGCTCAGAGCCAAGATGTTACAGCACAATCTTATGCCTTATGACAGTGGCTAATTATGCTCTCATCAGAACTATTCCTAATATATATTCTTTCAACAGCATAGTAAATACTTCCAGATTATATAATACACCTCCATTCAGCTTTACCTATGAACTTCCCAGCTCCTTCTTTATATTCTGCCAACACCTCATGAAGATCTGCCCTGTGTCCAAACAGAGAAAACACATTACAGAAATAATGACAATTAACACACTTGAGAGAAAAGTAGACTTAGTAGAACAAGTGTACAAATTCCAATACATGGTAAAGATAGAAAGAAGTTTTAGCTAAAGAATGCACTTAGTGAAATCAACCATGTATTGTGTTTCAGTTGCTTATCAACTGAACTTGTAGTGACTTTAGCTACAGAGAGAGGCCATTTCTGCATTACACTGTTACAGTGCTATTCCAGTTTCAACATCCTATGGAATACTGGGATTTGCAGTTTAGGGAGAGGCCTTTGGAATTCTCAGCCAGAGAGCTCTTTGCCTTTAGAAAACTATGAACCCCAAAATTCCACAGGATGTTAGAAGTGGAATAACAGTACTATAACAGTGTAGTGCAGAAATGGCCAAAGAGTCATCTTTAGTCTGTAGCTACAGGATTGCTGTGCTCTGCACTCTTCCAGGTAGCTGAGAGGGCACACTGCAACACAGTCACCCAGGGCCACAGATTTCCTGCTCTTTATTGCTGATGCATGATCAACTTTTACATGACCACTATAGATTAAACAGTCATGCAATTCCATTCTGTGAAATAAAACCACAGCGCTGTTGGTGTCTCAGGCAGCAATCTACACACATGCACTTCACAGTATAGGCTTATTTTTGTACAGACATGTACAGGGATGCACTGATGCTTCCCAAGGGAGGCATCAGTGCTTTGCTGGCAAAGATACTCTGGAAGCAAAGTCAGGTCTAATAATACAAAATCTGCATTAATCTTGTACAGCTTTACGGGTGCAACTTAAAACGCTGTTTTATTTGTAAAGCCTAAATCACACAATCTCACATTTTAATAGGTGGAAATTGTACTCACAATGTTGAAAGTGAAACCTGTGCGACCATAGGAACACCTTTAATCATCTGTAGGGTGTCATGGGTCAGGTGGGGTGCTGATCCCATTTTGGTATAAAGTAGACAACCTGGAATGTCCATGGACTGTACTCCTTTCCTACCAAGGTTTGTCAGTGTACCAAGACGACAGCCATCAACTATTTTGGAGAGATTTAATTTCATCTTCTTTAAAACACCTGAAAAAAAGAGTAAAAAGGACTCTATTCAAAAAGCCTTCTTTATTATGCAATGACTGTAACTATCCAATTTCTATAATATCCACTTGCAAGAATCTTTAGTCACCGAATTCCTTCTCAGTAGACAACTTCCAGGGGCCACATTTTCCTTACTAGTAAGCATGGAAATGCATTCTCATTTATTATCACACATATGTTTATGGGCAAGAACCTACTTCATCGTAAGGCATGTGAGACATTGGCTGAGAGATTAATATGTGTTCTTTTAGTGGAAGACCACGCTAAGGTGGACATAAAAGAACTAGTGGAACTTCCAAGGTGACAACAGACAAGTCCCACCTGTGGTCTTGTCTTCCTTTAAAAATGGTGCTCAAGATAGCTAAAAAGAATACAATACAAATAAAAACATTACATTTGTAACACATAAACTAACAAATTAAAAACACAGCAGTACAAAGAAGCAAGTTGCGTCTGAATAGTTAAAACTGCTAACAGCTTAATTGCCAAGTCTGCTTTTAAAAGAAAGTCACTTAAGGCAGAATGGAAATTGTCGCAAGGATGGAGGGACATGTAAGAGCAAGAAGTAAATGAGTAAAATCTTTCCAGCAGCCTTCACTTAAGTAATACACTACAATTTTATTGTTGCCATATGAAAAAAGAACAGCCACAGCCTTCACACAGTTTATGACAACAAGTCTTAGGCAAATTATGCAACGTATGGGAAAACATTAATTTCTTGCTACCTTAAGCCTATTATGCCCATTCTCAATTTTTCATTTATTTGTTTAAAACATTTATATGTTGGTCTCAGAGCAGCTTTCATATAATCAAGAAAAACAAGACAGCCCCCGCATAGATGCTCACAATCTTAAACAGATACAGTACAAAGAGGCAAAGGAATGAGAAGAAAGAATTAAAAGAAGTTTCAGCTGGACTGGCGGAATGGCTCCAAATTAGCCTCATCACAGAATTATCCACGTCCAATATAAGCAACATCTTGTCGCTATCTTGCTCTGCAAATACATTTTGTACGCATGTAGAGAATGACAACAATCTTGCATAAATCCCTGCAAATGTGCAGTAACGTACGGGGTAACCTAATGTTATAGGGAAGAGCATTCCACCGAATGGAGCACTTTTCAGCAAAAGCACAGCCGTGACACATTTTTATTTAAATATAAATAAGACTAACATTGTGGCATAAGGTTTTCTGAACTAGAGTCCACTTCGTCACACATAGGAATTGCTGTCCAGAATGCCTGGTGTATATGTGGGTATATATATATATAAATGTAACTGGGAGAGACATTGGTCATTTCCGCACTGCACTCTTATAGCGCGATTATTCCACTTTCAACATCCTATGGAATCCTGGGGTTTGCAGTTTCGGGAGGGGCCGTCCGGCCCCTCCCGAAACTGCAAACCCCAGGATTCCATAGGATGTTGAAAGTGGAATAATCGCGCTATAAGAGTGCAGTGCGGAAATGGCCAATTGTTAAGAGTGAGATGAGGGTGTAATTATACGCAGGAAATATTGACATTACCAAATTAAATTCCTATCAATATGGATAATACAAATATCCTGGGCACTTTCACACTACCGTTGACTCTCCATATCTGCAGATTCTGGATTTAACCAACCACGCCTCCCTAAACTGCAAACCCCAGGATTCCATAGGATGTAGAAAGTGGAATAATAGCGCTATAGCAGTCTAGTGCAGAAATGGCCAAACCCTGCCCGCGCGCCCGCAATTATTCCTTACTCTCCGCACGCGACACCCAGCCGCTTCCGTCCGGAGAATTCGCTTCTACCCGCAGCGGGCCGGAACACCAATCAGAACGCCCGCCGTCATCACTAACCGACGACGACGGAGCGTCTTTCGTGAGGGACTGCCGACACCCGGTAATGCGGTTGCCATGGCAAAATTAAAGGACGCTGTCGGCCGTTCGCGCGGTAACCTGGTCCATGTAGTTTGCGGTCCCTCCTGTGGCCGGCGTGCGAAGAAGGGCAAGGACTTCATTTCCCGACAGCCTCCGCGCGCGCCCGAAGCGACCGCCAGAGGAACGGGGTGGCGGCGGGCGAGGAAGGAGCGCTTTCTCAATGGCGGTCGTGGGACCCCGGCCTGAGCTGTATCGGTGGCGGCGTTTCAGTCAGTCTGAGTCGAGGCCAAAGGTCAGCAGGGAAGCGGTGCCTGTACCGACTTTTTCTGAAATTTCATGGATATTCTGCCTTTCCCACTCCGACAGTCTATGTTGTATTCGGTTTATAGAACATACTCGGGGTTCCTGGTCTAATCTATATAGGATTTTATGGCCATTTCCGCACTAGCCTGTTATAGCGCGACGGTTCCACTTTCAACCTCCTCTGGAATCCTGGGGTTTGCAGTTTCGGGAGGGGCCGGCCGGCCCCTCCCGAAACTGCAAACCCCAGGATTCCAGAGGAGGTTGAAAGTGGAACCGTCGCGCTATAACAGGCTAGTGCGGAAATGGCCTATGTTTGTAATCCAGAACTCGTCTTGTTTTATGTTGGTGACTCAACGGCTTGGACAAAGATAAAACCTGAAGATTTTTTTTTTAAAAGAAAACAATATCTAGGAATGTTCATCGCAGTATCATTGAACTCTAAAAGGAAATGCAGTGGCGAGGTGCTTCTGGAGTTGCTGTGCAATGTCATCTCTAGCGTGTTTACTCGAAATAAATCTCTGAGTTCAGTTACTTTTTATACTGGAAAATTTTGTGTCCCAAATTGTTACTTTCTTATATGTTTTAAAAGTTGTATTTTATCATTTTATACTGTTAAGATATAGTTATTGGATGGCTTTATATAAGTATAGTAGTAAATAAATAATTGTAAATGACTTTCTGAGAGGCTAACAAAGAGGTGCAGTGGTGTATTAAAAAATAAATAAATAAATAAATAATGCAACACTAACAATCCTTGTTAGCCTCTCAGAAAGTCATTTACAATTATTTATTTACTATTATATAAGGAGGCCCTTTAGCTTCAATTCAAGGTTAACATTTCACTGAATGTTAAGCTATTTTAATTTCTTTTCCTCAGAAAAAGTTTGATGCGGATAATGTGGAGCACTGGATTAAGGTAAGGTGAAATAAAGTAGTGGGCAGGAGGACTTACTGGGGAAAAAAGTTATATTTTACATTTTATATAGCGAAGCTTGCTTCCTAAGTATTAAATTCTGGAAATGTTTTACATGGGAATAAGCTCCGTTCAGCTCAGTAAGACTTAATAATTGTCAAGAATAAGATTGGGTTGTACACAATAACTGCACTTACTTTGTAATAAGTGCAGTTAAAATAACTAGCATTTTTTTCGGGATAGGACTATAGATTTACTTATACTCCAAATCATATGGAATATGTAAGAGCACTGCAGCCTAAATCAAAATTCCTAGTGCCAGTTAGAGTAGACCCACTGAATCAATTGTTGACTAATGTCAATACTTATACAAATCCCATTTATTCCATGAGTGTACTCTGTTTGGGATTAGCAATTAGATTTAGGCTTCTGAATTTAGTCTTTGTTTGCACTGGTCATAGATGGTTCAGAATATGGGCTGTGCAGATAAAATTGTATTAGTTCAAAGAGAGAGACAAAGATCCTGCCAATAATTGCACACTTACAGTACAATCCAAAATGTGGCTGAAAAGAGGAATGGAATGGTGGATTTGTCTCCACATCCGAAGCTCTGCCAGCTTGCAGTGGCCTGGACAGGAGTGTTAGTGATATCCTTTTTTACCTCTTCTTATTAAAATATTTGGGACTCCTGCACCAGTCCCAGGCAGGCATAGCTGAAGATCCAGTCCTGAGGACCCTCTGGGTATAAGAAACGCTTTAGATGTGGCTAGATCATCACTTTGCTTGACCACAGAATAGCTTATTTTGAAAGGGGCTGTTGCCTGGAACACCACCAACAGTACAGCAGTGGAGTTTTCTGTGGGCATACTAGGACTCTGTAGAGGTGGAGAGTCACCTTTACCTTATCCCATTCCCCTCAGTAACCTTGATTTGACAGATAAGATGGCTCTGTACATTCTAGAGGAGTGAGTTGCCAATCTGTTGCAGCCAAACACTTGGCACTCTAAAGACTAACAAATTTGTTATGGCGCAAGGGTTTTTTTTTTTTTGCTATCTATACATATTCTGAAATAAATTCGTTAGTCTTTTAGGTGCTTCAAGATCTTATTGTCCACATATACCCTAATGCAGCCACATTTTCTATATGTTCTTAGCTGCATGTTGCATTCTAAGAAGTGACCTAGTATTCCTATTTATTTTTAAGTTGATGAATCTCTACTACATTACAGTATGGATTAATGCTGACTATACTAAGAATTTGTTCATACCTCTTAATAATATTTCATATATTCTTTACACATTTTTTAATCTCTCATTTTCTTTTTTCATAGAGAGTGGAACAAGCCTCTGAGTATGCTGTTTCTGAGGCCTTTTCCTTAAAAAAGACATCTTATACCAGAGGGCTTCGTGGTCCAGTGCTGGATTTGGAAACGACAGATCAGCTACTGGATCATGATGAGGCATATATAGAAGGTATTTGCTAAAAGTGGGCTGTTAACTCTGTTCAGTCCATAAGAACATTTAATAATTTTCTAAATTCACTGCCACATCTCAGAAGAGCTGCATATTTGACAGAAGATTTGGAGGGACTTTTTCCTGGAAAAACAGACTGTTTTTCCCTATTCCAAAGCTGGATTGCAGAGTCTGTCTGTCTGTGTTTTAACAAGTTCCATCTTTTCTCTGTATCCGAGACTGCTGTAGTTTGGTTACCTGTGCCAGCATTGGTGGTGGTTATTATTGGCAGAGGGTGCTATTTATTCCCACATACCGGTACACTTGTCAGTGTTGTGTCTATGATTTTCATGGTGTTGATTAAATAGATGTCATAGTTGTAAATAGATTTAACTGGATAATGTAAATAATTTAAGATCTTAATTACTTTAGATTTTTTTTAAAATATTTATTATTTTTAACATTACTGCGTGTGTTTTATAATGTATTTGCATCTCTTGGGTTCAAGGAAGTTTAAAATAACTAATCAAATGTAAATAATACAAACAAATTTAAAAAATCAGGAATAAAGACCTTAAGCAAACATACTTAGAAGTATAAAAGATTTCAGTGGAACTTGCTTCTGAGAACATGTTTTTCAGTAGGAAGTTCTTAACTATTTTACAACTTCAGCTTTAGTTGGCTCTTTTCATCTAAGTAAAAAATGTTACTGTTTCATTAATGTAGCTCAAGAACTGCTTAGTGACTGGATGAATTCCAAACTGAAGCTGGAACTAATGAGCGATCAAGAAGATGCTGCTGGAAATCCTGTCACCTCTGTTCCTTCCCAAGAGTCCTCTGTGGCCTTTCAGAAATGTGAAAAATTTGATGGTGAGAGCTTGCCTGGATTTCAAACGTAGAACTAGAGAACATGTTATGGTGATATGGAGCACATTGTAATAGGAATTTAATGTCAAAGTGAATGAATCTTGGTCGTCTCTCTCTCTGTATGTATGTATGTATGTATGTATATGTGTGTGTATGTGTATATATCAGTAATTTCCACTGATTGCTGGATTTAGCCCTGTATGTTCATGCATTCTATATATGATTTATGTATTATAGATTTATATGACTATTTGGAAGAAGAACTGGAAGGTAGCACAGTGCAAGATTTTTTGCAGCATCTCTTGCAAAGTGAAGTTGTAAACAGTGGTATATTGGAAAACCTTAGAACTGAAGATCTTAAAGAGAAAAAGAAAATGAGGGACCCACGAATTACTATGGAGTTAAGACATAAACAGGTAAGAGAGAGTGAGAAAGAAACCTTCTTTACATGACAAATTCCTTTATTAAAAAGTTGTACTTGTAAAGTGTGGTGCACACTTGTCAAATCCTGTTTAGCTCAGCTCAGTTTAGTAGTTCTGGATGTGGATTTGGGTTAGGTTGAACCCTAAACCACCGCTCCAGACATACCATACAGCTTCTGAAGCCTCTCCCGCTCAGCTATTCAGTGCTTTATGGGGAGCAACCAAGATCAGAAAAACATCTGAATTTCTCCCTGTGGCTAGATGCAAAATAATTACACCAGTGCTAAGATCCACCAGGTCCCTCCAGAGGTCTTAGTGCTGTTACAGTCATTTTATGTCTGGCTACAGGTATATAGCTCCTGATCCTGTCTGCTGTCCACAAGACATATAATGGCCATCCAGAGAGGGTTTTACCATAAGAAGTTTACAGTAAGTCATGGGAAGGCTTTGGGCACTGCAGAGGGAGGAAGGGAGACAGCTTCTGCAGCGTCCAAAAAAGGACATATGCAGGTGTAAGTGAAATTTATGTATGCATATGTCACATACAGAATGCTAGTGTGCTGTTAGGTTTGTTAGGTTTTGCCTAATAGAATAGCTTATTGAATATCTGTGGTATTGTAGCTCACTTGGAGTCAACACTAAATCATTGATGAATTGTCATACAAAGAGAGGGCTGATGTTACTGTAGATCTGGATCCTTCCATCTGCTTCTGTGGCACCTCTCCCCATACATGCCTGACTGAAGATTGAAGTCTTCAGGAGGAGGGATTTCCCCCCATTGGGAAAGTCAGTACATTGTGTGAGGATATGAGAAAAGGCCTTCTTGGATGTGGCACCCCCGTTGTGGAAATCCTCCCCTTGAAGATCTAACTAGTGCCAACTCTGGTTTCATTTTTATGCCAAGTGATGTTGTGGCTGTTCATTAAAGCCTTTGAGGCCTACATGATTCATTCTAAAATGTTTGTGTGTATGCTTTAAACCAGAGCTTCCCAAACTTTTCATGTTGGTGACACACTTTTTAGACTTGCATCATTTCATGGTACAGTAATTCAGTTTTACTAGCAAACCAGAGGTTGAACTAACCTCTTATAAGAGATACAGACACATACATAAATTGTAATAACAAAATGCATGGGGACACAACATATCTCATCAAAACCTTTCATATATTCTAAAAAATTTATGGTTTATAAATAACATACATTTCCAAGATTGTAAATGACATACCTACACACTTCAGGCAACAACCTAACGTGTCGTGGCACACCATTTGGAAAGCCCTGCTTTAAACTATTGTTATCTTTTAAACCTGCTTTAAGTTGTTAACACATTTAATATATTCTTAGACTTTTAAAAGTATTTTTACTGTTTTAAATTATTTTAATCTGTTTATATTGATTTTGCTTATATGGTACCATGAGTTCACATGATGCACGGCAGGATAGAAATGTATGAATGAATGAATGAATATTTTCAGGAATGACCTTTGTGTTCATGACCAGTATTTCTGCACATGCCAGTTATGGAGGAAGTTCCCACACTCTTATCACACAGCATTTTTTATGCGCAAAGGCGCCTGGAGCGTTGCACAATTGTGAGGAGTGATCTGCATAATGCACTCACAATCGCGCAACGCTCCAGAGGCCAGCAGGTGCCAATTGTGCACCTTTTCATTTTGGGCTAGAAGCCGAAAATGGTGCGCAATCGCACATTGCTCTCGGGCCCCGTGCGCCCTTACCTGGTGTGCAGAGCCTCCGGAGCTGCACCAGTCACACTTCCTGCCGCAGCGCAGCCTGGGAAGGAAGAGGCAGGGCTCTTGCGCAAACAGGCAGCTTGTGCGGAGCCGAAGGATCCCACGAGAGCCTCTCACCAGAGGCTGCTCACACGATCCCCGCACCCCAACGCCGGAAGAAGGTCGGAAAGGGCCCCACATGCAGCTCCAAGGACACTTTGCCATTTGTGTCTTCTCCATGATTTTGATATAGGAGGGCTGTCAAGTCCTAATGATGCCAACTGAGAAAGCGGGAAAGAAGAGTGTAACAATATGTCTGTAGGTTATATTTCTTCATGCAGTTCCTAAATGTGTACTGTTGTCTGAAAAGATCTCAGAAAGAAAGAAGTAATTTGCAAGTGTGAATTGACCTTCAGAATGTGCTAGTAATGCTTGGTTGCTGAGAGTCCTCTGACAATGTGAAACAACTGTGAAGGGGAGTGTGAAATAACTGCCTCACTCCTTTTATTCAGGTAAAAGAAAACCGGTTGAGACGAGAGAAAGAACTTGAACTTCTAAAACAAGAGAAAGTCTTGAAAAAATCTGCAGTGTTTGAGGCTCAGAAGCAGCTCCAGGAAGAGAAAAAGAAGAAGATTCTGAAAGCCAAAAGAGAAGAAGAGGAGATCCAAAAGCAGATGGTGAAGCTGCGAAAAGAGTTGGTAGATAGAAGGCATCTGATGGAAGAAGCACAGAAAATGTATGTTTAGAATCGAAACTTGGCATTCCAGGTGCATTTTAGATCTCTGGGCAAGCCTAAAATAACACATAATGGAACAGTGTTGCTGGCACTTTCTAGATCTGGCCAGTGTTTGGATAACTGAGAGGCTGGGAAACTTGTGCATATCTGTGAAGCTGGAAATGTCACCATGTGATACTGGGATGTATATTCCAGCCTGTTATGATGTATATTCCAGCCTGTTACTAATTTTAGCTGTTAATTCATCTTCGCTGCCACCACCCATTGAATTCTGAATACCTGGACAGTACAATGGGACTCTGTCCATTACATTTCAATCCCTAAGCTTAAGGATCTCCCTTTTTCCCCAGTCTATCTAGCGTTGGCGTGGGAAGGAGAGAAACAGGGTTCTTACAGAAAGTATTTATTCAAGGCATGCAAATGAACAAGACAATACACACATGGGAGGCTCCCCCCTCCCAGGCACGCTTAGTTACAAGTAGTTACAAAAAGAACAGATATGAAAGCACAAATACATTCTTTAGATCAGCCAGCTCCAAAATAACAGAAAAGTCCCTAACACGACTAGATAACTAGTTCTAGTACTCACAGATGTTCATAGCTTAGATGTTCTACCAGGACTGAAGCCAGGAGGTGCGGCCTATGGCCTACAGCCTGCTACTGGCAGTTCCTTTGTTGTTTCTTTGTTGTCCCTTTGTTATCTCTCAGCCACATGGCCTCGCAAGAAGTTTTATAACTTCTCCTTGGAAGCATCCTGAGGATGCTCACCTCTTTCCTTTTTGATTGGTCAGGTCTCACCCTGTGACCTATGATGCTGACCCACATGACCTATGATGCTGACCACACACTAAAATGTAATCTAATCCCAACACCTTATTAACCCTTGGTTTACCTGAACAGGGAAGTGTCCCCCTTTAGCTAAGTCTAGATAATGGGAAGCCCCATTATCACAATATCACATTGAGATCTGAGGGAAGGAAGGTAGAATGTTATTCTAACATTTTAGAATATGATTACTTAGATGGTATGAGACTTTCATTCTCTGAATGGGGAAAATATTTTAATTTTTCAGATATGGAAAATGAGTTTTCCTGGGTTCCAGAATTTCTTAGAATGCTTTTTGAAATGCATGTTCAGATGCAGCCAAATGCATCTTTATAAGGAGATTATAAAGCTAGCCTGCTGGCTTAGTTTATGTGAAGGAAAAGATCTGCTAACTGGCTTGTAATGATTTCCCAGTCCTCTTTTCTATACTATTTGCCTCTTAACTCCTCTAATACTGCCTTAATTTTCAGGGAAAGAAAGAGACACAGTTTAAAGAGAACTCAGAGGCTACTAGAATTTGGCCTGCTTCCTAGTGTGTCAGGCCATATAGATTCTGAGAAAGAAGAGCAAAAAAAGGAGAAACAAATCAAAATACAAGAGCTGCTGAACAAGGCTGATATTGCAAATCAGAAGGTGAGCTCTTTCATCTTGCTTATTAAGACAACAGCAGGTATGGTGGTGTGTACTGCCTGATATCTCCTGTTGCAAGCAAGGGCCACTAAATAAACAAAAGTTATGTCCATGGTTTGTTTATTGTGGCATCCAAACTTAGTACTTTGGCTTGTTGTTTTCCTGACAAGCCAGAATGAGCCATGATTTATGGCTCTGGCATACAGAGGAAAAGAGAAGCAAGGGCATCGGCAGTATGGCTGCTCATGAATAATAAGCCTGCTTCACTCTGGAACTCTGGCTTATTATAACATGCAAATTGGGTCTGTTTCAATATCTTGAAGCATACAGTTGTTTTTAGCTAATCTCATAGGCAATTCTCACAAAACAAAAGAAAATCTACCTGTCAGTTGTGTTAAGACAGCCTAAAGATTAATTATAGAGGTCTCAGGATTTTTCTCAAAAGATTAGATAGTGAAAAGAACAAGCGTATGGATTTTAACAAGTAGCAGTTGCCTTTATTGTGCAGATGAATGGCAGAAACAGGGGACATGGTTTGAAAACTTTCTCATTGTTTAATTTATACTTGGGAATAGTGGCTGTGCATAGAAGGCTTTTCATTACTAGGCAATAAGTTTCCTCTATAATCTTTTAAAGGCCTTTTTATTTTGCATTTTAAAAGGGAGAAAACTTACAACAAATGAATTTGTGAGTGCAAACTAGGCTCCTTTTTTGTTTTAAATATAACTATTTCAGAAAAAGTGAAGACAAAAGCAAATCAATCATTAAAGCAAAATATAAGAAGGAAACTTGTTTTGATGATAATAGGCTATTTGGAGCTGATCTTTATTTTGTAATAACAGTGCAATTGTGTGAATACAGGCTTGGGGAGAGAAATACAACATCAAGTGAATTGTAAAGACATTTGCTGCTGTTTTCAGAATGTAAGAGCTAATAACAATCAGTGGATGTGATGGAATATAGTTAGCTGATTTCTTGAATCTTCTCAGTGCAGTGCCTGCAGAAGTATTTCTCTGCCTGGTACAAACTTATTCTGGATCTCAGGCTTAAGATGGGAAAAGCTAGAGCTCTTGCAAACTGGAAATGCCAACTGAAGACTCTGCGAGCTTGGAGGGATCATGTATGGTCTCAGAAACTGGAGCAGGAGACTCAAAAAATGGAGGACCATCTTCGAGAACAGAACAGGTAGCAGTTCTTAATTTCTTCATGAGGAAATTGGTAGTGTGAGGAAAGTATATGGTACTTTGTTGGAACAGATACAATTTTTTTGTACCGCAAGCAAAAGGTAAAATGATATTCCCATTTTTAAATGGCATTGTTTAAAAAATTACAAGGAGATGTATGAATTAATAAAATGACATTTTGAACTTGCTTGGTTAAAAATTGTCACCAGAAACCTGCAACAAGTTCATACTGAAATGTACTTTTTAAGGAGATGATCTCCACTGAACCCCACTTTCTATAATACATTTGTATTGAATATGTTGAATTGCAAGAGGAAGCAGAACTTACATATAATGTATTTATCTCTCTCAGTAAGTCTAAGAGTAAAAGTTTTACTTATAATCACTAACCCTTTAATATTTGCATTAAACAATGCAACTAAATTTCCCATTGTCTGGTTAATCAAAGGATGATGATAAATGAAACGTGTATAAAGTTGTTGACTCTTTCTAGATGCTATTTAGAAGTTAAAGGAATGAGAACAAAACAGTGGTCTGTTGTCATCTTGCATCTTCCACTGTAAAATCCTGCTTGTCTACCCATATCCCTAGTTAACAGGAGTACTAAGATCAGATTTTTTTTTTAAAAAAATGCATCCACTAAATTCTGATAGCAAAAATTTATTGGACTGCCCTTCTTGTGCATAGATACTATAATACCAGATCCCTATTCAGATGGAATCTTTCCAGAATCACTAATAAAAGTAAAAAGCTTTGCAAGTACTAGGATTCACTGATCAATATTTTGAATGTAAATTTGTGGAGGCTCAAAGGCAGCTTTCTGACTTCACCGTTTGAAACTAGAGGACATTCTTGATATTGGGGAACATTATTTCTCTGCAAGTTATCACTGAGCTATTGCAAGAGTAGTTAAATGTATAATGAAAATGCTTTCCCCACTCTGGGGGAACACCACTGGTAGTTAAAAATGAAGACTAAGATGATGTGCCTTTGGACTTTTCTGTCCAGCTCAACTGCTTCTTCTTGACTTATGGTAAGGATTGTTTCTGCCAGGAAGTGTAGTAAGAAGAGGATGTACCATCTAAAATTTGAAGCAGGGCATCATTAAATCAGGTGAGCGGGGTGAGCATTCAAACCAAAGTAACCTGTGGCTAATTTTAGTGAATGTGTTTGTTTTAAGGAAAAAACAGTTGGCTACAGAATTTAATTGCAAATGCATTTTGCGCCATTATTTTGCTGAATGGCAACGCTGGAGTCGAGCAGAAGTGGAAAAGAGAGAACTAGAGTTGAAAAAGGAGGAAACAAGGAGGAAAATGGCAAAGCTATTAGAGGAAGTGGCCCTGGGGAAATTTGCTGTGGATTGCTCATCGGATCCCAAGAGACACCATGAGACAGAAGAAGCCATGGACCAGTCTGTGAGCCATCTGGAAGTGAATTATATTTTCACGTTATGTACTTTTGCACACATCTTTATTTACTTGTTTTAGTTAAATATTTGTAAATTCCTTACAAATGAAAAATTGTATGTGGCGTAGAACAATAATAAAAGATGCCGTAGAAAAACCACATTTACATTGTGCCCTCCAGATATGCAGGGGTTCTGTACCAGGAACCCCCAATGTGAAGCATCGTATCCATTATAGTCAGTGGATACAATGTGCATGCGCATGCTGTATCCATTGACTATCATGGGACACAATGCTTTGTGCAACCTCACATTCATGCAGAGGGTATGGTAAGCGGAGGGGGGGCACACTGTAAATTACATTATTCAGCTTATCTGTAAAATGATGGTAGACTAGATATACTAGGAAGGTTTTAAATAGATAAGTCTTCAAAATGCTTCCAGAACCAAAAATTATCAGAGCATGTCTTCTATAAAGAGGAAAGAGTATTCTGTATAGCGCCTTGCTCTGAACACGTACAGGTTGACTTCAGAGCATATGGGATCACCAGAAGGAATAAATGGCTTCAGCGATCAATGGGGCTATAAGGGTGGTCTAAGAAAGCTGCGTCTTGGGTAATCAGGTCTCAAGTTGTTTAGGGCTTTATATGCTAAAGAAAAGTAAGCAACCTTTTAAACTGTCCCCAGTCGCAAATCGGAAACACATGCATGCATGCAAATAGACGCACAGAGTCAGATAGGCTAGTCATCGCTCCCAGGTATAGCTTTTGATATATAATAAAGATTGGCACCTCACTGCAACTCTGGATATGGATAAACTGCATAGCAGAAATAAAACTGATGGGTGACTGCCTCACAGATCTCTGGCCTGTCACCTCTGACTTTTCCAAAAGTCATCTTGTAAAATTATTTGCTGTCTAGAAGTATAGAATTTTTTTTTTTAAACAGAAGTGTGGAGTGCATAGCTGATAAAAACATTCCTTCAGAGTTCTGTAGAATAAGTTATTTTTTAAAAAAGAATAATTAGGATCAAAGAGCTCCTGCATTCAAATTAATGTAGTTTTCTGTTTTCAAAGGCCGACAAAGAGAATAGTAAGTTCATATGAGATCTAGGCCCATGCCAAATTAGACTGTCCATAGAGTCCTGCGGGGAATGAGGCATAAGTGATGCCAGCACAAGAATACTACAGGTTGATGCACCTGCCCATTGCTGGCACATATCCTAGTTTATTATTGTATCTGAATGTAGCCAGAGGGTAGAGTCAGTGAGTTCTCCCAAAGCTGGCACTCTGTATTGCAGCACAATGTTGTGAGTTCGATACTGCAGGGCTCCAGGTTGACTCAGACCATTTCCACACGAGACTGTTGTAGCACTATGATTCCACTTTCAACATCCTAAGGAATCCTGGGGTTTGCAGATTAGGGAAGGGCCGGCCAGTGTAGGTGTAGGTCAAAACATCTGAAGGACCATAACATCCCCTTCCATTTGAGCATAACTATCTTTCAGGGTCCTGTCTTTTTTTCTACTTGTTAGTTTCATTTTCCTTTTGTCGTAGACAAAAGGGCAGAAGACTCTTAGATTCTTAAATACCATTTAAAAAAAAAAAGCCCCCTCCCCCCAGGAGTAATGCAACTGGGAGGTCATTGAGGCATTCTGGAATCAATTGTTATTTTGCGTCTTTATAAGAGAAAAATGCTTGTTGGCTGATGACAGAAATTGTAACTTGTCATAGTTCAGGGTTTCTCTTCCCCTTTCAGGTGGCTGAAATACCCCTATTACAGGGTGATACTGCGACTGGAAAAAATGAAAAAACAAATTCCTACTCTTTAGAGACAAATCAGAAATCTGACTTTCATTCACCTCAAAGGCCAAAATGGGCATGGCAGGTTACCCTGAAGCATGCTGCTTTAAATACTCAGGACTGTGCCATGTTTGGTAACCAAACAAGAAGCTGTTTGCAACATCTAGGTAAGCCAAATCAAAAATTGACCTCTGCTTTCTGGAGTCCCATGGAGTACCGCCATGCTTTCCAGCAACAGTTGATTGAAGAACAGAGACGACAGCTTCAAGAACAGCAAGAATTGATCCTTAAACTTCAGGAAAATGAGAGACTAAAAGCAGCCAGGGAGGAGGCTGCACGAGCCACGGCTGCTACTTTAGCACTGGACAATAATGTACCAAAAACGAGGGAAGGAAAGAAATCAAATTTTGGTAACACAGAGCCTTTAAGGTACTTTACTAATATCCTTTCAGAAACCTTGCTTTAAGACAAGGATGGGCAACTATGAGAAACTAGAGCCCCAGGAGACCTTGGAGGGCTGTACCTTCCACTGACAAAATCTCCAAAAATCTAGTAAATTTTTTTCCCCCCAAGAGCCCCTCAGTGGGTGTGGAGTGAATTGTCGACATGCTTTAGGCCCTCCCAGGCCTTTTTAGGTCCAAGACCAAGAAGTCAGCAGAAATCACTTATGGTTTTAAAAAAGGCCTTCCTTGGTCTAAAACCACTCCCCCACATAAATGTGGCAAGGCCACATAGAGCGCATTTTGGAGGTCTGGGGGGACATTTTTTGAGTCCCAGCTTGGGAGAAAAGTGGGATATAAATAAAGTGATGAATGGATTCTTTGACCACTGGGGCCTTATGTGGTTCACTGGCTGCACTTCACCCACTTCTGTTTTAAGCCAAAAAAATGTACTTGTTAGCTCATTAGATAGCTCATTGCATTGCCCAATGCAAATTGATAATATTCAGGTTTATTTTGTGCTATTTGTACAATATAGTTGAATAGTTTTTGCTGATAATAGTTTCGTGTATTAAAATGCCCTCAGTACAACAGTCCTTCCCAAGATGTCTCTTACTTCACAAATTTTAAAGCTATTTTAGCCAGGATCATGCTTATTATGCAGTGCTGCTAAAGACTGTGACATGAGGTTTAGTCACTCTGTTTCAAACTACATATAATTTATTCTTAAGAGCCATTGTGTCTGTAGCCAGCTTACTGGTTCTGCTTACTATGTTACCATATAAATAGAACACTTGAATGGGTATATGCAGTATTTATGCATTTAAAAAGTGAAAAGGAGAGGGGGCTGTCTTGGATTGGGAATGTGGCTTGTTGTTGTTGTGTGTATTCAAATCATTTGCAACTTACAGCAACCTGAAGGCAAACCTATCATGGGGTTTTCTTGGTGAGATTTGTTCAGAGTGGGTTTGCCTTTCCATTCCTCTTAGGCTGAGAGAATATGACTTGTGCCAGGTCACCCAGTGGGTTTCTATGGCTGAGTGAGAATTCAAACTCTGGCCTCCAGGGTCATATCTCATATTCATACCATATTGGCTCTCCATAATACAGTGAGTCCTCCATATCAGACAGCCTGAGAAGCAGTGAATAAGAGTTGTTATTGGTTTCTTTTCCTTTGTTTTGTTCATTATAGTATGATAATGTGGCTAGTTATTGTAAAGAACAACTCTTACTCAGTGCTTCTCAGGATGTCTGATGTGGTGGAATAGCAGTTATTTTTTCCAGTTTTTGCACTAATATTATGCCCATTGTGTACAATTATTTCTTTCCTGGAAACATGCCAGCAGCTGGCATCAGGTTAAGACCACCAGTTTGTGCAGCACTGCTCTAGCTACTTTGAAGTTTGAGGTGGTATATATATTTTGGAAATTTCTGACGTACCTGTGAGTCCGTATGTGGAGCTTAGCTGAATCATAATTCCCCATTAAATTATGAAAATATACCACTGCTTTATAAGTGCAGAAAAAAAATGTGATATATAATTCAGAGTTCAGTCACTGTTCCTGAAGCTATAACTGTAGGTTAACAGTTTATGTGAGCATTTTGTGCATGAAAAGAAGCCATAGGATGGACAAAAGAAGCCATAGGAGTAAGTGAAGCTCAGTAGCCAACTCTTTAATTCGTTCTCATGACTAGCAGAAATAGAATAAATTATGTAAAATCAGGTTAAAATATGCAGATTTTTAATACTTCACTGATTTTTTTTTAAGCTAGAACAGTGTAGGTTATGTTGGTGCAGATTTGTAATTGCAAAGCACACACTTGATGCTGGAGTTGACTTATAGAGATGAATGTTAAAAGGAAACATAAAATGTAGTTTTCAGAAAGCTGTCATAAATAAATCAGACAGCTGCAGACAGGACAGAAAGAAGTAGGTTTTGATGTTGACATGAGAGCCATGTTGAACCATGGAACCAGGTAACAAATTATAAGGCCAAGTTCTGAAATCTCCACTTTTGGTGGCTGAATAGTAATTTTCCAGGTATGTAGACTACATCTCATTAAATGAACTACAGTGTACTGGGTTGAATTTCATTCTGGAAACCCTTTTGGTTTCGGTGTACAAACAAATATTAATAGATTCACTTCTGTTCCTTCTCAGTGAGGCAGAGAATGGTAGTTAACATTGGCTTGTATCCAGTAGAAGTTTTGCCTTAGCAGAACATGCTTTCACTTGCTTAAGTTGGCACTGATCCCTCTTCTCACACTGCAGCCTTCTGTGCCATATACTTTCCTATTCAGAGGAAGATTGGGGAGAGGGCCTGAAAACTGGGGTGCTTCAACTTACATATGCAGATATATTTTCTACCAATGTAGGGAAGGAAAAATTAAGTCTTGTGTGTGGACTCTAGACCTCTGAAATCAGCTGAAAGGTATCTGAATTGTCACCAAAATGCACCAAAACATGGTAATTTGGGCTAATTTGCTTCCTAAACCCTGCAGTGGGGGAAAAAAGAAGGAATGAAAACCAGATAAAATCAGAATATACATTTGGCCACTTCCAGGTTGTCAGAAGGGTATCAGTGAAGCCTGTGGGGGTAAACATTTGGGGGATGGGGAGAGTGTCATTGCACATGCTTGCACTTAGGGAAGGCTTTTTCTAGATTCAACCCAGTGTTCCTACAAAATGGAAGATATTTATCCGTTCTTAAGAGCATCAGGAGCAAGAATCCCTGCTGACCCCTTATCTTCCTGTATTATTACTTTCTCCAGTGCTGATTTGTCTCACCTTCTGCTATCACAACATATGTTATGACTTTTACTTTTCTTACATATTTGGTATACGCTTTATTTTTCTTTTTGTACCAACTTTTATTTCTTATTAGATCAGAAAAATCCCAGCTATCAGTCCAAAGCAGAAAGAACCTGAAACTGGTATCTACATCTCATCCTTTACTCAGAGGTACATTCCTGAACTTTATTGAGTCTGTTCCTGGAATGTTTATGGAAACCTTCAGTAAAAAAAAATTAGGCCTGAGTATTTTACCATAACCTAGCACATCCTAACACCTGTTTGAACCTAGGTGTGATGGGCTTCATTAGCTAGATGTGACCAGTTGTTAAACAGTTCATACAACTGGTTCAGTACACACATGTACTGAAGCCATTTCATATTGTTTTCAATACACAGTACATAGTTGTGAGCCTCTGTCCTCAATCACAGGGATTGTGTAATACAGCAGACAGATAAATTTTTATTTTTTATTTATTTTTAAAGAAATCTCAAATCCAAAAAGAAAAAAAATGCAGGAATAGCCAAAGTATGAAATGTTTAATAACATTTATCAGTTGAAAATATATCCACCAAAACATGGCTGAATTTCCATTTCTTCTACACCAAGATGAGGAAGTTTTTTTGAAAAAGGGCCAAATGTGCAATTCTCTTTGAACTACAACAGTTTGGTCAGTCGCTTTATCCCCTCATGTTTTGAAATACAGCTCCCACTGTTCCTTTCCATTGGTTATACTTGATAGCACTGGTGGAAATTGAAAGCTAAAATACCTGGAGAGCCACAGTGTCCCCATCCTTGAATTCAGCAAACCTTTTCTTTCCTCTTGTTGACCTCACTGAGAATAGGCTGAGGTCACCACATTGTGACAACACATGGATGCTCACATTTTTAGATGATTTGTTGTTACTCTTGTATTTCAGCCAATCTTGAGAAAGACTAGGGTAAGGATAAGAAAAAAAAGAGATCAAAAGAAAGACTAGGGTAAGAAGCAATAATAGCTCAGAGAAATTACAATGCTTACCAAATTACTACCTCAAAGATGTGCATAAAATGCAACATCTCTTGCTTGATAAATCTAATGCTCATAGCTGCTTATGCTAATACTAGTATAATAATAATAATAAGCAATATTATTACTGTTATCATTCCTTAACTCATGTCTGACCTTGTACTCTCAAGTGTTTACTTCTCTTTAATTACCTATATACCATGTAAGACCACATGGAAAAAAAATACTGTGTGAAACATGGCATTACATTGTCCAGCCTTTTCAACTGATAAGAAAACTGCCTTAAAATATGTTTTGGTGTGTAAGACCCTTATTAGACCAAACAAAGAGCACAAGTGTGTGTGAAAGCTTTTCAGATCTTCAGACACTTCATCAGACAAAGTAATGTTCAAAGGCAAAAGTGAGGAAAACATGTTGAGGGAGCTGCAGAAATTGAAGTTGGGCCTGTTATGGGCTTGGCTATGTGAAACCTTAAACGATCACATGAGCTGCTCAAGCTTCATTTGAATATTTTCAGTACTCCCCTTCAGTTCATTTTCAATATTTTTGTCCTTTTTCTAAGAAAGTGTAACTTTGATCATTTAATGTTAGTTAAATTCTGCTGCAAGCAGAAGTGACCACTGTCCTCTACTTGAGAAATTTTAGTCCAATACAAGTTGCCACTAGATAGAATGTAGTGCTGAATTTAAAACATGTTCATCCTTATAGTCTTCACTTTGCTGTTAGAAGTTCAAATCAGAAATACATTTGCAATTTTGCCTTGATCCATGGAACTATATTCTTTTTCTTTTTTAGCTATGGAAGAGAGAGCAATTCAGCGAGCAGAACGGAGAAGGGAATTGGAAGAAACAAAGAGGAAACGGGAAGAGGAGAAGCTTGTAAGTCCAACTGAATGCTGACTTAAGTTGACATTGAGGCAATTTTTTAAAAAGACAGCTTAGTCAAAATGGTTTAACTCCAATTATTTATTTAAAAACAAAAACCAGTCTTATATGAATTATTTCAAAACTGAAATTGGTATATCCCCTAACAAGATGAGAACTGGGATTTTCAACTGGACTAAATTGACCTTATATTTAAGCATTAGCCAGGTAACCAAAGGTGACAAGATGTGGCATAGGAGTCTGAATGCAGCCTGTCCCTCTTCTGGCCTAGATAGAGTAACCACACAGGGTGCCAGAGGTCAGGAGTCCCCATAGTCTACATCCAGCAAAGAAATGCAGTGGAGCTACACTCCTTTGGTAGTTCCTCATACTAATTATTTTAAAATAAAAATAGATTTTATAGTTTTCACACCTAAAGCAAAGGTTTGTCTAGGAAAATACTCAGCATTTCCTTTCATAATGCCCAAAAGGGGTTATGCCACCATCCACTTCTGCCTTTTGTCACTAATGGAGCCAAACAGATGCCTCTGAGAGACTAACAAGCAGGGTAAAATGCACTGTCCTGTTGTTTGTTCCCAACCTCTTGCTTTCAACTTCTTGTTCTCCCTTTAAACAGTCATTTGTCATTGCTAATAATGTTTGATGGCATATATACCACAAGTACTGGAAATTACTCATTCTGAAAAAAAGCTTACACCAGTTTGGTGCTTCAAGATAGAGGGAAATATATTGTAGTTATCCTTTACTAGTGTAGAATTTTTGGCTAAAATCCTGTGATGATTTGGGGACTGAAAGGCAGCATGATAGTGTGTCCAAACAAACTCTTGCAGCCAAAAGTCCATAGATGGCTGAGGGAGAGTGAAGCTGCACCAGCAGTTGTCCAGCTGCCCTTGCATACCCAGAGCTAAGGACATTGTGCAAGGAGGTACTGAATACTTCCTTGCACAAAACCCAAAGAGAGTTGCATCAGCATAAGTCACAAACAGGATTCTAGCCTCTATATTCCTGTGGGGTAGGAGGGGAGATTCACATGTGATGAGTTTTCTTATTTCTTTTAGGCCCAAATGCAGGCTGAAGAGGAAGAGCGTCAAAGGAAAGAAGCAGCAGAAAAGGAGGCTCAGTTAGAAGAGAGACGGAAGGAAAGGAAATTGCAAAAAATGGTGAGCAGATTGTTGTGCTAGTTTCTGTTCCATACTTCTGGCCCGTGAAAGCAGTGGTCATAATTAGATATTGAGTAGCACTTTGTAATGAGCAGTAGATATCAGTTTAATTCATCAGGACTCTTTAGAGAAGGAGAAAGCACCATTACTTTCATCCTTTTCTCATAAGACCCATTCTATATATCATTTCTTCAAAACAGAACTAGTGTCACTTTTTGAAATAAAATCCATGGCCCCATCTAATAAAAGAGGATATTGCTATGGAGATAGCTTTCCTTTGAGGATGCCAAGTTTTGGGTGGCAGGAGGCTGAGCTTAAGCACTTTCATCTTCAGATTTTGGAGAAGCCTTCAGTAGTCTTCCCTCCCTGCTGCTGCCCTCACTGCTTATTTCATTTGTTTCATTCTTTCAGTTTATTCAAACTACTGCCCAGAAAGAGAGGGCAAGCAGTTGGACACTTTCACAGCTAGTTCACGATCTTAATGATACCAGTTGAAGAAAAAAGGAGGAGGCAGAGGCATGGAGTTGGGAGGAAACAGGGCCATGGATTTCTGAGAATCAGAACAGCCCTCTACTGGATCCTGGGGCTCAGCTAGTCCCAACAGTGCTGATCCATAACATCAGCCATGATGATGGCAGACAGAAGAAACACTGTTGATCCATTTAAAATGGTGCAGGTTGCCATAAGGGATTCTTGTGTCATAGTGCTGGAGTGTGAAAGGAGGAGGTGGGCTAGATCTCCCAGAATTCTGTGAGTTCAAGTTCAAAAAAAGGTACATTTCCAAGGTCTGCATGTCTGTGTATATGCCTTCAAGGTAACCTTTGAAGATTGACTTATGGCAATCCCATGAATTTCATAGGGTTTTCTCAGGCAAGGAATATCCAGAGATGGTTTTGCCATTTCCTTCCCATGAATATGTAGCCTACAGCACCTGGTATTGGTCTGCAGTCTCCCATCTGTTAAAACTAGTGCTGACCTTGCTTAACTTCCAAGATCAGGAGGGATCTGGTATGTTTAGGGTATTTAGGCTATCTTGAACTATAGTATATTACAAAATTTACCAACATTTACTAGACCAGCAGAAGACATTTAGGTATCTACTAAATGTGGGACATCTGCATGATATAACTGCCATGGATATACACATGGAAAAACTAGTTCAGAATGTAGAACAAGCTCTTTCAACAGAGAACTGTAGGTTATCCAAGTGCAAACCAGGGGTGGCTCTGCCTAGCTTCCAAGATCAGACCAGATTTGGTTCCTTCACGATATTTATAGGACCATCTAATATGGCATTCATGATTCAGTCCTTAGCTGGTTCACATCTTATCTCTCAGGTTGGTCATTTAATGTGCTAACTAGGAAGTCATGTATTTTCTTCTTTTCCCTTTCTGGTTGCAGTTCCACAGGGTTCTGTTCTGATACCTTTATTGTTTTTTCTCTATAGACTGTCTTTAGGTAATCTTATCAATTTGTATGGTTTTCAATATCATTCTTATGCTGATAATACTCGGCGCTATTTCTCCTCTCTTCTGGCATTGAACATCATATTACAGCATGTCTTTCAGCTGTGTCAGCATGGCTGTTTCATTGTTGCTTAAAACTTAACTTAAAACTTTGTCCAAAACCTTCTTTACAATATACATTCTCCATCACTATTAATAATGTTCCCATTTATCCTGTGAAGGGAGTATGCAGTCTTGGTGTTATTTTTGACACTTTTTTTTCTTTTGTTCCTCACATGGAGGCTGTAGCAAAGATCTTTTTGTTATAACATTGCCAAAATCAGACCTTTTCTTTATGCTTCCTCTGCTAAGACCTTAGTTCATAGCATGGTCATTTCCTGTCTTGATTATGGCAGGTGTCCCATATCCATGAGGAATACATTCCTGAACTTACTGTGCATAATGACAAATGAAGATAATGAAATGCTGTTTTTTCAATGAGATGAACGATGTAGGAATTGAGATGAGTATACAGCTTGGAGAGGAGAGCTTGACAGAACTTCAGAATCTAAGAGAACAAAGGCTTTGTAGCCATTATTTACAGTCCAAATCCAGTGTGCAACTGATAAAAACATAAAACAAAAAACATAAAAATTAACCTGTGGTCCAGAAAGAGATGGGAACAAAATGTTTTCAGGCTGCACTTCAGCATGGATAAGTGAAACCATGAATACTGGTCACATGGATATGAGATACTTACTGTATTGTAATCCTCTTTGGGCTGGTCTTCCATGATCTCACTTTAGTCTTCTAGTTTCCATTCAACAGTCTGTTTCTAAGATTATCTTTTTCGCCCATCATTTTGTTCATGTTACCCATTCTTGATATCTCTTCATTTGTTACCCATCCCTTCTAGGATTCAGGCTAAGCTTCTTGGTTTAACAGTCAAAGTCCTGCACAAACTAGCTCCTTCCTATCTTTCATCCCTTATTTCTTTTTACAAGACTGCTCGATATCTGCATAGTAGGAACTATCCAATCTCAGTCCTGCACAGCTGATAAATCAAACAAACTGAATATCTCCCAGCTTGTTACTTACTTCCAGGCAGTAAGCAAAGAGTCATAAATAAAGTCCAACATAAACAAAGTCCAGCAGGGTTTCACAGCAAGGGAGCGTCCAAGGTCAATCGGAGCATTTGTCAAGGCATCCAGCAAGGTAGCAGGTCAGATAAGCTCTGAAAACTCCTGGAGGGGAAGGACGCCAGCTAAATTGACCCAGAGCCTAGCACAGCTGTGCCTTGATTGATTGTTGCCAGTTATAAATTCTGAGAGCGATGCTGAGTCTCTGTTTGCTGCCTGTGCTGTGTGAAGCTGGGTCAAGGTAAGTGTTCCTCTATATCTGAAGAGGCAGGACTCTCTGTTGGAGCTGGCACCATCCCGTTCTGTTTCGGACACTATAACCTCTCTCTGTACAGCAGGTGCTGGCATGCCTTCTGTTTCAGCCTCTGGCATGCCCTCTGCTTCAGACTCTGAGTCAGAGTCCATGCTCTGGAAGCAGGGCATGACAGGAACTTTAGGTTTCTCCCCCAACCAAGGACTTCCTCTTCCTTAGCTCAGCTTCACCTTTTCTTACACGGGGCTTTGTACTCTTCAAATTGCCTCCCTGAACATTTGTGGACTGCTCCTTTCCTTTTTATTTTTAAATCTTGTTTAAAGCTTGTTTTCCAAAGCTTTTGGAGTTTAGTATAATGTTGTTTGATAATTTTGTATAGTCTGATTACATGTACTTGTTCGTTTGTTTTATATTATATTGGATTTTTGGTATTTAACTTGGATTTGTTTTGCAATTGAATAGTATAGCTTTATTATACCTTCCTTCCCTCCCCTTTGTGTTCATGTGTGCATGTACATATTTTAGATTGTACACCTTTGGCAGGAACCACTTGGTTTTGGTCGCTTTACTTGTAAAATGCTAGGTACATAGATGGTGCTATATAAATAAATATAAAGATGGAAATGATGATTGTTTATGAAGAACTTGGTCAGTATTGCTGTTCATCAACTACTGTGGTTAGACCTGGGAAAGAATTTCAGTGATTATTTTCCCTGGAGTACTGTAAATATTTTTAAATTTTCTAAATATTTGTAATAGTAACTTATCAATATCTAGTCTGAATACCCTAAAGGCACCAGTTCCCATCTGATCTTGGAAGCTAAACAATGTCAGACTTGGTTAGTACTTCGACGAGGGATTGCCAAGGAATACCAGGTACTGTAGTCTATATGTGGAGGAAGGGAATGACAAACTATCTCTGAATGTTGTGTCTAAGGAAGCTGTGAAGTTCATGAAACGCCCATTTATTCATAGGCAACTTGAAGGCACATACCTCAGAATAATAATGGTAACACCAGTTTGACAGATGAGTGAAACTGCTATGCATACCCAATAAAAGGAACTGTATCTTGAAAAGGCTTTCAGTGTGTTCTTAGTAGCAGCTCATTTATAATGCTAATAATTAGCAAACATTTAAGATGAAGTATCCTGATCCTATGAACTAATCTCTTCTGCTTTATTAATAACAGAAAGAACTGGAAAAGCAGAGAAGGTTAGAGAGAGAGCAGCAGCTGTTATCAAAAGCAGTGGAGCATTATAATAAGGTCCTTCTCAAGAAGAAGGGTCTGGAGCCCTGGAAAAAGCTGATAGAGCAAACCCAGGAAAATGTGGTAGTAAGTACTGGAATAGAAATAAGCATCTTGAAAGAAGTGTTGGCTTTGTGTGAACATGAATCCTGGGCCATCCTCTCATTCTTCCTTAGGGCAAGAGTCATTGCTGAGTGTCCATCCAGTGAAGCAGAAAGGTGCCTGAATCCACTTAAGCAGGAAGGGAGCCACTCCCTTCTTTCCATTTTGTCTGATTTTGTCTGACTCTGATGTATGGGTAATAGGAAATTACATTGCCTCAGTATATTTTTATGAAGGGATAGCTGGGATGAAGATTAAAGAAGGGAATCACCATCACCAGCGCAATATAGAAAGAACAATGTTTTAGAATACTTTCTTCCATTGTTTCTTCACTGATGTGAATGAGAGAATTCCTCATTTCGGTTCATCAGGTATAACTGTAGGATTTTTATTTACTTTATATGGGATAATTTTAATCTAAATTTTAATCTAAATTTAAATACACAGAGAGCCAGTGTAGTGTAATGGTTTGAGTGTTGGATTACGGCCTTGGAGACTAGAGTTCAGTTTCCTGCTTTGCTGTGGAAACTCACTGGGTGACCTTGTGGGCATCACACACTTTCTTAGCCCCAGAAAGCCTCATGATAAGTTTGCCTGAGGGTCACCATATGCCAGAAATGACTTGAAGGCACACAAAAACAATTTCACTATATGAGTATTTTACTTACTGTGTTGTTAGACCACACTGGGCCCCCTGGATGAACTTGAAAACAAATAGTGGTTAGCTACACTCACATACACAGAGATGCACATGAGAACAGGTGCACTGATGGAATTCAGTCCACATCTAAACACATTTCATGCTGCAATGTAGGATGGGGGACTTGTGGCTGGATAACAGTACATGTGAGAGATCTCGGAGTCTGGGTGGACCACAAGCTGAACATGAGCCAGCAGTGTGATGCAGCAGCCAAAATAGCCAACACAATTCTTGGTTGCATCAATAGGAGTATGATGTCTACATCAAGGGAAGTAATAGTACCATTCTATTCTGCTTTGATTATACCTCATCTGGAATACTTTGTCCAGTTCTGGGCACTTCATTTCAGGAAGGATATTGACAAGCTGGAGTGTGTCCAGAGGAGAGCGACCACAACAGTGAAGGGTCTGAAAGCCATGCCTTATGAGGAGTGGCTTAGGGAGCTGAGTATGTTTAGTCTGCAGAAGAGAAGGTTAAGAGGGGACATGATAGCCATGTTTAAATATTTGAAGGGATGTCATGTCAAGGAGTGAGAGGGCTTGTTTTTCTCTGCTCCAGAGACCAGGACAAGGAGCAATGGATTCAAGCCGCAGGAAAGGAGATTCCACCTGAACCTCAGGAAGAACATCCTGATGGTCAGAGCTGTTTGGCAGTGAAATATGCTGCCTCACAGTGTGGTGGAGTCTCCTTCTTTGGAGGTTTTTAAGCAGAGGCTGGATAGCCATCTGTCAGGAGTGCTTTGAGTTGTGTTCCTGCAAGGGTTGGACTGGGTGGCCTCTGTGGTCTCTATGATTCTCTTGTGTAAAAAACATATTTCAGTTGCAGGATAGAGGTAGGTAACAAGAAGAAATGATCTGTTAAAATATAATACAGTGGAAATACAACGATAGTGGAATGAAAAATCATGAATGGAAGTAAAACTGTAGTTCAGTGGTGGCAATAAGGTGGGGGAATGTGTGTTCTTCCACACAATGTTGGACTGTGACTTCATCAGCCCTAGCCTATATGGCAAGTGAGAAGCGTATGGGAGTTGCAGGCCAACAACATCTGGTGGGCTGCATATTATTCCCCATCCGTATTTTAACAGTAAAGTTAGAATGGTGTTGCTTGTTATGGGGCTTCCATAGCTGCAGGCCCTAAGCAGTCATTTGACTAATTGCCTCTCTTTCTTGGTTTCTGGACTCAGGTGGCACAGAAGCACCATTGCATTGGACTGCAAAGAAAGTGTCTGCTTGCCTGGCTTCATCATATGCAAGAGATTCTGGCTGGGAAAATAGTTAAGGCTGAAAAGCTTTATTCATCTCTATTGCTCCGACGGTACTTCAGGATCTGGATGAAGGTAAGCAGTAGCAAAATTAATTTTGAAACAGCTTTAAGGGTGTGAATGCAGCCTCTCTCAGGAGATTCTTATCTAGGTTTGCAGTGAAGACTGAGGGATTCCTTGTTCTCTCAAAGTACACTGTGGAATAATGTGCGGGGGGCAGGAATGAATGGGTAGGCTGACCTGTAAAATTTTCCATCCAGCATAGCATTGGCTGTGAGAAACCTTTATTTAGTTATTTGTTTCTCTCATTCATATGCCACCCAAGAACATTCTCTAGGCAAGAGAAAGCAAGACATAAAGGCATGGGCTATCGAAACCATCAGGAAGCCTTTTTATTAAAGCTCATTAAAGCACTGACATGGTATGGCTGTGAAAACAGTGCTTGCGTTTCCACTGGAAGCTGGATCAAAGCAAAATTACACTGTTGTCCCAAGCTATACTCCCCACAGCATGAACATACAGCATCTTCCTCCTCTAGGATACTTGGAATGAAAGATTATGCCCTTACTAATTTAAAATAGAAGCTAAAATTCTCAAGATGCTGGATTTGTCATCAGAAATATAATTTTCCCTCCCCAACGTTTTTTATCTTGATCTTCTGTTTCCTTGCTTCTTTCTTACTCTTCCTGTGTTGCTGTACACCTGTGGAAAATTTAAATTTTGCCATAATTCCATACTTTCCTTTGGTTTGTTTTCTAGTACAAGGAATACTTATCTGGTCTGGAAGAGGATGCAAGAAAGCACCATGAAAACTCTCTTAAAAAGAAGGTCTTTTGGGCTTGGTTTGATGTGTTCAGTGAGGAGAAGAGTATACAATGGGAAAAACAGAAGATTGCAGATCAATATAGTGACAGGTAAATATATAAACCATATGGTTTTCACTTGGGAAATATTGCAAAAAATGTTTGCTGCTGCTTCTGTGTAAGTCCTTATTACCTTACTGGTGGCACACAAATGTAATGCAACTCTTGATTCTGCTATTCTTTACTCACAGTAGTTAGGACTAGAGAGCGCGTCACAAATCTGGTGGTGTCCAATGAGTCTTGACTGTTCTTTTGTTCTTTACGCTCACGTGGATCATATATTTAAATATGTTGATGTTTTTGGTGTCCTGTAAACTGTTGAGGTTATCCTCTATTGATTTTAATGCTGGCCTTGAAAACTTTTTCATAAACTTTGAAAATTCACTCCAGACTTTGAAGGTGAAATGTTGAGTTTTATTTGCCTGTGTGGTAACAGGCCATATCATGAGAAAACATGACTCACTAGAGAAGACAATGATGCTTGGTAAGGTAGAAGCCAGTAGGAAAAGAGGAAGACTGCATGACAGATGGATAGACTCAGTCAAGGAAATCATGTCCCTGAATCTGCAAGACCTGAGCAGGGCAGTTGACGACAGAATAGTTTGGAGATCTCTCATCCATAGGGTTGCCGTAAGTGAAGGTCATGGTTAGCAGCAACCACCAGACTTTTTAAAAAGGAAGAAAAGTTAAAACAAAAGGTGGCCAGACTATTTGCTAACTGGGGACACATTAATAAGATTAATGTTTTCCATGTAGGCTAGATGATTTATAGTTGTGAATTTAGGGCAGAAGTTTGTGTTACAGAGCAAAGATGAGATTCTCAAATCATCTTTGTAGCTCACTGTTGAAGGTGGGGATGGCAGTTGCAAAGCAGACAGATGTGGTGTGTGGAAACAACTGACTAAACAGGAAGGGATAAGCACATGCTCCAATCTACCATTTCTACTTGTTTCTTTTCTTACTCAGGTGAGCTTTGAAACTAGAAAACACCTAGCAGCACGCACACAGATAGAAATCTTGGTGGGGGTTGTTACTTGCCTATTTCTAAGATTTAGTCCTAAGAGATGATGGCACAGATACTAAATTCACTTATGCATTGAAGGCAAACTATGTGGTCCACACTTTAGTCTTCTTAGCAGATGATAGTGACACTGTCCTAATTCTGTGCTGGGTCTATACCTTTTTCCTTTTACTATTGTTCCCCTTGCTGGCACAGATATCCATGGGAGTAAGGGGAAAGAAGGTTTATGTGCTCATCAAAGGCTTAGGATCATGAATAAAGGATTTAAGACAAGGTTCTCATATATTGCCTTTACCCTCCCCTCAACAAATGACTGATAACCATACTTGAGACCTGATATCAGAAAGGAACTTTTAACTCTTGCAGGAGATTTTTTTTTATTTGTTTGTTTTGGCAATCTAATGGCAAAGCAATAGTACAACAGCTCCTCTAACTCAACTCCCTTCTTCAGATTCTTCCATGTTCTCTAGCTTGTGAAGGAAATTGGTTGTTACTTGGAAATACACACACCAAATTAAAACAAATAACCAACATATGAATAGGTAGTAAAGGCTGTTGCAGTTTGGGTCAACATTCTGTTTTTAGGTATCCATGAAAACAATCAGAGTAAGAAGAAAGTGTTAGTAGTAATAGCTCAGAAAATGATCTGCCAGTTTCATGCCTTTGGAACTGTGAGCAGGACAGATTTGTTCCCACTTTGGGTCTCCCTCAGCTTCTATCCCATTTGGCCTAGAGAACAACAGATTTCACCAGTGTCACTGAAGTCTTTCCTGTGCCCAGACTGAGGAAGTGAGCAACAAAGTGCTCCTACCACTTTATGATCATTTCTGCCTCTGAAGAACTAGTCTATTTAAAATTGTTTGTTGTCAAATTCTGTTTTGTAAAGAATGTGGAAGACACAGCAGTTATGTACAGCAGTGTATGTCTTAACAAACATGTATGTCTGTTATTCTGATGCTCTTCCATTGTTTTCTCCATCCATGCAATATTTTGATACAGGAGGATAATGCTAACTGTGTTCAGAGCCTGGAGGCAATTTCCAGCACTATTGAAAGAAGAAAGGGAGAAAGAAGAAAGACTGGAACGATTAAGGAGGAGAGTGTCTGAAATTCTGCCAGATTTTCGAACATGACAAATGCTTTCCAGACAAGAAAAAAGGTGGAACTGGGGAAAAAACAAGGGGAATTTGCCTGTCCCATTCTCTGAGTGTGTATCTGTCGAGCCAAGCTAAGCAAATGGCAGAGCTGTGTCTTTGTATGTTTCTGACTGTGCCGTAACAGCATCTTCTGCTTAAGTGTAGAATGTAACAAGAAAAAGTAGACTAAGGTTAGAACTTTCTCTTTACATCTTGTTTACATCTGTTGGCTTGCTTTTCTGTGGTAGGAGCCTTTAGTGTGAACATACTGTTGATGCCATTTGCTTAAGGAAGTCCCCCCCCCTTTGGATGCTGTCCCAAACAGCCATAGTATGAGTATGAATACAACCATCAATTTCATGTTCCTCCTCAGTCACTAGGAAGACAATCACACTTGTCCAAAAAGTTGGGGTGTTTACACACAGGCTGTCATCCTATTAATTGCTTAAGTCTACCTTTCATCTGTGTACTGCTTTTTGCTGTTGTGGAGGTTGGTATTTCCTTCTACCTTCTGCAGTGCCTAAGCACCTCCCTCAAACTTATCACTGAGACTGCATCCCTACTACTGTCCTTGCACAGCTACTGAAGAGTAGAGATTGGAGACACATCCAGCTGTGTCCTTGTAGCCAGATGTAGAACAAGTACACTGTCTACTGAGACAATGCTTCTCTCACCTCTCCTACCCACCCCTAGCCCTGGAATGGCTTTATGGGCAGAAGCTGCTGAATAGCCAGCTGTTAGCATATGTCTACAAGTAGAACAGTTAGCTATGCTGTGCCATCCAGGATCTCAGCCCTTTTGTACAGTGGCATGGAACTGTATCAGGGAAGATGTTTTCACATTCATTTGTATGCACAGATCTCAAAAGGGGACGTCTTATGATGTGGACCAACATTACATCAACCATAAAAAGGGTTGTGCATCTTATCTGTTCTAGTGACTTATACTGTTCCAGGCAGTAGGCTCGGTAGAAATCTTTTTCAGAACTTCTGTTTGCTTCCTCTAGATATGATATGGGAAGAGGTATAGCAGCAGTTTTAGTAGCTTGCATACTGTAAGAACCCCAATGATACAAGTAGTTACAGCATTCTGAAAATGCTTACAGGTGGCTTACTTACCAGTAGGTTTGAAGTGTAGCCTTCAGTTCACATGAAAGTATAAAAGAAGTGAAAGTTTTTCATGTTGGCAAATTGCATGAGAGGTGCTGGCTCTGATTTTGATTTGTTCTTAAATCCCCCCCCCCATGAGATTTGGACACATAGTAGACACACGGAGTTTGGTGAGTTGCAGCTGTTCGGTTTGAACAGAATGTCTGCTCTTCAGGATTTTATGGCTGATGTCAGAAAAATCCTGTAGATGTGTTAGATTCAAATATTATTACATTCAAATATTGATCAAATGCCTTTTCAGTTTGTATCCTAAAGGTTTAGCAACAGAGTTGTAATTCTTGAATAAATCTCCACAACTATTTGAGTCCCTGATATTAGTCCACCCTGGTTTTATATGCTTAGTAATAATTCTGTGCCTGGTTCTATTTAACCTTTGACAAACCCAAACTGACTCACCTAGCCTGCCTTCCTTTAAAAATATGAGGATTTCAGAATATCCTTGTCCTGATTTTCAAATCCAGCAGAGTAATCTAGTTTTTCTGATCTTGGGACAGCTCATTTGGGAAGTAGGCATAATAGTCTGTCTTCTCATTTAGTCATGAAACTGAGTGATAAATTTACTGGTACTTCTGATTGGCTATATACAATTAGTAGCAGCCTTAAAAATACCGCAAAAAGAAAAACCTACTTTTTGTACTTGACCTTATTTCTTGCTGATTTAATTTAGATCATCCAGTGAAAGATGACTGACTAACTCCAATGTGATTCTTATACGGCCAATCAGTCTGAAAGTTCTGAAGACCTCAGTGCAACACATTTCTCCAGCTTCATGGAGCAGTGAGCCTGATTATATAAACCCAGACCCTTCTTCCCTGAAACTCTGTAAATATAGTAGTTGCATAGGTTTTATATTGGGCTAAGCAATTTCTATAGGCCTAGGAACATATTCCCCATCCCATCCTTGAGAGCTTTATGTGTCATGCTGCTGTGCTTGCTACAAAACTTTTATTACGTATCTCTGTACTACGGAGTATCAGCAGAGCAACTACACTTGTAGTTACGTGCTGTAGGCCTTCTACTCACCATTCTTACTGAGAAATTTTTGAAGTAGTGGTTTTCTGAGCGGCTTGATTGCATTCCACTAATTAAAATGATTCTCTAAACTACCTAGTGCTCTAAGTGCATCTTTACACCTTTCCTCAGCTTCTCAATTTTGCCAGAAAGGAAATGGAATAACTGTTCACATGATATTTGTGGCTCCTTTTTGAGGTCTTCCTATGCAATTGTTTGAGGTCTTCCTATATTTAGTAGAGACAAAAGACAGGACCTTCCCACTGATCGCTCTTCAGTCTGGAACATCCTTCCATGGGAGACTAGGCTAGTTCCCCCACCATTGCTCTACTAGCAGAAAAAAGGCCCTTTTATTCTGTCTTTTTAGCTGCTTAGGAAAGGGATTTAAATTGTGGATACTGCACTTTTTCTAGTTAATGTCCTTTCAAAGGTGCTTTTAAGCCAACCACTTTTTAATATTAACACTGATTTTTAATTGCATTTAATGTTGGCATGAACCACTTCAATCCCAGTTTTAGAGGAGTAAGATATAAATCAAAGTCAGTCAAGACTTCATAGCTTTCAACATAATACCACAAAGATCATTTAGCCTGTTATATAAATGAACCAGTGGTAGCTAAATCTTAACTGACAATAGGGCAAACTTTATGCCACTTAAGATTATGTTTGATTTTTATTGCAAAGATGCTCATTTGGTAGAAACAGTAGCTCACTCAAAATAATCCTCCCTCTTTCTCTGTTACATAGCTACAGTGGATTACACATTTGATTGCAAGATTGACACTCTACCTTCTAACCTCATAAGTGGTTAATGGTTAAAGTATGTTAAGATAATCCATTGCCTGTACTTGTCATTGATTTTACAAAAGAGGATGAAAAGTTCCTGTTTGTATTCCCTTCCATCTTGAAATGTGTGAAAAAAACATCTTTGGTATGACATTGCCTATGCTATATTTTGCTTCTTGTGGAATAGTGTTATCAGTTGACTCAGAAGGTCCCAACCAGCCTCGGTCAAAGGCAAAGAACAGCACACTGAGATAACAGTTTTAATTTATTACTACCTAGACTAATGTCTTATGAGATGGTAGTGTTTTTGTAACTCTATGTAACCACTCAAAACAGCAGGTTCTTTTTTAAAAAAGAATTTAAGTTGGTATTAACTCATCTCATGCATACATGATAAAACAAAACCAACATTGTACTTGATAAGCATTTCACAACAGAGTTTCCAAATGTCTATAGTGGGAAATATTCAAGTTCAGAGCCATTCTTCTATCTTTTCCCATTTTTCAGTTGTCTATACATCTATGACACAGAACACTGGAAAAGGCAGTGTTCTTATAAACTCTTACTGTACAGTTGAATAAAGGCTTCTGGGGAAAGATAATATCACTTAAAATATGATAGGAAAAAAGCACTAATAATTGCACCGTTCTCCCCTGCAGGGGCAAAATACATTCATATCAACATTTAAAACCAGAGAATGCATGATTAAGACACTAGTGAGGCAGTTATTACGTGTTCTACAGAAGACACTTGAACAGAAAATTATTAAGACACTTAAAGAAATCTACTCTGAAAAAGCACCATTGAATATAAGGGGCTGAAATGCCATTGGCCCACTGGGAAGTCATTTTTGCTTTATAGAGATGAAGTAAATACCTAGACATCCAAATAGAGATGATGCTTCTACAAAATGTCGGGCATATAGAAAAGGTAGCAGACTTGTTCCAAATACCGCTTTCTACTATGCTCACAGCTATATTTTCATATTGCATGGGTTTACTTTGATGCAAGAGTGACAGTCAAGGTGGTAGTCTGGCCTTACAAAGTCATGGATTTCTCTTTACTGAAATTCACTAACCACACAGAAGAGAACTCTAGTAGAGAACATTAATGTTTCTAAGACATCACATTCCATAATCTCTACAAAAATTCTTTGTGCTACAGGGTTATCTTCATTACCCATTTCTGCAAAAGCTATCTCCAACAGTACAATGTAAGGAATTCACTAGCTTCTTCAGATGTGCTGGAACATGTGCTCAGCAAAGAGCACCCCTCAGTATTCAGTTACCATTAGAGCTGTGACTTCTTCATTTTTCTATCCAGAACACACTGGTCAGCATATTATTGGTGACATAAACCTAAACAATCTCCTATTACACCAGTGTTAAATACTTTTAAGTTTTTTGCGAAAGGAAGATCCAATACCACACACGACTCCAGCATCTGGAGCTGGAGTAGAAGGAACCGGGGCATGATATGGCTGCAGTTTTGTAACTGCAGAGAAAAAAGAGCCATCACTTTTCTGGGCCTTCAGTGAATTCCCCATCTCCACCCTGCATGATTGGCTATGGGGTTGCCCTTCAGCACCAGCAGCTGAAGCTGCATGCAGGAATGGAAGGGGAAGTCTGTAGGAAGCACGGATATACACTCTGCCAGTGATCATACAGGATCATAGCCACCCTGTGCTTTAACAGCATATGATATGACACTTCCTTTTGTTCTTATGTGCCTTCAACGCAACACCAACTTATGACAACTCTGTCATAGGGTTTTCTTGGCAAATATATATTGAGAGAAGATATGCCACTGCCTTCCTCTAAGACTGAGAGTGTAACTTACCCAAGGTCAGACAATGGATTTTCATGGCTGAGTAAGGATTTGAAGCCTGGTTCCCTTGAATCCTCATCCAGCATTCAAATCAGCACAGCAAACAGGCTCTGTCACACTTCCATTTGGCACTGAAAATAACCAGCAAGAGTCCAGACTTGACTGTCCAGTGGTTCAGCCTATCCCAATGTTACCCTGCTTGCTGGGGGTCTCTTAGGGGGACTCCCAACGCCTGTCAAAATTATCCCTTGTGGGGAAAATTAGCTATGAACACTGCTCTAGCAATGCAAAGCAGCATAATTATGGATCTTTTAGCTCAGCTTTTACGGAGCTGAATCACAGAGAATCAGGCTAACTGTCCAAATTTAAGTCTTTTATTGAAACAGATGTTAAAATCCATACAATCACTCAGCTGCACTCATTCCCACAAGCATACAAGACTATAGAAATTTAGAAAGAGGGACAATTGAGAGACATGAGGGTTTTGGTGTAATACTGTACCAACCCAGAAGGCTTCGGCTGGGAAGAGACAAGCGAAAAGCCTGACGGAAGGCAGGGCTGAGGGGAGCATTCCACTGGCAGAGGCATGGTTTGCCAGTTTGGGAGAACTCCTCCGAATGGAGGAGAAAAGGGGGTCCTAGTTATAGTCTGAACAAAGCTTAAAAAAAAAATGTCCTTGGGACCAGATGGCTGCATTTTTATGAAGATGGATCTCAGCTTTGTAGTTCAAAGAAAATACAGCCAGACATCCTTATAGTTCCCTGCAAGATGGTTATCTTATCCACAGATGCTTGCCTCCAAGGTGTCACTTTCCAAGCTGTTTGCACTGTTTATTTGTTCCCAGGGACCTTTTGCCTCCTGTTGGTGTTATTCTTGCTGATAATCCATTCCAATGGAATGTGAAAACCATTTTGAGATTCACCTAGGATGTGTGACAGAAAAGAGTGCTACTCTTTGATCTGTCCATAGCTGTACTGCCTACGTGTCCTTCCAGTAGATCTCTATGGCTCACTATGTTTGATATAAAATTGTGATCCTCAGGACATAGTATATAGGTGGGTTCCTAAAATTGTTCCTGCTCAACACTTCCTACTTTCAATTAGTACGGACCAGTTTTAACATTTAGTTAGAATGGGTGGCTTGAACACAGAGACCACAGTTCAGTTCCCAGCTTGGACATGAAAACCCACTGGGTGACCCTCAGAACTCAGAAAGCCACATGATAGTTCACCTTAGGGTTGCCATAAGTCGGAAACAATGTGAAGGCACACAACAACAAGGCTATGTTTTGTACATAAAATTCATTGGGGGGAGGGGTCATGAGGGGCATCCCAATTCTTTTCTCATTCATGATATGTCACACTGTTCTGTGAAAGATTCTGATGAGTCGACTAAGTTTTGATGTAAATAAAACTTAAGTTCTTGTCTATTACTACAACACACATAACTGGCTGAATTGATTTACACTTCTTTTTGCTGCAGGGGGATTTTGGGATGGTCTGACTGAACATGAAGTCTATGGGTTGTACACAAAATTTACTTGGGGGGATCTTGGGGACACCCCAGTTATTTTTCATTCATACAGGTTAGTGTGTTTGGCAGTTTGACTGAAAGGGAAACAGATATGGAAGCACAACATGAAAAACATTTGAGTCCCTAGAGAGAAAGCCACTCATCCTCCAGAGCAGCTGAAACAGAATGATCATTAACAATTGCATGAGCAATGCTACTACTGCTAACTGAGCATAAAGACGAAACAACATTGTTTCAGTTGAAAACTTGTGCAAGTATCAAAGCAAAACTAAGGCCCAAAGTAAGACAATAGTTCTGTTTGGAGACAAACATCTGTGAGAACAAAAGTAGGTCAATAGCTCCTGTTATCTATTGCCCCCCTGCTGCTTCAGCCTGATGTGAGACTAATTAGAATATTCTAAACTGACTCTAGACCATGTGTGTCCCTTAGTATTTCTTTGTTCTCTTATTCTTTTTTTCTTTTCTTCTGCTCTATTTTAACAAAAATAATTTATAAAAAAAAAAAAAAAAGTGAACTCACGCAAACAACTGAAAGACTGATGAACTCACATACTTCAAACTCGGACATCCTCCAAATTTCTAGTTGCGTGCTACAAAGTGTATGTAACCCTTGTATTTCAGTTGAGTTTGCAACACTACATTTAAAAGAATAATTCCATTATCTATGTAAGTATGAATATCACATAGCTATAATGGCCACTAAATAAAAAGGAACGGGACATTTCCAGAGAATAATATAAATTAAGGCATTCCTATCTCTGCATCAGATTAAAAAAAATAGGGCGAGGGAATACAACAGTACAAGCAACAATTTTCTATGATACTTTCTCTGTAAGCCTAGGTGACCAATTCTCTCAATATAATGTATCTCACTGTCCTGCAGCTCATTTCACTGTAAATGGCACTTAAATCTTGCTAAACATTCTTGATTGTCCAAATTATTTTATGACATGGCTGTAAAACAAAGATCATAGAACATATCTTCTGAGGTAACTAGGTGGCAGCAAATATGATTAGGGCATACAGAACCACCCTTCCACATACCTAAGAGCCTCACAAATGCCAGCCCTAAAGAGAAAAAAAAATCCCAAAGGCACTTAGTTGAACCACCAAAAGTATCTCTAGTCTTCTAAAGGTGGAGAAAGTTACAAGTTTTAATCAGTGTTGTGGGATTTGGTATTTTCACATGGGCATGGATGGAAGTGCGGAAATGTTCCTTCCATCCCATCATCCACAAAGCACAGAACTTGCTACAGCATTTTTTGTTCATTTTTTACTGAAGTCCATTTTTACTAAAGGTCAAAAATGCCAAGCAACTTCATCATGTTCTTTTGATTCAAGCATATCAGTACCTTAAAACAATGTTTTCCAAACTTTTGAGTTCAAACTCTTTTCTATACTACATCTGCCTCCTGAATTCCACAACCTAGCAGCAACTGTCTTTTTGCAGGTGAGCACATGAACTCCTTGTATACAACTGTAATAGTGTGTGCACATGGGGTGGAAAGACTAAACTTGTAGAATCAATACTATTTTAGCTTGAACTGTAAAATTCATCTAATGGAAGCAGAAAAGAATTCTGAGACCAGGAATTTGAGTGCAACTGAACAGAACTTCTAGTCCTTCCATCCCAACATTCACACATAGTTAGCATCCCCTTACCACCTGCCAAGCTTTATTTTTCATTTTCATTCTAGTAATACAATTTGTGGTTTGCTTGAGCCAATTTTTTGCTGCTTATTGTTGGGAACTGAATAAGGTTGCTAAACCACCACCAAACTCTACCAGTAGCTCCAGGAATTATCTTTTGCCCTACCTTTTTGCAGCTCCCTTTGTTATTATGGCAGTTTGCCTGTAATGTTGCTGTAATGCTAAACCTCTGCAACTGGGAAGAGAGCCTTTGGATCCATGGATTATAGCAAGTTCTTCCATTCAGCAACCTTCTGCTCAGTGTTCTTGAGTCTTCACAGGGCAGCCAGCCCTTTGTTTTGAGGAATACCACATTAACATTCAAGAAAAAAATCACTAGAATTGAAGATAACATTTCTCCCTAAATTCTGTAGTGATTTGTTGATACCCTGACAGTAAAGAGTTGTTCACTCTTACATACAGTTCTAAGCACCAACACATTAATCTGCTGGCTGATCCACAAATACACATACAACAGAGGACAATCCAACAGCTGAATGCATGTATAGTCTTCACTGAAAAGTAGAGAGCCTTAGGTATCAGATCTTTGACCTGTGATGTGATGGTTCTTTTGTACACATATAATATCATGTGACAGACATGAAATGAAGAACTTCACACATGGAATATGATGCACAGAACCACAATATGGCTTAGAAGATGCTGCATTCTGTTCCCCATTTTCCAGCAAATGAAAGCGATTTGCACTTAATTGCCATGATAAGATACAGATGATCAAACGAGCAATCTGTAAGACTGGCAGGCCACTTCATACAATATCTTCACTGGAGTGCTGTAGAACAGTTGAGCGCAAAGTCAAGAACTGGATCCAATTGCGCAGGAACCCTCGATTATACTGGCCTGTGTCCACCACCAGGCCCCATAACAGCCTCCGTCCGATGTTCGCCCGCAATGCAATACGAGCTTCCCTCTCAGTCACATTGTAGCTGATGTTGAAGATCTGGATAAGAAGGATGTAACCCATGCCGGAGGTTACAATAGCACAGTACCAAACACAGGTGAACGACAGCGCGGAACTAGAATTTGAGAACAAAAAGCAAGAAACAGATTAATGCCAGTTCAGTGGCATTAATGTAGTACTCCCAATGGGGAAAAGTTCACCCTGACCCTATAAAGACAGAATGTGCTTTCCCACTCATCATTTCAACCCACCATTCAAATTGCATTAGAGTAACTTCAGGTTCCTTTCTTCTTCTAGTCCTCTCCCATTTCTGATACTGTATTATAACATGCAGTCTCAGTATTTTTCCCCATTGAATGTTAAATTGCCCCAAATCATTTCACAGATTATGCTTTAATCAGCATATCATTATTACCTATGCCTTATAATAAGGTACGTGTGGGGCTTTATTGTTAAACAACTGGTATACAAGAGCCACTACCTGTCACACACTGTGGGAAAACAGAAGAAAATTATTGTCTATAGCCATCAAGTTGCTCTCAGACAGATCTCTTTCATACTCTGAGCTTTAGGAGCTTCATATGCAGGACACTATCTGAGTTTCATCTCAGTCCACTCTTGTTCTTTACCATCACAAGTCACAATATTAAAGCACTTTGACAACATAATACATATGTATGGTTACTAACTACTAACAGTGTATAAATTGTTCTGTTCAGGCATATTTCAACTACACAGAAAGTGCTGAGAACTGTATCTTTGTCTATGCTTAGTAAATGTGCACATATTTTATCCTGTAAAGTTCCAGTGGCACAAAATGCTATGGCTGCAATTGATTATCATGGAGCATCCATTTTCCTACATCTTAAAGACGAGAGAGGGCCAGAGTGACCCTCCAGGTATTCATACGTGACAGTGTGGAATAGAGCCTTTTCTTCAGTGGCCTCTTCTTGAAGGAACACCTTCCCAGAGGACATTCATAATTCCTTCATTCCTTTTCCCTAGCAGTACAACTAAAACTGCTGTTTTTAATCAGGCTTCTGACCCCTCTTGAATATTCTGACTGCTGTGAGTTTTGTTGCTTGCCACTGCTTGCTTCTACTGTTTTTGGATGCATGCCACCCTGATCTCTTCAGGGAAAAATAGTGTGATACAAGAATCATATATGAATGACTGAAATAATATTCCCTACAGATATTCCAGATAAATAGATCATTTAAAATGTGCTGTTTGCAAGGGAGCTCTGGGAGGTGCAAAAGCTCACATATGAAAAGACTGCAAGCACTGCAAACCAAGCTGAAGGTACAAACCTATTGGAGGAAGTAGGAAAAAATGACACTGAAAAGACAGAAAAGAAGATGATGGGAGTTGTCAAAGACAAGCCAACTGAAATGAGGGATGGTCACTGAGAAAACACTAGGATCTGAGCAAGGAAGGGAGAGCAACACCAAGCAGTTCCCAGGGCAGCATCATAGCAATTATCTTTTTCTGTCTCAAGTACAAAGCTGACCATATACAAGAACACATGCAAACAAGTAAAAAAAAAATGCTTTACCTCTGCACCATGCTGCTCCCATATGTTCATCTGGCTAAGTCAGAAGCACACAATCGCCTGCCTTAGCAGAATTCTATTAATTTAGCAAAAAGCCTTGCAATGAAAACCACTTTGACATTAGCAGATATTCCAACATGAAACTCAGGACAAGCCAGCAGAGGGAAAACCAACTACAGAATAGCCTCTCTAACATATGGCTGCATCAACAATTCTGCAATCCTTTATTGAGCATTTCTCGCACCTGTAATCTCCATAGACACCAGGACAGTAGAACAGTGCCTTGATTGTAGATTTTCCCCTACAGATGGTGTCCAGAGTCAAAGAAATCCCATACACCGAGGTGATGAGAAAAAGACAAAGAGCAAGGATAAAGGCTTGGTGGTTCTGTTCACCAACACAGGTGTTAATCCTCCAAGAAAAAAGAAAAAAATTACAATAAAGTGATTATAAGCAAGGCACCAGATTCCAAAATACTCACTGAATTTTTAATTTCATCCTTCTTCATCCCCCCAAACTGGGGAACTTCTAATCCTGGTTCACAAAGAACATGCAAACCATAGTTTGCTATTTTGTAAAAAGTGGCAACTGTGGCTTGCTTCACAACAGGAAAGGAGGAGAAAATTGCCACATGGGGCAAGGAGACAGGAGGAAGAGGAGAGGGGAATGTAATAGCTTGCACCTTCTTCAAAGGCTCATTGGAGTACCAAAGTATGGTTTCCCATTATGTCTGAAGCAACAGAATAAAGAATTCACATAAATGATATTTTAAAGATATGCTTGGGTAATCATAGCCCACAGAGAACATTTCATGTGGCTTAAGAACAGATGCTAATCAACAGTCAAATTCTGCATTATTGTGATTGCAATAACTCACATTAACCAGAAAGAAATCAAGGTTGTGTATATTCTGCAACCCAAAAGGTGAAATTTAGCAGCTGTAGTTAAATTTCTTTATTTCCATCATTTAACAGTTTCTGACTACTGACTCTAGCTCTCTCTCATGTCTACAGAGTAGTAAACACTCAGAACTTTGAAGAGAGCCAGGTAAGGAATTTGAAGAGAGTCAGACAGTGCCCTGTGCAGCTCTGTGGCTAGCAGCCACTATCCTTTTCTCAAATACCATGACCTGCTGTTCCTCCACTCTCCTTTGCAAGTTCCAACCCAAACCTCTGGGAGAAAATTTAACCAACTCTTTGATAGCCCAAATTTTGGAAGCAATTTATAAAAAGCAAGCACAAAGTGAAGTGCAAGATTATAGACTTTTTTTTAAGACTCCTTCTCTGACTGAGGCCATTAAAGTAGGGTTGATCCTTAACATATTTTGGACTACAACTTCCATCAATCAAAGCCACCATAACCATGGAGAGGGATGACAGCTGTTTAATTCAACAGAAGAGCCCAAAGAGCCACATGCTCCTCATCCCTCTATTAAGTGATCACAAAGTTTACAACTGCTGGTTGATTATTAAGTATTCTGAGGAGAAGTCACAATTTATTGCCACCATCCCCCAATTCCACTTTTAGATGAGCAAAATAGAAATGACCCAATTAATACTGAAGAGAGCTTAAATATTAAACTTGGAGCCTGATTCATGTCACTTACTTAAAAAAAATGGACAGATCCCCAACAAAGTGAAAAGTCATTTCAAGGAGACTCACAGCTCATTGGCAAGACACATGTCAGAGAAAATGCAAAAGTTGACTTGAAACTTCAAGGGACATACCAGACGCAGTGATGATCCAGTCTCTTCACACACCTGCCACATATCCGGCAGTGCCCAGCTCGAGCTGGCCTAACCAACTGACACTTGGTGCACCAGTTCTCTGTGACCCCATCTGGCCCCACCGCCAACATTTTGGCACAACTCTCAGTTTTACTGTTCACAGCAACTCCAGATACAGCTGCTCTGTAAAGCCCATTGGAACTTCCGAGGCCATTCCGGTTTAACACGTTGTTATTGTTGCCATTGCTGCCTTGGCAAAGTGCTTTGTCACTGCTCATCTGGCAGTGAAGGTAGCCTGGGTCTCTCCTGGCTCGAGAGAACCACAAGCATAAGTATTAAACCACAAGTGAGAAGAATCACCTGACTGTGCTTCACATGGCCCTGGGGAACCACTTCCTGGAGGAACACATAGTACATGTAGCCTAAGGAGAAGAGTCCCAGACTTAAGAAAAAGAGAGTCTGGCCCTTCTTCCTGTGTGTAAGGTAGTAGTACCACAGCACCAAGACGGGGAGGGATATCAGGATGACAAGAGCCAAGAGGAAGTGCAAAGCTGCTACGTGAAGGAAAACAGGCAGCAGGATGATTGGTGGAAGGAGGCTGATATCAATCTTTACAGCCCCCCTAAGCCAAGGGAGGCGAAAGCGGTCGGTGAAGGTATCTGCAACTCTCTCTAACATTCCTGGGGGCAAAGATCTGCAAGTCAGCCACCTGTTAGGGAAAAGCATAGATTCTGCTCACATTAGACTGAAGAGACCAAAAAATACATTTCTTCTGGCTTCTGTCATCATTTTCTCACTTACTTTCTAACATGTTCAGTTGTCTGATGCTACTCCAAGAATGGGCTTCTAAAGACATGGTTGCTACTGTTGGGTGCCTTCAAGTCATTTCTCATTTATGGTGACTCTATCACAGGGTTTTCTTGGCAGGATTTGTTCAGGAGGGGTTTGTTTTCCTTTGAGGCTGAAAAAGTGTGTCTTGCCAAAGGTCACTCAGTAGATTTCCAAAGCCAAGCAGGGTCTCATATGCTGGACTCCCAGAGTCCTAGTCCAGCACTCAAACCACTACATCTTGTCAGCTCTCTAAAGACACAGGCTCAGAGGAAAACAACAACACTGCAAATCATCTACTCCACTGTGAATGAGCAAATGTTTTATAGGAATGTGTATCTTTTTCCACATTCAAGTTTATTTCTCCATATACTTGATTTTTGGTATACATGAGTTGGTGTGCATAGTAAAACAGACAGATCAATTGGCTATAATTCTTCTGTTTCTACAAGAAATCTAGGAAGTGGGGAATCTCATCAGATCATCCTTATGCCGAGCTGTTTGAAATGTATGATACCTCAGCAGGCACAGTGTCTTCTATGAACTAGTATCAGCAAGAGGTAAGATTGGCAAGAGCTCATCCTCACCTAAGTAATTGTTGCGAAGAGAAAAAATTTTCCTTGCAAATGCAACACTGATCCCAATGGATATATACAATGAACATTTTTGTGGCTTACACTACCCTTAATGCCACATGTTCTCTCTTCCCTAAATGTAGACATGTCTGGGAAAATTACACAACTTGTACTATAAGGAAGAAACCACAAAATATCGATTTCCCCCTTCTGTGAGCATATTTAGGCGATTTGAAACTGGTGGCTACAACCAAATATTATGAAGGGAACAACTGCATGACTCCCCTTAATTGTGTATATATGCCTAAACTAGCAAAATGAGCAGTAGCCCTTATTCTTTAGCATATCATAGTAAGCTTTTTAAGTTCTGGAAACACATGACTCATTTGAGAAGACAATAATATTTGATAAAACTAAATATAATAGGAAAAGAAGACTGCATTACAGCTAGATAAGAGTCAATCAAGGAAGCCATAAACTTGAGTTTAGCAATACTGCTTATGTCTTGGAGATTTCTCATTCTTAGTATCACCATAAATCAAAGCCAACTTGATGGCAATAAACAATATTAAGTTCTGGAAACTACAGGGCATACTTAAGCTTGATGTACCTAAGAAAGTCTTTCCAAATGTCACTTGCCTTCACAGGCCTTTAAAGTTGCATGTGATCCAGAAACTCAATAACTTAATCATTCAGACACAGTTGTTAAATATGTGAATCTGCTAAATGCACAGGCGGCCTATTTATGGAATATCTTTCCCATGCAGGTATGAGTGGTGCCAGTATTTCAATCATTTCAGCACCTGATCAAACATGCTGTTTGCCCAGCTATTTTAACTGGGCAAACAAAATACTTCTTAATTTACTGTCTTTTTCTTATGATTACATTATTTCATATTTTCATTACAATGTGTGGGATTTCAGTCATACTTTAGTACTTCCCCTCAGGTATCAACAAGGAAGAAGAGCAAAATTAAAATGCTTTCAGAATAATCATACAGAGGAGCCCTGACATGGGTGATGATGGCAATGTGTGGAACAGAGAAAGTTATCTGACCAGATAGATCTTTTGATACATGTCCCTATCAGAAAACACCAGTTACAGGGTAGAGCCATACTGGGGGAAGAGTTCTGAAATCACACTCTGAATGCATATATATATAAATAAAGTTATGGCACTTTAAATACTAACAAAATTTTATTAAGTATTAGCAACCATCGACTTGAGTCCACCTAGTAAGATGACTCTCAACCAGTTGTATGGGTACCACTAGTTGGATACAGAACTAGTGTGGGTGGAATGCGGGATTGTCTTAACAATTTCTGTCAAATTATTGTCAGTAAAATTACTGCAATTTTCAACTACTTACACAATTATTTGGTTTGTGTTTTAGGTGCAGTGCTAAAATCAGTTCCAGATAAATGAAATGCAACTATTCTGCTATGTTTTGTGTTCTACGCTTACATGCAGCAATAAAATATATTCCCAATAAAAACTGCAATATTTTGTGTTTTGATGCTTACATAACAATGAAATATATATTCAACAGTATTACCATTTCAGTCTACTAATGCAATTACTTTTATTTCTACTTACCTCCAACAATATTACTGGAAGCTTACGTTGTCAAAACTGACCATTAATGCTAAATATAAAATCCCCATAAAAATATGAATGCCCCTTTTTAAGGAGACCTGGCCTTTTATTTTTATGAGGGTGAGACAGATAAGACTGTTTCATAGTGACTGGGGCAAGGTTAGATATGGAAGGTGGAGGACAAACCAACCTGCAAATTTTTATGCCATAATCTACCATGTTAGGGCTTTAAAGTGCCACACCACTATTCCTTCTGTTACTAAAGATGATAAGGGCTACCCTCATTCCCTCTTAATCCAGATTGGGAAAACACACCTTTTAGGAACCATAAGAAGGTTAAAACTCCTTCTCTCCTCTATAGCATACCACAACAGCACAGGATAGCTGCCAAAAGTGACACTGATTTCCAACCTAGCCTGTTATAGTGCTATTATTCCACTTTCAACATCCTCTGGGATCCTGGGGTTTGCAGTTTAGGACCCTCCCTAAACTGCAAACTCCAGGGCCATTTCCGCACTAGCCTGTTATAGCGTGATGATTCCACTTTCAACATCCTCTGGAATCCTGGGGTTTGCAGTTTCGGGAGGGGCCGGCCCCAGGATTCCAGAGGATGTTGAAAGTGGATGTTCCAGAGGATGTTGAAAGTGGAATCATCGCGCTACAGCAGGCTAGTGCGGAAATGGCCCAGGATTCCATAGGATGCTGAAAGTGGAACAACAGCGCTGTGACAGGCCAGTGAGGAAATGGCCAAAGGCCAGTGTCCCAGGCGGGCAGTACTTTTATTAGGGCTTCCACGCTTTCGAATTCTCCAGAACTCTCCTTCTTCCTCGGGCGACTTCTAGAGGCAGAGATCTTTTTTCACCCGCCTCTCGACTTCTGGCTCGCTCTCTGAGGGGGCCAGGCGACGACCCCTGAGGCCGGGGGCGCTCCGCCGTTCCGTTTTGCGGCACCTGAGGGAAAGTTTCCGAGAACGCCTCACCTTTCGCAGCACTCGTCGAGGTCGTCGCACTCGCAGAGGCAGGCCGCCAGGTGGCTCCTCTCGCCCTTGCGGTCGAGGTACTCGCAGCAGCACAAGGCGTCCTCCCTCTCGGGGCCTCGGGGCGCCTTCTTGCCGCCAGGTTTCCTCATGCTTCCTCGTCTGGCGGCGGCCGCACGGAGCCCCTCGCCTTTGCCCTCCGCGGCATCGGCGAAGGCCGGACGCAGGCGGCGGGTCCCCGCTTTCACACACCTGGCACGTCGGCAGGGAAGCCAAGCCACCAACTCTGAGGCACTTCCGTATGAGAGAGCTGCGCCGAATTCATTTATTTGAAACGACCGGGGCGGCCGGAGGACCTGCGCGTCAGGCTCCGGGGAGAAACCCAAGGCAGCCGCGCCCGGGCTTCTTCCACTCCTCACGCCGCCCGGCACCTGTAAGCCACGACCGGCTCGGCGCAGGAGGGCCCCCTCGCCGCCCCACCACTTGCGGAGCCGCCCTTTCTCCTTTCCGCCTCCTTCGTGCCACCGCCTCTTTTCCTATATAATATATATAGACACACCCGACGGGAAGCCTCGCCTCCTAACTCCTCGGACGCGGAGAAGAGGAAAGGAAGGAGGAAAAGAACATTAACCCGCCGCAGCGACCCCTGCCAAGGCGCTCCTCTTTCGGCAGCGCCGATTGGTTGGCTCGCTTACAAGCCCCGCCTTCCCTCTCTCCCTCCCCGCCGTTCTCCCCTAAGCGTCCTCGCTGCAACCTGAGGCTTCCGGCTTGCCTTGGCCCGCCGGCCGCTTCCTCTCCCCCTCTGACGTCACGGAGCCCTGACCAATCGCCTACGGCTGAGACCTGTTTGCCGAAACGAGTTGGGCTCGCTGGCGGGAGGAGGCCGTTTTTTGTCAGTCAACCGCGTGCCTTCGGAAGAGGGAAGGTTCGGGGGAGGGGCGGGTACATTTATCCGGCGGGTGTATGTTGTGTGGAGGTGTTCCTGTCATAAGGGGTACCACGTGCAGGGCTCCAGAAAGGAGTCCTAGGCTGCTTCTGAGGCTTGCGTGGAGCCAGCCTCATGGAAGGGTGAGGGGTGCCATGACCCCTCCATGATGGGGAGGGGCCTCATGAACCCCCCAAGCCCACTCCCTGCTAAGTGTGGGATCTCCAGCTAAGGCCTTCCCAGAAGGCAGCTGTCCAACCTCTTCCTGAAGACCTCCAGAGAAGGGAGACCTCACCACCTCTTCGCCCCTGGCAAGGCAGTTGCTTTCATTGCCGAACTGCTCTCACTGTCAAGAAGTTCCTCCTCATGTTCACAATTACTCTCCTGTCACTTAAGACCAGAGAGCCACTGTGATGTTGTGGTTTGAGTGCTGCATGACAACCCCGGAGACCAGAGTTCAATTCCCTGCCCAGCCATGGAAGCCCACTGGCTACCTCACAAACAACCTCAGAAAACCCTGTGATAGGTTCACCTGAAGGTCACCATAAATCAGACACAACTTGAAGGCACACAAGACTATGTGTTATAGTGGCTTGAGCATTGGGCTATGACACTGGAGACCAGGGTCGGATCCACTGCTTGGCCGTCAAAACCCACATTAACAACCACTTAAACCCATTAGACCTAGGCCATTTCCGCACTAGCCTGTTATAGCGCGATGATTCCACTTTCAACCTCCTCTGGAATCCTGGGCCCCTCCCGAAACTGTAAACCCCAGGATTCCAGAGGAGGTTGAAAGTGGAATCATCGCGCTATAACAGGCTAGTGCGGAAATGGCCCTAGTTCTACCTTCTAGCGTAGCAGATAACAAGTCCTGCTCCCTCTTCTCCATGACAGGCCTTGATGTATTTAAAGAGTGTAAACCTGTCACCTTGTAGTCTTCTTTTCAGCATGCTGAACAAGCCCAGTTCCTTCAACATTTACTGGTATGTTCTGTTCCCCATGCTTTCTACCATCCTTATTGCCCTTCTTTGAATCAGCTCCAGTTTATCTATATCCCTCTTAAAATGAGGCACCCAGGGCTGGATGCAGTACTCCAGATGAGGCCTGAGCAATGCAGAATATAATGGGACTATTACTTCCCTTAACTTGGAAACTATGCTTCTATTAATGCAGGCTATCATCATCATCATCAATTTATATAGCATGATCCCTGTGTTACTTCCGGTATGGCAACCCTGGTGAGGACACCCAGATATCACTTTGATATCATTTAATTCGGCCGTTGCTGGACTGGCTCGCAATTACCTCATCCCACATGTTCGCGGGTTCTCCAGACAAGCACGGACAGAGAGCAGCCGTTAATGGTTTGCATTCCATTCCCCATTGAAGCCAGCAACTCAAACCTCGCCCGCAGGTTTAGGGAACTTCCCGCCACAAACTCCACAATAGCCACACGGCTTTCAGTCAAGTTACCCTTTTATGTTGGGTCATCAACGTCCCAGCCACAGTACTGTCTTCACATGCAAATCCAATCATGCTAAACTTGACCTTTCCAAATCCTTTGTCCAGCACCAAAACCCCTTTTGTTCTCCCCGGGACCGCCATAGCCCAAAGGCACAAACTTCCTTATAAAAACCCTTCACTTTTAACCGGTCTTCGGATCACTTTGGACTGCCATCCCACCTTGCTGCCAGTTGTCTAAGGGACTCCCCTCAGTGCCCCACGCTGAGCTTTCTTCCCGGGAACCCCTCTTCTCTCCAGGACTACAAGATAGGTCGTATTGCTTTTCCTGAACAAACCTCCGTTTCTCTTTCCAAGCTAGTTTATGTTCTGTCTTTCATGTCTTTTTGCCTTTAATAAAGAATTGTCTATTATTTGGAAAAACCTTGTCTAGCTACTCTCTGACCCGCTGCTGTATACATAGGGTTAAAGATCTCGCAACGTTACCCTGCCTCTTGCTAGTGTCTCAGCTAATTTTCCCCAATTTGGTATTTTAATTGGCAACCTGGGCACCCCTCGCGGGACCCCCAAATTCTCAGGGTAACACCTGTACATGGTAAAAGAAAACAGAACAGTTCCCTGTCATCAGGCATACAATGTAATTAAATGATAACAAAAAAGAAACAGCTATGGCAGAGTCAGATTAAGTTCAGCATATACTGCCTCTTCTCTCCCTCCAAGGCCAGGACAGTGGTAGTTGGGATGGAAGGAGGGCCTTTCATTTGGTTCTGGGCCTAGGCAGGATGGAACTGTGCCAGACTCCTCTTCCCTCTGAGGCCGTAGCAATGGCAATGCTGCAGCATCATACTGCTTGCTCATGTTCGATTTATAATCAACAATAATCCCAATGTCCTTCTCACATGTAGTACTGCTGAGCCATGCAGCCGTAATTTTATACCAGTTTTTGTGGCTTTAAGGTAGAATTTTGGATTTATTTCTGATTTAATTTTATTAATTTCTGCCCAGTTTTCTAGTTTATCAAGGTCATTATGAATTCTGTTTCTGTCTTCCAATGTGTTAGCCACCCAGTTTTGTATCATCTACACACTTGATAAGAATCCCCTCCACCTTCTCATCTAAATAACTTATAAAAATGTTGAAGAGTAACAGCCCTAGGACACAACCTTGAGGCACTCCACTCAAGACCTCCTTCCAGCTCAAAGCACAGCCAATGGTGATGTCTATGAGTAGTTTTCCAACCAAGAATGGATCTATCTGATAGGTTTCCATCTATCCTTTATTTAATCAGTTTGCTCATCAAAATATTATGGAAGACCTCACCAAATGCTTTGATGAAAACCAGATAAATGACATCCACAGCAGTCCCACCAAATTTTTGACCTGATTGGAAAAGATATAAAATTAGTTTGGCAAGATTTGTTCTCAAAAAACCCAATGCTGGCTCCTACTGATCACTGCACTGTCATCAAGATAGATTCCTGCAGAATCTGTTCTCATATGTTTCCTGGTATTGAGGCTGGGCTTGGATCTTCCTGGATTTTCTTTTTTGCTTTTTTTTTTTTTTTAAGAGAAGGATTTTTAAGAGGAGAAAAGTTTGCTCTTCTGCAGTCTTTTGGCACTTCACCTGTTCTCCAACATTTCTCAAAAATGATGGCAAGTGGTTCAGAGAGTACATCAGCAAGTGCCTTCAGTACTTTGGGAAGCAGTTTGTCTGGCCCTGCAGATTTGAACTCATTTAGGTTAGCTAGGTGATTCCTGACTAACTTCCTATCAATCTTCATTTGCAAGCTCTCTTTGTCAAGCTCACTGCTGCTGCTGCATGGAATCATAAGAGTTTTCTTTTTGGGAGAAAACTGAAACAAAATAGGTAGTTCTGCCTTTTCATTGTGGTCTCTTAACATTTTACCATTCTTTTAGCAGTGGCCCCACTGTCTCCATGGTCATTCTCTGGTCTCAAATGCATCTGAAAAAAACCCTTTTTGTTGCTCCATGCTTGCCTAGCGGGTCTCAGGTCCTTCTGAGTTTTAGTTTTCCTTATCCTATTCCTGCAAGCTTGGGTCAGAAAAGCTGATGTACTCATTTGCCATGCATCCTCCTCATCTCTAAACTTAAGAGGCACTAAAACTGCCTTCCTAACCTGAATGCCTCCAGATAGATTATAACTCTTGTCTCCCTTCCCCAGCAGGACAGGAAATACTGCAGTAGACACTGTGCTGTCCTGACAGTAGAGTGGGGATGTGCAACTTGTCCTCCAAATGTTGGAGTATAAGTCCCATCATCCAACACTATTGCTGGCTATATTTAATGTTCAGCAACATCTGAAGGGCCACAGGTTACTGACCTGTGTGTTGGGGAACTACAGATGACAATTTTAAAGGTAATTGGATATAAAATAAGCCAGTAACCATCTAACATTCCACTAGTATTTGTGAAACAGATGTATATTTTCTCAGTGCATGTAACAAACCAAAACACAAGAAATTTCAATCCCTTGCACATTTTCTATTACCAAGTTATATTTTGCTCTAATTTTTCCCCAAATGTTAGTTTTGACTATCTAAAGACAAGTATGCAGTGTTTCATGCATTGCAATGTTTTCATATGCAGATGCTGCAAACTGCATTTTGTAATCCACACTTCTGTACACCAAGAGGGTGTCCATTTCTCCAGAATAGTGGTGGGGAGGTGTCCCCCTCCTTGGCCACATGCTCTCCTTGGCCCATCCATCCCACCCACTCGACCACCTAGCCTGTCCAAATGACATCCTCAATTTGTAGCAATCCTAATTTTTTTTACCACTTCCTGCACCTTTTTCCTCTCCCCCTCCCCACATCTGCAAAGGAGGAAAAGGTAGAATAGTCATACAGTGCTTTTTGATTGACAGGACTGAAGCAAGATGTCATGAAGTACCCATTGTTCCTCTGAATTCTTTGGGTCTCTGGGTAATTATGCTTGGGATCAAGCTGCATGTCTAAAAGGAAAACACAGCTTCTCTGCTCAAAAATACAAAAAGATGATTCTCAAGTCGACCACTGCAAATGCTCGGCACATCACTACAGTTATAGCAAGGACTGAAAACTGGAATAAAACCAAATGGTTCTTAAGCATAAGAAAATGGTTTGGAAGTTTTTAAAATACAAAGGTGACACAGAAGAGAAAGTGCTTTTAGCAGAGTGAAGTAGAGTGTCAATACAGGAATGCAGAGAACATGCTTGAACTTTTTAGAAAATTTGGCTCCTGCCAGTCACTTTGTGCATGAAGTTCCTATTAAAGTGAGAAAATGCACACAGTCCACCAGTCTTGAATTCTTTGATCATAAATGCTACTATATGTAGAGTCAGTCAACAACTGGTCTATATTTCACCCATACTGAAGAGCTATTACTTATTACAAACAGGTGAAAGGAAGTAAGAGCTACTTGTAGTTCCTTTTTTTACTGCTGCTTTGTAAGATGAGAAGCTATGCACAGTACTTACTTATGCCAATTATTTGCCAAGGGTCAGAGCTAACTTGAAGTATACTTGAAGAATATATATCTCACCAGTACTAGCAACACAAACTTTTAGATACTGGTAGAGATGTGTTAAACTGTCCTGTGTTAACAATCACCTCCAGAAGTCAATTCTATGTATAATTGTAAACATGGAATGTCAAGGCTGGTGGCTGTTCAATATCCTGCTTTAAAACACAACTTGTGATTTATCTTCTTGTTCTGCAGATTCAGGCATGTTGTTCCCATGGCTAAACAGAAATAACAAATGTATAGTAATCCACGAAGTACAGTAATCAAAGAGAAGGGCAATTGCACAATAAAGGCTTCATATGGAAGCACCCTCTGAAGAGTGTACAGAATTGCAGATATACTATCCCCATTGTCTCCCCAGGCTTTCACTTCTTGTCAATTGCTATCAAGCTTGTCTTGACTCATGGCAATCATATGAATGAGAGATTTCCAAGACACCATGACATCAACAGCCCTGCTCAAGTCCTGCAAACTCAGGGCTGTGGCCTCCTTGAATGAATCTATAAGGCATACTTCCAATTTTCCAAATGCCTTCCAGCTTACCAAACTACAAAAGTTTAAAAAGTCAAAAGAACTGAACTACAATAGGCCAACACTGCCTTCTGGCACCTTTATTGGATCCTCTCTTGAATTTATTTACACACCCATTTGTAACTGGTTAGTTTTCCAAATACTACATGTACAATATTTAGCTCCATGCTTTTTATATATAAAATTATCAGTATGGTGTTTAAGTAACAAAAAGCCTATAGGACATCAGAATTCTGAGAAATATCACAGTGCCTTCATTTATCCTTCACTTGATTAGGAGTTCTTCACATCTATTCTTATGATTATTAGTAGACCATTTACATTCTAGGGAAATAGGTAGTTTGTCATTAACAACAACTACAAGACATTTCTGTCTACCAAGATATGATCAGTACTTGTTTTTTATTGTTCATTTGTACAGGCCATAAATAGTACTTCTGTGTGTGTATATGTGTGTGCACGCATGTGTGTTTTTAAAGGCCTGCCATAGGTAGTTTTGGTTCAACAGCTTACTGTTTACTGTTCAAACAGTGATAAAGGCACTTTAGACCAAAGGCAAGAGAAAATTAAACTCATCCAAATGGAAGTCACAGACATTGTTATTTCCATTTAACAAATGTACTGCCCAAATAGAACTGATCCATGAGTTCACACTCTGTTTTTGTGCCACATTTTCATTTGAGTTGTTTGATTTTTCTGAATATACACTTCAGAAAGCTTGGTCTTCAGTGCCTGGTAACAGGTGCAAAGAAAGGCAGCTCCCTGAATGGTAGTTACAAATACAGCTAGGATCTTAATCTGTGTTAAAAAAAATACAACCAAACCAAAAAACAAAAGGCTGGTTAGACCTTGAAATGCATAAAATGTTAAACATTTTTTTTTTTACAAAGAAGTCTCTCTGGACTTCAGTAGACAAATTTAGCAAATATTATAATTGCCTTTTAAAGATATTCAGGGATTAGATGTTTTTTAATATAAGTTTCTTACAGGTATCGACATTCCCTGAGAAACCGTGACAACTGAAATTATAGTGGATAGAAGGAGGTAGGATTGCTATGACTCGTGAAGCAGAGACAGAAAGAGAAGGAAAACTCTGACATATAAATATTTAAAACATTTATACAGACCTTTACTTTTGAAGAGCTGTTGCATGAATATAGAAGATATGTGGAGAACGTGTGGGTGTGACAACCTTTACAAGACAATATATTTTGCATCTTTTATAATGTTTCTTCAAACCTGTCTGATCTGAATTTACATTTTTTATCACATTTCAGAAAATTCTTTCACATATAATTACCAGACCACACAGTGTTCTTAATCATTCACACCAAGAATTCACAGTTTAGAAATCCACTTACAAAAAGACCTGGAGAATTAATGGGCCAAGACAACCCATTTGATAGAAATAGTTTTTGAAAAAAAAGTGTAAGAGAGATTTTTATTAGATGTGCAAATGGCTCCTGAAGAGAAATGTAAGAAAAATAAGCAGTTTCACAGATTATAGTTTCACTGTATTTTTTTTCCTCTTAGTATGGTGAAATCAGTTTCCAGGCTTCCTTATTCTAGTCTTGTTTAGGTGATCAATGCTACTTTGGAGCATATAAAGAGAACTCTTCAACTGTGGAGGAAAAAAAAAGAAATATGAATTAGGTAGTGAATTTTAATTTAAAACTAAATGATCCACAGTTCAGGATAGCTCCAGGTTTGAGGGGACCATCAGACCCTCCTCTGCCAGAGTGCCCTCCTGTGTTGGCTGAGTGGTTGATTATATTTACTCATATCCCACTTTGCTTTCCAAGGTGGCTCATAACAAGGCTAAAACAAAATAAAGCTAAAACATGATGAGTTAAAATATGATTAAACAAGTTATCATATTAAAAAACCAATAATTTTAAAAAGTGTAAGACCATTTAAAGGTAAAGATAAAAATATCATGCGCACACCCAATAAAAGAGACTCTGCAGTCATCTTTAAACCTCATAAAAAGACTGCTCCCTTTTCCCTCTGTTCATGTCCACCAGACAAGTAGGTGGTTAGGTATGTCTGTTTACTCAGCAAAAGAATGAGCAGTTGTGGCAGCATTCCTCCAGTAATCACCAGGTAGCTGCCACAGTAATTTCCCATGATGCCTCAGGTAATGATTTTTAATAGGAGTGTTGTCTTTTGATCACCTTTAATGTCCTTTTCACTATAGCACATGCCCAGACATGCAGAGAGAATACTGGATTCAGACTTAGGCACATTTAGAACAGACTTATGGAAAACTGTAATAATACCCAGCTTTTGTCCCATTGATCACTGAACTTGAGTGTGTCCGGATGCAGTGTATACAATATGTTGTATTATAAGGCAAATCTTAGCTACAATGTTTCCTTAGCTGCTAATTTCCCATGATTTGTAACATTCACATTCTTTTTTACCTAGTCTGTATGATCCCAAGTTTACTCAATTTTCGAATCCTACTCTCACTAGCTGAGGTCTGTATACAAGATAGCCAAAGCATATAAATACTACAATGCATTTTTTAAAAGTTAGCCTGTTAAAATTTTCTTTTCTAAATTGCACAGGGCATGTTTCCATTTTCGATGTACAAAACCAAAAATGGAACACAACAAGAATACATACCTGTTCAAGCAATGCTATGGAGTCCCTCAGCATCCCTTTCACATGCTGAACTTGATTTGTCTTGTCATGAGGAATTTTCTCTCTTGCAGCCACATTAATGGGTACACTAGGAAGAGAATAAAATCCACCTTATAGTACCCCAAACCAGTCCTGTTCTATCAGTCATGTTAACAAATAATTAGCACGGTTTCTAAAAGCAGTAGTAACTATGCTCTCAGAGATATCTGCAAGTAGCCTGTACCCAGAAGGACTTCCAGGATACTTAATATTCAAGAAGATGACTCAAAACAGAATTTCCTCTTCATTGGAAGGAAAATTCCCCATTTTCCACATTTTCTGAGTTTAAAACATGGCTCTGCTGTCCTGCAATATTACTGTTATTATGTTTTTCATTTATATCCTGCCTTTCTCTCAATAGCGGGACTCAAGGCAGCTAATAACATTATTTAAAAATAATACAGATGAAAAATAATACGAAACTTAGAGAAAAGTATAAATAAAAAAGTTTGTTAAAAAGTAATGAAGCAATTTATAAAGGTAAAATATTAAAATTAATTAAAAGACTACACAAACAATAAAAGAGCACAGCACATCATCAAAAGCCCATTCAGTTTCTAAAAAAGGCTGGTGACACAAGAATGTTTTCAGTTGCCAATGGAAGGAGAACAAGGAGGGAGCCATCCTGGACTTCCTTGGGAGGGAGTTCCAAAGACTGGGAATATCCACCAAGAAGGCCTCCCTGTTGTTCCCACCGTACAAGCCTGAGAAGGTGGTGGGACAGAGAGAAGAGCCTTTCCCTAAGATCTTAGAGCAATAGACGGTGCTCAATCCAGCAGCAGCCCAAGCAGTATCAACATTTGGTTAGTAGCTTCCTAGCACACCATGCCGTCCAACCAGTGGCCATCTTATTCCGGGTGACTGTGCAATAATGTGCTCTCCCATTATCTGGATTACAACATTGAGGAATATAGTCTCCCCTCCAGGTAAACAAAGGTTAATGATGGACACCCTTGTGCTAATGTGAGATTGCTTGCTTGGAATAAAAACCTTCCTTAAAAATTCTCCTCTTTTCCACATTCTCTTCATATACCTTTGCTTCATGTTTGCATGCATATACAATTCTCATCTCCCATGAGAGGGGAAGGGACATCTCTGAAGAGTCAGAGGTGGAAAAAGTATAAGGCAAATAGCTCCCACTAGGTTACTGAGTCACATGGGGTGAATTAGTGGTGGTGACAATAATAAAATTCAGAGGTTCTCTCTCCTACTAAAAGCAGGGGATTGGGCCAGAGCCCTTTACAGGGTATGTAGAGGAGAAACTGCATAGAAATGTTGGATTGGTATGTACACCAGTGCATTCTGTTGCCAGGTGACAGAGGGGAACCACTTTCAAAAGGAGGTACTGATACCTCCTTACACAAACTTGGGAAATGTTGTTAGTATAGTACTCCAATAGAATCCTAGGCAATGAAAGGAAATGCTCCTTCAGAAGGTAGAGCCTCAAAATATGGGGTCTTTGTAGGTCCAAAACTAAATGTGAATCTTATATTTGCCTGGTAAGTCATTATATTTCCCAGCTGGGAAGAAAGAAGATCTACTCACTTTGCTGATCCTTCTTCTTGAACATGAACACGGTAAAATGACTGAGCTGCATATTCAATCTTTGACAGTTTGAGGAATAATGTCACATTTAGCAGAACCAGTAAGAGCAAACTGTAGAGGCAGAAAAAAAGAAATCAAACTGTATTGCTACTGGCCTTTTTCTTGCCTGTAGCATCTTGTTAACTCTAAGCCATAGTAATTTAAAGGATCACAAGCCCCACTCTGAATGTAAGTCCAACCCTTCATCCTTGAGATTTCTTGCAGTTCTCAACTTGTATTATGAAACAGTATTCAGTGCTTTAAGATAAAGAACAAATATTTTAACAAAGGCTACTCCTTTCCTAGGAAGGCTAACAAACTCCATTCTGCAATATCAGCCTGCACTGACTTGAATACCACTGGTGTAAATTACCGGTATGTTTTTCCCCAATATGTACAAACATAAGAACAAATTAAGATAGAAGAAGTATGAAGGAATACTTACAAAATGCTCATTACCACTATAATGGTGATGGTCTTATTTGTAGCATCCCTTTTTGGTCCTGTTTGGCAAGAGAGGACATTTTAGGTCTACAGTGTTCAGCTTCCTAAATCAAATTAACCTCACTTCAGTGTGCACCTTTGTTGAAGGAAGACTTCTCTCCTTTTCAGTGATGAAAGTGCTCTGGGTCTTTTCTCAATGGAGAAGTTACTACAAGTGTATGCTTTTAACATGTTAATTTGATGCATAGTGTGGGTGTGATTTTCATAACAAGGAGCAGGCAGCTATTCTTGCACTATATGTTGCCCAAGGCTATAAACACACTGGGCTTTCGCCACACAATATACTGTGTAGAATTTTAGCATGAGCATCATCTTGCATTAATCTTGTCATGCTGCCATTACATCTGCTGCATACAGATGGAATCTTTCATATCCTCACATACTTACATAGCCCATTTCATGATTCCTTTTGCTCAAAACTCTAGTGCATGTCCAAGAAAGCTGCTTTTCTGAAAGGGCTTTTTTCTGGCATAGTGGTGCTCCTGTGCAATTTTTGCCAAAATTTATCTCGCATCTCTTGAAATTGATACCACATAAGCACACAATTAATGAACAGAGGTGAAATGATAGGAATACAGAAGAACAATCCAGTCATCCTAAGGGACCCTGCAGTATATATTCTGATGTGTTTAGACACCATGAAAAAGGTAAATGGTATATTTTTAAAAAGAGGAGAGGTATGTGACCACAAATTTCACTGGCAGCTCTGATCAAAATTTCACAAAGGAAAACTAGGAAATCTTGAAGCACCAACACAGAGTACTTTCAAATGGAACACTATTTCAGCACTACACTGTTAAAGTGCTATTATTTCACTTTCAACATCCTGTGGAATTCTGGGGTTTGTAGTTTATTGAGGCCAAAGAGTTCTCTGGTTGAGAATTCTAAATGCCCCTTCCTAAACTGCAAACCCCAGGATTCCACAGGATGTTCAAAGCGGAACAATAGCACTATAACACTGTAGTGCAGAAATGGCCTCAGGCTCACCCATTTGCTCTTCTCCACTTTCCCACTGAGATGATCTCCCAAGCTTTATATACGGCAAACTACTGCATACTTTTATTTCCCCAAGCAGGTAAACTGTGATTTGAACTTGCCTACAGACTAAGATCACCATGCACATTTATGTCATTGCCATTCTAATGACAATGTGAGGCATGTAGGAAAGTTTTGACTTACATACTGACATGATCATTGAATGCTCTCATATATCTATCTACTTAGTTGTTTCTCCTTGATCCCATTATGTCTAGATTTCATTACACAATAACTTCATAAAACTATATTTTTCCCCCCAAGGAAAACAAATACAAATACAGAAAAGATGTCTCTGCTTCTTACTGTTTTTCATGCTCTTTTAACTGGTTATGTATTTTAATTGGTGTTCTGTGTCTTTAGCTGGTATCTATTTATTGTTATATTTGTTGTTCTCCACCTTGATCCATAGGAAGAGGTGGATAAGAAATAATAATAACAAGAGCACACAACTACTATTGCTACTACTACCACTGCTACCACTACCTATTTTTTAGCCTGGCTTCCCTCTAAAACGGTCATATACTTGGATTTAAATAACACTTTTAATTTAGTATTACTCATGTATATCAGCACCATCATTGCCACCATCTTTATTTGTATTCTACTTTTTGCCCAACATTGGGCCTCAAAGTGGCTTGCATATTAAATAATATGTATAAATATACATATTAAAACAGGATTAAACTATAAAAGAATTAAAACGGCAAAAAAGAAATTAACAGAAGCAACTAAAATTAAAACAATAAATATTTATTTATACATATTTTTCTAAAGGTCATCATTTAAAATATCATTATCTCTTACTCATCCTGCTAACTAGCAAGGTCAAAGAATGTTTCATTTTGTTTTACTTGGTAATTATTAATTGGTTTGATCCCATTATGAATCAGTTATGAAACTATTTTTTCAGTTATGGAACTATTCTGATTTTTCTTCAGTTGTGGATAAGAATGTATTATTGTTTTGCTGTGACCTACTTATTTATATACACTAAGGAAAAGTGTTATAAAAATGAAGGTGACTGACTGAAAGAGAATATTTTCTTCATAGCGAAAAATAGTATTTTGTTCTTAGAGGTTTTACAAACCAGTAACCATTCTTCCTTTGTGAAGGTGCACCACTTATGTCTAACTTGAGCTATCCCAGATCTTGTCTGAATGGGAAAATAATTTGCATAAGCTGAGTAAAGGTACTATGTGATCTGTGGATCCTTCTTAATCCTAGCATTCCTTTGATTTGGAAAATGTTAGAAACAAATAAAAATAAAAATAAAGAAATAAAAAGAAGTGTCCTACCAGATAACATCAACAACCTATCTAGTCCAGCATCCTGTTTCTCACAACAGTTACAATAAGCCCACAAGTAGGAGATGAAAGAATAGCACTCTTTTGCTCATGTTCCCCAACAACTGATATTGAATACTGTACCCACTGGTTCTACTTACTGTGCTCACCTATATCACCATGAGAAGGCACATTTACATCTTCAGAAGAATAATGTGCAGAGTGTTTAGGAAGTATCTCTCCCATGTTCCTCTGTAAAGTCCACCTCCTTCTTCTCAAAACACTTAATTTTGCCGGGTCTTCTGTCGGCTTGTCGATTGCATATTCTTCCATTAGCAATTCAGATTCTGTAAGTAAACATAATCCTAATTTTAGCTCAATTCTCAGTTTTCTACATAAGCCATATGAATTCAGAATGCATATGTATTCCATGCAGGTCTTATCTCTGACTAGACTAAAAAATAGTATGTGATACATTGATAAATACACATTACTGTAATCAAGACATGAAACCAGAAATATACAAGTTGTTTTATTAAATTGTAGCTATCCAATGATACTTATATTGAGCTTCAAGGGTCACAGAGTAATATGCTGCAGGGTGTTCTGCCTACAACAGCCATTATTTACTTGTGTCATATGCCAAACACAGTGAGAGGCTAGAAAAAACTTTTGGTTACTGCCCTATTTCCAGATTATCACAGACAGATGGTTAACAGGGGGATAAACGAATTTTAATGAGATGCTCTAGATTAGAAACACTGTGAAAGACAACTGTTACATTTAAATGCTCCATTTTCAATGTCATCCAGTGATACTTTTTCACTTCCGCCTTTTCTGTTGAAGAGCAGACACACCTGTCTGAGGAACAGTAAAAGGGGAAAACACAGATGTAATAATAACTTTTAAATAAATAAAAGCAATCCACTTTTAACCCATTTCACAAAGCTAGGTAAATCCAGCACAACTTTTTCATAATTTATGGAGAAACGCAGTTAGGAATGCAATGACTCATTTCACTATAGGTAACTAGTCAGCATAATCAAAGATCACAGTTATGAAATTTGGATCCATGAGAAAGGAAGAAAAACAACACCTACCAAGTTGCTTGAAATTTTCCTGTATCCCACTCCATGTATTTTTCTCTATTATATTTTTGACAAGCCCCCATGGTTTCTTCTTATATTTCACATCTGAGGAAATCCTTCAGCAAAAAAAGAATAATAAAACTAACAACCAATTGTATTATAAGTCACATTAAGAGGACAGACTTGCCTTTCCACTCACTTTGAGACCCATTTTTCAATCTTTTTCATTCAAAGCCACATATGAAGCAAAAACACGGTCGCTATGTGAGACCTTGTACACTCATGCTGACAGGCAAAGGAGGAAATGCACAAAAATACTTGTCATTTAATAGCTCTGTGTTGTAATGGTACTTTATGATGGCTGTGCACACCCACTGACTTAGAATGCTGTCAGAGATCACACAGTCAATTGCAGGTAGAAAAAACTTCTCCTGAGAATGCTGATGGAAAAACCTCGCTTGGCTCTGGATGTATTAAACTTGGGGATGGAGGGAGCAAAAATCAAGAAAGAGGGAAATCCATTTTTCTGTCCACATAACCTTTTCAAATGACCAGCATGAACCAAAAGGGCATTTCTATTCTTTATGATCAGTGACACTTTCATAAAAGGATATGTGTGCACATGAACCTGTTTTATTATACCAAGGGCAGTTCTGTTTTACTGCCTGCAATTTCCCTAATATAATAAAATGAAATATCTCACCGTAGCCTGCACTTCTGACTGGATAGGGGGGTGATACAGTAATTATACACAGTGTAGAAGTAATCATGGTAAGGCACATCATGCGTTGTAACCTCTGCATCTATCCGATACGGATGATCTTTGTGGCTCCGTTTAAGCAGGACCTATTAGAGGAGAGAAAAAATATTTGTCTTCTCTCTGATGGTCAATAAATTGTGAAGAAAATAAAATATTAAACTAGTATCAGCATATGATTGCCCTCACAAGGAAAAAGCATTAGAGCAAGAGTAAGAAAAGATGGCCCTCTAGGCCATGTGCTGCTTTCCAATGCCACTTCTGAGGACCCCAAGGGCCCATACGTATCTCAAAATTTTGAAAAACTTATTTTGAAACTTTTAAAAACCCAAAATACCCTCCTATGACCTCAAGCAGTGATGGCAGAGCCACCTTATCCATTAGGGACTTTAGGCACAGTGCCTAAGACCTATAAACATTTTTGGGCCTACGAAAACATCCCTAGTGGTATGTCGAAGTGAGACGGGAAGTCAAATACAAGAGTGCTTAGGGCCTAAAAACCTGAGTGTTTTTGCCTGTCCAAGTTGTTTTAAACCCAAGAGAGATCTTTTTTATAACAAGGAACTATACTAAACGCAAATTCTACTTCCTGTTTTTAAAAGGCCTTTCCTGGGCCTAAAACAGTACAGTAGGAGGGAATACAATGAAATCACCCTTTTCTGCCCTGTGGAAGGTATCCTTGACAAAAGGGCATTGCACTATGAGAGAAAAAGAACCACCATAGTTTTTTGAAAGGTAAAAAAAGCAGCATGGTGGCAGGTGTAGCTTCCTGAGGTCCAGTGATGGGAGTGTGTAGCTGTTGGACCTTGGGTAGTCTCTCACATCTACAACAGAATCTTGTACCTGCTTTTCTGTCACAGCTGTGGACTTTCCAATAAGTGGATTGTTAAAAACAATAGTATATGTCATGGTCCTCAGCTGATTGCCTCCGCTTTCTCTGTTCCAGGGAGTTGACACAGTATCTAGAAACAAACACAAATCAAACAAACGCAAAACACAAAAACAAACACAAAAGTCACAAATAATTTCCAGCAATTTACACAGTATTACCATTATCCATAAACCTGGAGAAAGCAGATTGACTATACAAAGCTTCTCAGCAGCTGAAAATCACATAGGGCTTGACCTTTTGGCACACCTTATTTCCATGTATACATAGATAAAATGTCTTTAAAATTAGAAACCATCCTCCCAACACATGATCATTTCTGATAGACAATAATGATCTCTAAGTCACTAGTCTCAATATGTATCCATCTGTAAATGGAATTACATACATGGAATAATAGCTGGGGACATCTGCCCCAAGTGTTAGCCCATGTTAAGTTCTCTGCCTTACCCGTTGTGTTTTGATTATGCCATAATGTGCACACTGCTGCTTGTTAAACTAGTAACAAAAGATTGATAGAGGTGAGAGCAACTAAAAGATCTCAGGTCACTGTTATGTTTTACAACATGCTGCAAAAGTTGAAAACATAACATGGTATATTTTTTTTAGTTACAACCAAGGTTATCATAATGTCTAATTCTGTTCCATGAAAACAAGAATTCAAGATAGTTGATGGAGCTGTATTGGGGGAAAAAAGCTTAATTGCTCCTTGAAAAGAGTACCAAATCTAGCATTTACATGGGAAATAACTGTAATAGAAAGCATAGAGGCTTAGAATTTCTTGAGAAAATGGTCAGAGACATTAATCATAAGAAGAGAAGATCATAATTAGAAGATCATAATTAAGATTAAATGTAGAAGAACACACAGGTTAGGAAAGAGTTTTTTACCCGCAACTCCCAAAATTCTCCAATCCCAAAAAGTATGTTTTCCAGTTCAGCAAAACAGTAACATCCAAATACAACTTCCTCAAATTGGTAATTTCTGATTTTTAGTGGGGTTTTTTTGTCTTTGTCTACGTTTAGACATAATCATGGTTTGTGCTAGCTACTGTTAACAGACCACACCATGGTTGACTTCAATATTTACCTCTGAGATTGTCTGTATGTTATCACTACCACATCTGCTCAGCACTCATGTTTATATGCTCATGAGTTTACTCCCATCTACATGGTACAACAACCTCTTGGGGCAAAGCAATAACTCTAATGGTAGTATTTCAACTGTATGAATTCAGGCATTTAGAACAGTGTTTTACACACTAGCATAAAATGATGCTTTCAAATCTTGGTTTGTCTGCCAAAATTTAGGAATGGGCTTGAGTCCAGACAATAGCTGTATTAAAACAAATTTCTGCTTCAAAAGCTATCATATGTACAGACTTTAAGTACCTGCACAGAGCTGCTTTTCTCTTCCGTTCTCTCTAGTGGAGAAACATGCCAGGAAGTCATAGTTAACCATAGCGTTCAGTTATGTCCAGATCAGGAACTATAGTAAACAGTTTCTAAGTAAGCCAGGTTCTGGAAACCAAGCTGAACCATGATTCTGGATTGTTTGGAAGCCTGGTTTAGATATAATTCAAAGCTATGGCTTCCTAGCCTTTTTCCTTGTTTGCACAAAGAGAGGAACAAAGTGGTTGTATGCAGATACATAAATGTCATGCATATCTTTGCATGTTACACATAGAATTGAATATCTATCAAATAAAACAAATTGCAGGCCTTTGTTATGAACCTAATCTTTGTCTCATGGTTCCTTTTGCAAGAAATTGATAGGGAATTATGTATGAGTACAGAATAATATTTTACCTGTTATATTTCTGGCGCTGAGATATCTCTGCATGAAAAGGGAATTAGTGAAAAGCATTTCGAACAGCCTGTCTGCACCAATGTGAAAAATCCTATTAATAAAAAGTTTTCCATGGAGATCATTCTCAGATATGGTTTCTTCAACTGTGTAGAGAAAGAGTACAATGTATGGGGTGAAGAAAAGAGTAAAACATTTGTCACACAGCAAAACATACCCAAAAAGGGATATATATATTTTTATACACTCACATTTAAAACATAATTTCAAAGAGTAAATTGCTGTAAGGGGATGCTTACTAGACAACTTACTATCCTACTACAAAGCCTTAGTTGTGTAACAACCTCCCAGGCCAAACTAGGTACCTGAAGGTGACTAGGCATCTACAGTTAAGTGAAGGAAAGAGGTATTTTATTCATAGGGTTTTTGCAGGGGGAACAATCTTTACCATGCGGGGAACTGTGGTCCCTAGATGTTGCTGGACCGTGACTCTCACCCTTAGCCAACAGAGCCAATATGGATTATGGGAACTGAAGTTCAGCAATACCTAAAGGGTCACAGTTGCCCATCATTGATTGGCCCATGCCTTAAATCAGAAGCGTCAAACCTCTGACCCCGTGGTTATTTTGGGCTACAACTCCCTCAATCCTCTATATTGGCTATATTGGCTGGAACTGAAAATCAAAGTATCTTAGAAACCAAAGTCTTCTGATTATGGTTCCACATGCTGCTGTATGTAAAAGGCAAACTGATCAACCAGGTAGGAATTCATTATAGGGAAGGACAAGGATAAATTTGTCCAATATAGACATATCTGAAATGAGCTCCCACACTTCAGAATTTACCACTATATATATCAATGATACTGGTAATGTTCCCTGCAATACAGTGATTAGATCATTTACCATTCTCCAAAGTATTGAAAGACAATTAGGTTGTGGTTGCTGTGTGCCTTCAAGTAATTTCTGATATATGGTAATCCTAAAATGAACTTCTTACAGGGCTTCCTTGGTAAGATTTGTTCAGAGAAGGTTTGTCCTTGCCCTCCTCTGAGACTGAGAAGTGTGATTTGCCCAAAGTCACCCAGTGGGTTTCCATGGCTGAGTGGGTTTGAACTCTGGTCTCTAGAGTCATATTCCAACTCCAGCACTACACACTCTAGCTCTCTAAAAATTTTCGCCCTGCTGGATGAGACTACATAGATTTTTATGCACTTTAGAACTTTTTTTTTGTTGCAAATTTTCAGTTTTTTTGTTTTTTGCTTAAAAAAACACTTAAAAAAAAGAATGCACCCTTTTTTGAAAACAAAATACAATGGTTTACAAAAATAACCAAAACAAAAGAGGGCTGGGGGAATGTGGGTATTTTCACTCTCACAGAGGGCTGAAAAATCGCACAGCAATTGGCCTTTTACCTGTTGAGATATACTTTCTCATCATAGATGGAAAAATCTGGAAATAGTCTTGAAATCCCTAAACTGATGACTGGAGTTGCAATAGAAAACTGGGGTGTGGGACTTATGCAATGGCATCTGTATGAAAATAACTGCTGAAACACTAATATCACATGGAAGAATCTGAGATGGTGCAATGTTCTTTATCCTTAATGATGTCTTTACAATTTAAAAAATACTTTACCATGAAATGTCACTCTGTTCATAATGACATAAATACACATGTCACCAAAAGCTTTTATTTAGAAAATGTCACTTCATTCAAAATGACATGTTGTAAGTGTCATTGAAGGCTTTAATTTAGAGATATATCTATTAACTCATCAATCACAAGCAGTTGCTCAGTCTGCCAGAAATACCATTGTATGGAAGCTAAAAAAGAATCACAAAAGAAGTCTTCTGGCAACACTTGAACAAGGTTAAGTCACCATTACCTTGAATGGAACACTGTATTGCCTATTTTGTAGTTATTCTGCACAGTTAAAATACTGCTTCTCATTATAAAAGATGGGTTATATGAAGAAAGAGACAGTATGGTATAATGGCTGGAGTTGGAACAATTAAAGTGTTGGACTGGGAGTTGGGAAATGTGAGTTCTAGAGCTTCACTCAACCACAAAATTCATTGAGTGATCTGGTACTATCCCCTTAGCTGGCACAGTATGACTCCTGAATTAATCTTCCCATCATTTAGACGTACTTGCAATAAAAAAATGTAAATGCAGAGCTATGAATTTTGTTGCACTTGGTTATTATAATCCTGATTTTAGGTATCTTCAGAACTACATCTTGAGGACTGTGTTTATGAAATAGAACCCATTTACCTTCTCCATCACTTTCTGAGACACTGCTCTTCTCCGGATGGAAATTCTCAATTAGATCCAGGGACTGTACTAGACAGTTCTGTTGTGCTACATCAGCTGCCTTTTTTTCTGAAGGGAACAGAGAATTCCTCCTCTCTGATTTATCACATTGAGAGTCCTCTGGGTTTACCCCCTAGTGAAAGAGAGCCATAAGCAGCAAGTATAACATGAAGCATCCTTACAGTTACTCATGCTTATCTTGCAAGAAGCTATTGCTCAGACAGTAACATGAAAATTCATAGTCTCATAGCTTTTCAAGAAGAAGAAGAAAGGGAAACAAACAAAAAATGTGGTTAACACAAAGGAACAAAGTCATGAGCGTTTGATCATAACATGCATTTGGTCAAAATGTTTTACTTGTAGCAGCCTGTAATAAACTTAGTTTTTCAGGTATGTCAAGTTTTGTGCTTTGTTGCCACTTCCATTAAAAATATACATTACCTATAGCGTATTCTACCATATATAGATTTCTACATGTAAAGATATCATTCATGAAGCATGTGTTTCATTCAGTTCCCATGTTGATTTTCCATTTAAATTCAGACAGGGATTAAGAGTAGCATTGGTTTCTAATTTATCCCCATTGCTGTCCATTCTATATTTGCAAACAAGAATGCTAAAAAGTAACACAAGCCTATTCGCCTTCATCCCACCCCAGTACCTTACCGTCTTCTAAACCAGTGCTTCTCAGATTATCTAATGTGAGGGAATTGCACTTTTTCCCCAGTGTGTCAGGGGCTGTCACAATAATTGTGCCCATTACCTAGTAACTGTTTCTTTCATTCCTGGAAACTTGCAAGGCATTGGCAGCCAATGGCTCAGGGATTAGAATAAGACCAGAAGAGAACAGAAAATGTTCTGTTCCAGAATTAGGTGTAGTTCCAGCTCTCCCCAAGAGTGTGTTTTGAACCAAACACTGATACATGTTAGTGTTATAAATGTTATTGGTGGAAAAAGACACAACAGATGGTATACAGCGGAGTACCATTCCAGCCCTTTTATTTAATAGGGTACAGCAGCCCCACACAGTGAATGGTAGAACTGGGCCCCAAAACCACTACTGCTTTATTGAGATTGTGACTGATAAAAATGTGACATCAAAATGTCTTTCCATTATCCTGGGGATGGTCATACCTGCTTATGCAAAGTGACTCTTTTTGGGAACTGCTTATGGAAACATTCACTTGTACCATCTTTTCATTTATTCATGCTGACTTGGCCATACTGACTTATTTATAGTATTTTTCATGATATTGTTGATGTTAATATTCTATTGTACTGATTTCCTTATAATATCTTCTATAGATTTATTGTATGTTTAGAAGTTAATAATCTATATACGATTGTTGTTTCATTGCATGTTGCATGCTTTCTATACAGTCAACAGTATTTTGAATACAGTCAAAATTGTCTGTTGTCAATCTTATTTGTATGTGTTTTTTTAGGTGTATAAGCATGGCTCGTCTCCCTCCCCAACAGTTATGGGAACTGTGTGAAAAAGTTAATAACAGAGGAAAATTTACTCCCACAATGAATCTCAGCCTTCATATGTTTTACCAGCCTCAAACTACTAAGCTAATGCAAAAAGCATTAAACAAAGTGCTAATACAAATTAAACCATACTATGACACTGGATAGTTATGAACGTTCGGTTATGATGCTAACCAGGACTTCAAATCCATCTGCCAGTCGCAAAGCCTCAACTCACTATGGTGCGACAATGCTATACGCCTACATTACATTATAAGGGTTACTGAGACCTTACATGTGAAACAGCTTGAGTCCATATGGGAAAAGAAACTGTTACAAAAAAATTGTTTATTACAGGAAATGTTAAAGTAAAGTTAAATTGTTGCCATATTTTGCATGGCACTCTGGAGGTTTCGAGAATTCTAAATTAAACTCTGAACAGAATGCCACTATATTTTTTAAGATAATGAGAGTTCTGCTGATCAGTAGTGACTGAAACTTCTACAGTACCAAATGCCAAGAGAAAAGCATTTCATACTAACGTGGGAGTGAAAGCAGAGAGGGACATGATATATCACTGACAGAATTAGCACCCTGGAATCTGTTAAGCAGAAATTTGGATTTCAGACTAATTATATAGGAATCATCATCATGCTTTCATGTCAAATACTGTCATAACTCTCAGCTCAAATTGTACGTATGCTCACAATAATCAGAACATAAAAGTTTAATTTCCATGGATCATGAAGAATTTCTATTGCTTCTATGTCTTCCATTTTTATATCAATCTGTAAATTATTTAAGAAATTTCTCCACTAATTACATCAGCAAGCATTCATTTACAGCACTTGATATTCTATACAAAGTAGATGAACTGAATTTCACTTCCAGTCTAAAAGCTGGCTGCTACCTCAAAAGGTAACAACAGTAAAAGATATAAAACCTCTGAAACTGAAATCCTGAACAGGCTGACTAGAAAAGAATTAAGAGTTTCATTTCAACCAGACTTGTTTCTCAATAAACACATTGAGGATTCCACTGCATGCCTTTTCACCCCAGTCATACAGCATTTCTGGAAAGCTGTTCTACAACTAAAAACTTTTAAAAATCACATAAATTACATTACAATTCATTTCTGTCTCCCATAAACGTAATTTTGCTTTAAAACAAAGCACATGTTTCCCATATGCTTTGTTTTCAGAGGAATTTGCCATAGCACCACCAAAATTCAGCAATATCCCTAGTGTGTTGTGGTGGGTCCAATGCAATCCCTGTTCCTGGGAATTTGCCCACTCATGGTTCAATAGAACATCAAGGCCCAGAGGTCCAGTAAACAGAAGGTTATGGATTAATAGCTGGATGCTTATGGATGCATATTTGCTCATGAATGCATAGTTGGCATATTTGTGTGTTTGCAATTTGCAATGTTTACATAGCCTTTTAATCCAAGGCTGATTACAAAAATAAAGCTAAACTTCTCAGACAGTTGAGGCTGTGATGTGTGCACACACCTCAGCGTAACTCCAGAATTGCTCACTAGCCTTCAACAAGATGCTGTCATTGGCTTTTGCTCATGAAACATAAGAAGGCACATGGAGCTACATGATACAGTGAGCTCAAGAATAAAATTATGTACACTGAAAATTATTTTTCAGGCTTTAAAAACAGTTATGTAAAAAGAGGCTTCTTGTTTCAACAATAAAACCCATGAAGATTATCACATCAGGTATGTGTTCCATTGTAACTGGAAGAAAGCTGAGTAGCTTACTTCTCTCAGGATGTTTTCTTTAAGCGATTCTGTTTCAACTTCAAGTATCTGAGCAATGGATTCTTGAATTACACCATCTGTTTTAGGTGTCTCCTTCTCCCCAGATTCATCACAAAGGCTAGACCTGTCAGAGACAAAAATAGTGGTAAGGTTAACTTGCACTTATTTCAGTAACGGCACTAGCAGTATTTTGGAACTTCAAAGCAGTCAGCACACAATTGTCTGGTATAACATCTGGTCATCCTATTGTCAAGGGATTTCACATCTCTTTCTGTATTTCTCAGGAAAGGCCAACCTTTCAGACTTCGTCAAAACAAAGAAAAACTAGCCTGTGTTACATAAAGAAAAAAAATATATTTTGCTGCTGAAGTAGAAAACAGAATTGCTTACTTGTGGCTTATTTTTCTAGCCAGCGTTTATCCATTCACCCATACATTAGTGTAGGAGGCTGCCAGAAGTGTGAATACCTTTTAGTCAGTGTCTATCCTTACATGCTTCCTAAAGCATTTCTTTGGCAGCTAAGGTCCTCATCCTACACCAGCATCCTACACCAGCAAACGCAAGGAGACTGTCCCTTCAGGCCTCCCTACTCATTGCAGGTAGGTGGGGGACTGAGGATATGCAGTGATATAGTGAATGAGCCAATGTGAATAGCCATAGCTTCCACCCACTTCTGACTCTAATATGTTCAGGAAAACACCTCAAGAAAGGTATTGTGAAGGTGAGAAAGATACTGTCAGCCCCTCTGTTGTGGAAGGCAGGAGGAGGCACTTGCGTAGGAGACACCTGAACAATAGATTATAGGAATGGTTGGGAAACCTCTTTCTGCTTCAGGCTTGAATTCAATTTGAGAACTTGAGAGAGGAGGGGCTGTATTCCAATGGTGACAAGAGTGTGGAATCAACAGTGCTAGCGTATTTTGGCTTCTACTGCTAGTACACAAGGGTTGGGAGAGCCAATTCAACCTTTCATAAGAAGGCAGAGGCACACAAAAGCTAGAAAATGACCAGATAATGGTGTGATGGTAAACTGCCTTTAGTCTGAGCTTCCTCACCCCTAGTTTTGTTGTATGCTTTCAAGTCACATTTCTGACTTATGGTGACCCTAAGGCGAACCTATGACAGAGTTTTCTTGGCAAGAGTTGTTCAGAGAGGGTTTGCTTTTGCCTTCTTGATGCTGTTTGGTGAGGACATGTGAGGGTTAATACAAAGATAGCATTTTCATTATACCCTTCCTCATAGTAGCCTCTAGAAGGGTACTATGAGATTTCTATGAAAATAATTTTATAGGTACAATAAAGATTAATATTAAATCAGTCATTTTGAATAAACAACCACCCATTCTTATCTATAAACAAGGAAGCTTCTTGACATTGCTAAGATGAAGGATGAAAGAAAAATGTTTTAGAAAAATATTTGACACTTTGAAGAAAATGTTATTAGAAACACAAGCAAATTTTAGAATCACCAATATACAATAAATGAGACAAAAGCTTAAGCTTGCTCAAGTTGCTATACAGTATGGGAACTCAGAACATGTCATATTATGAAGTAGTCCAAAAACTGAAAAAAGCATGACCTCTGAAAAGGATATACAGTATCCTTAAAAATACAGTGGAATTTTTGGACTAGGAAAACATCTTTTATTGTATATTTAGCATGAGGCTTTCTAATTCCATATTGCCAAAATATTCTTCATCTGTAGCAATCTTGAAAGCAATTTAAGTTTCCTTAATCCTATGTAACACTCACTTGTATGGAAGCATGCCTAGCAGTATCGCCATCTCCATGTTTACACCAGAAGTGTCATACATACTTTCAGATGTGATTGGGTAACACACACAATAAAGAACATTTTGTCATTACTGATTGAGAAAGGAATGCAGCCATGGGTACAATTCCACTACAAGAACAAGTTTTTCTGCATACGCAAGTAGTAAATCCATAAACAAATGTGTGTGTTAGGGAGGGGGTTAGATTTCTTTCATATCTCTATAGAAGATGATCTTGCAAAAACCAACTCCCATCCACAAACTACCAAAACCAAAGCCTTATAGGCAACTTTTCAAATAATGCATACAAAACTGCTCACCAGTAAATGTACTTTTTTGGTGGTAATTTACAATACCTCCTTACCTTGACTGTCCATTCTCCTCAGATGATGAATAAATGCTTTCCATCTCTTCTATGTTCAAGCCCAGCTCAGAGCCATAGCTTTGCTGCACAATCTGCCAAAATTCTTGCTTGGTCAGTCTCTGGAAAGCAAAAAACAAAGAACTGGGTACACATGGTTACTATTCATAGAAGATCATTCATCTTTTAAAATCAAACACTGTTTAAATAGAGGTAACAAATCTTCTTATTAACCTGATTGCATGTTATAGTATTAGCAGTCTATGTTTCAAAGTACTCAGATGATATTTCTAAGCAAAAAATGACACACAAAGTTATCTGTAATATATATTATTCAGTTCTAACAATGAACCAAATGCAAAATCATCATTATAGGTGAGAGAACTTTTACATTATCTGTTAGACTGTACTCTCCCAGTGTTTGCTCCATATAGCTATTGCAATCCAAGAACACTAAAATTTTAAACTCCCCCCGTCAATTCCTGAAATAAAAAACCCAAGTCACTTTAACTACCATGAACAGCTGTGTCCTCTCAGTTGACATTAGTTGTACAACAATACTACAATCCCTCTTAGCCAGCTGTCTTCAGGTCCAGCAGCTTCTCCACTGAGTTGCTAAAGAGGCCCCAGTCAAAGGATAAAAGCAAAACAGCATATGATGTAAAGCAATATGGGTGGGAGATCTAGTTTTTTTAATGGAACCCTGAGATCCACCTACCACAGCCTGATGAAAAAAAAAAAAAAGTATACTTTGAATTACAGTACTCTTCAGTCCAAGAATTTGTTTTTAGTACCAGAAACAAACAGAGTTCACAGTCTTTACATACAAAAAGCTGGGTCTTGGTAACAACATAATATGTAGCAGGGTACGGACAGTCATTTTGAAGCAACTGCTGTTAAATACAGTTAAATAGCTACTGTTACTAGCCAGAAATCTCTGGCAGCCTACTATATGTTAGCCAGAGATTTACCGGTTAATCTAGATCTAGCTTCTGTCCACCTCTGTACATGTCACCAAGCCAACAGCACCTCTGTGTTCAAAAGATCTCAGATCCCATGTTGATTCTGCATTGGTACTAACCACTAAGTATGTGTTTTGTTGTTTCCTGTCTTGAAAAAGTAGTATCTTCCCATACCTATTTTGCAAAAGTAGTATAGTCATCCCTCCGCATTCACTAGGATTAGGGGCAGAGGATCCCCGTAAAAGTACAAAAACTGTGAAAAACTCTAGGCCCTCCCAAACCATATTTAACACACACAAAAAGTATGATCACCATATTCAACCCACCGTGGATTCCTTTGAGGCATCAGGGTTCCTTCATAAGGCTGAAGTAGCTGGCTGGTGGGGCTTACTGCCACCTCGGCTGCTGCCCCACACCATTTTTAATAAGGGTTTACAAGCCTCATGTGCAATCTCTCAGTCTCACAAGGCTTGCAGTCCCTATTAAAAATGGAATAAGAAGGCAGCAGCGGTAGCAACAAATACTCCGTGAATAATCAAATGCGCAAAAGTGAAACCCGCGAACATGGAGGGCTGACTGTACAAGGATTACATATTCCATTAGAGTAAAGCAGTGTGTACAAAAAGGGGCGACACTCACACAAAAAGGGATGTTTGCTTTGTAGGATATTACCAACATACACTAGAATTGTTTTGACATTTTCTGACTACCATTTACCCTAAGTCACAAAGCATCACTATTTAGCTATAGCAACTACAGCATTGCACGATGCTACATACTGCGAAACCATAGTACAGGACCATGTGTGCAAGCAGAAAAGAGACAGCACTTTTCTCATGCAGCTATGACACAGAGTAAAGCAGGGTCTTATTTCATTTTAACAAACTCTTTGTATATTATGATAATTTAAAATACACTCTAGCTTGTTAAACAAGTTAACTAAACAAGCCTGAGTTTGCAGTTAGCTTGTTCAGTGATTTACTAGAACTTATTTTAAACCATGATTCCCAGTTGCACATTAACAATAATGCAGATTATCAGGCAAGATGAAAGTGTGTGATCTGTTCCTCCTTCCAGTTGTACAGGAAGAGAAGAGGGGACCCCACAAAACTGAGGCATTGCTGAGACTCCTTTCTGTTCATGCTGGTAGTAGTAAGCCATGGTTTAGCACTGCATTTAAGCTCCCCATTGAATTGTTCCCTAATCAAATGAGAGAGCAGTGTGGTGTAGCGATTTAAGCGTTTGACTACAACCTTGGAGACCAGAGTTTGATTCCCTGCTCGACCATGGAAATCCAGTGGGTCCCCTTGGGCATGTCACACACACTCAGCCCCAGAAAACTCCATGATAGGTTCACCTGAGGATTGCCATAAGTCAGAAATGAGTTGAAGGCACACAAGAACACCACAAATATCAACAGGTAATTAAAAGTTAAATGTGTTTGAAGAACATGTAACTAGTAAATGTATAGCTCAGAATAATTAGGAAATGTTTATTTCTTCTTATTCCTTAGATATACCTGTAAGCTGTTACTATTGCCACAAAATACTGTCAGTGATCTATAAATCAAGTTAATTGAGAGAAATTATTTTATAGAGAAATAAAGAATTCCCCTATAGTGCTGGGATTTCAGCTGCAGGGCAACAAGCATAATAATACTATGAAATTGGTGATCTGTTCATTTTGAGTAGCCATGAATTTTTTTAACAAATAAAATGATGACCTAATCATTTAAGCTAATGAATGATGATCCTTAATGAACTAAAGTTTTCCTCATAATTCATTCTTTCGGATGTAATATCCTAGAATGCTAGAATATGAAACTCTACAAAATTCAAGGCATATGATGTATGTACCACTAGAACCTTTCTGAAGCTTAGCAGGCCTGGATCCCAGACAGTGATAGGACAGGAGAACCTTCACTTATTTATTTAAATTGTAAACCACTCTTTATCTACAAGGGATTCCAAGGTATTATACACAGCAGTTAAAAGGAACAAGTACAAGCAAAAATCATACAGCTATAAAAGAAGTGACATAAAAAATAATCAGTACGATAAATAAACAGTGTATTTCTCTCACTCGTGGTACTCAGAGAAAGATGTCCTTCTACAGATAACAATGTGTAGGCAGAATGACATGAGAGAAGTTTTTTTGAAAGTAATTTGAGCCCCTCAAAACTACATGAGTACTATCTTGAGTTCCATTATAGAGGAAAATCAGCTTCCCATTGCAATAAACAAGGGATGAAGTAAAAGAACAGTATGAAGCTAGTTTTTAACAGAATAAGGCTAGTGCTGTATAGAGAGACAAAAAACAGAGCTCAGAGCTGTGAGCTGGTGAAGCATAGACCCAGAGCATCTCAGTGCAAACTAGATGCAGCGTTAGCAAATTGGTGCTTATTAGACTGCTTCGTTTGCTTCCAATATGCTTTGTGTGTATATCTGGAGATAAATTACAAAGTACAGTATGATTTTAATACACTAACTTAAAAGGAAAGCAAGTTTTTTTAGCGTTTTCCTTGCTCAGACAAATGAAGAGTATTTAACTTCGAGCTAAAAGGGCTATCTCTCTGAAAACTAATTTCAGACCGTCATGTAAAAGCCAGCTCACAATCTTAAATCATTACCCTCTTCTGAAACACAACCAAGACGCATCCCAGTTTTTTCCTCTTAGCTATAAATAGCACATTTAAGACACACCTTTATTTTTCCTCCAGGTTGAATGATTTATCATTAAATCTTGTCAATCCACAAAAAGGTTCCAGGATTCTAAATGTAGCTGGCAACAGATAAAACAGGTATCACTAGCCCTGTTCTCTTCTTTCTTACTTGCAAATATATTTTTTTCCATGAGGCTTTTACTGGGGGCTTATCATATTTTATGAGTTAGCCATATTTGCTGCAGTAACTAAGAAGATACTCAGTGTGGTTTTGGCATACCTACTGGGCAGTTATATTTAAAGGACAAAACATGTTTCTAAACACACAACAAACAAGTGCCATGACGCTGCAGTAAATTAAGGATACCTGGTACATCACCACTGCATGTTTAGGGCCTTGTGTCTGCAGTTGCTAACACGACTGTAATTATACCAAACAGACCTGTTATCAAAACTGTTGTACCCCTTGCTGATTTGACATTTTGGCATGTCGGTTTCTCCCATATATAACGTCAGAATCAATGATGGTTTGCTATTTTTATACAGCATTAGCCTTAATTCAAGTGTTATATCAAACTATTCAAAATAAACGGAACACGAGATAGGCAGGGTTTTGCTATAAACTCATATCTCTGACACTGCATGTATTACATGACTCTTCCCCCAGACATCTACAGAATATGGACATGTGTGAAAAGATGCCTTCATACATGAAGGCTATATGTATGAAGGCTTCCATGTGATTTAGATCTCTGCACTACAGGAATTCTGCATTGCATGGAAGCTTCCACACATACCAACTAAACAGATGAAGACCTAGGCCCTGCTCATTTCAATATTCTCTGCATGAATATCTGAAACCAGAGCTACATGGTACACGCATTGGGAGCAAGGCTGTAGAGTGCAGTTCCATTCCTAATCACATGCCAAGTTAATGGACAAAATGGGTTATTCCAGAATATGAACACTGAATGCACACATCAGTCAGCTATGAGATGGCTCTAGACCTTGGGCTGGATCTAGTCATTCAGATGAAATCAATGGGATTTAAGTTAATCGTGACTAATGTCTCACACTATTTTCCATAAGTATACTCTGAGCGTGACTAATACTTTTTGGTATTGACTGCTAGGTAAGAGAGACTGCAGAAGGCAATCTTATATAATATTGCCACTTCTATAAAGATATTATCAAGATGGGAAATGATTTGGCTAGAAATACTTTGGACAGTTCTCTCTTGTGGATAACATTAGGGCATTTTCTCCTTCCAATTTTTAGAAAGTTGCAGTAGTACTTTCAGCCATCATCACAAAAAGAATTGACATGCTGTTCAGGTACACTCCAGCTCTTCCTAGAAAGCATGCGAGCTACAGCCAAGTGACTAAGATGCAAACAACTGATTAAAAAAATTCCGAGATCTCACAGGAAATAGAATATTTTGCCATCAGCTACAGTATTGTGTGTTCCCTACTTTGTAAGTGAAAAGTTCCAAGCACATGGCTAAAGAGCACAGCTTCCTTTGGGCACACTGGGCACTAACATTAAGAGGAATGCAAGAAAACACTTTTGTTTACATGCAGGATAGAGTCTTTCCTATTCCCAAAGTTTAGAAGTTATATTTTGGGACCACTACCCCCAACATCCCTAGCCATTTTGAGAGATGCAGTTCAAAAATGGAACTTTTCCAGATATTGCCTAATTTCTGTTAATTTGTAATTCCAGTTGCAGACCTCATACCAAACTATGATTCCACAGAATCCTCCCAGTTGCTGTTCCTCAAACTGCTAGCACTATAGTGTTCTGGTAGTGGAGGCCTTTGGCTTTGTGCAGGGTAGGGTTAGTGAGAGGGAAGTTGCTGGAAAGCTCTACTCACTAAATCAAACTTCACTTATGGATTTTTAGGTCCTACTAGTACCTTGCTGAATAAAAGAAAAGAATGTAAATGTACAAGCAAGGAATGGGGGAAGCTAGAATTTCTTCAGAAAGCAGTAGTTACCTGGAGAACAACTTGTGCATCTTCCTCAGCTAACTACAGCTACAAACTCTGTTTTCTCTCTACCTATCTCTATCTAAACTGACATTTCTTCCTCCATTTTACACACACACACACAAAGGTACACAGATACATCCTTTCTGCAGAGTACTGGTCTTGAATTCCACCTCAGTAGATGATCAGTGGTCCACTGAATCACAGAATCATAGAGCTGGAAGAGACCACAAGAGCCATCGAGTCTAACTCCCTGCCATGCAGGAATACACCATCAAAGCATTGCCAACAAATGGCCACCCATCCTCTGTTTAAAAATCTCTAAAGAAGGAGACTCTACCATACCCTGAGGCAGTGTATTCCACTGTCAAACTGCTTACCATCAGGAGGTTCTTCCTAAGGTTTAGATGGAATCTCTTTTCCTGAAGTTTGAAGCCATTGCTCCATGTCCTAGTCTCTGGAGCAGCAGAAAACAGACTTGCTCCATCCTCCATATGACATCCCTTCAAACATTTAAACACAGCTATCATGTCGTCTCTTAACTTTCTCTTTTTCAGGCTAAACATATCCAGCTCCCTAAGCTGCTCCTCACAGTTTCAAGGTCTTCTACCATTTTTTGGTCACCCTCTTCTGGACATTATCCTTCCTGAACTGTGGTGTCCAGAAGTGGACACAGTATTCTAGGTGGGGTCTGACCATAAGCAGAATAGACTGGTACTATCACTTCTTTTGACTTAGATGTTGTGGAGGAATTATTGTGCAGAAAAACAAACACACACAATGGGGTTTTTATACTATAAAAAAAATACTCACATCATGAGTTGCTTCATGTCCCATATTGGGAAAGAAAAGAGGATATAAATGACATAAAATAAAAAATAATTTTTAAAAAACTGTGTGCAGAAAACACTGTTCCCTGCATGGGTAACATATTTAAACCACCCTTTTTTTCCATTTCCACAGTACTTTGGGATGAATACAAGGAAAAAATTGCACGAAAGTCTCACTGTTCTTGAGAAATATTTGTTTTCTCCCGTAGCGCTGAGAATGCTACAGGAATTCTTTACATGAGGATTAAACAATCAAGGATTTACATCCCTGATACAGATAAAAGGAGAGACAGATAGAGATATTTTTGGCTGGCTGAAAACTAGAATTAATACATTCACCTACTGTGTAGTGCCAAGAGAAGCTTTTTGTAGTTGTCTTATAAATACAAGTAATAAACAAACAAATTCACATTACAAGGAAAATCTGGATCCAAGATTTAAAATGAGCAGACAACTCATGCCCAATATTTTAAAACTGATCTCTCACATGGTATTATTTACCTGCCATGCTCTGCATGAGAAGAGAGCAAAAACGTACATTTGCAATTCGAAAAAGTAGGCAACTTCATACTGACAATCTGGAAGCTGGACACCTCATCAGGTCAAAGTCAGCAGGGTTTACTTCAGGGCTGAAGCAGCCTTTCCTCCTTTTAAACATTTGATAGTGTTCAGAACTTCTCAAAGTGCCACATAGGCTCGTTTCTCAAGCTCACATGGCTTTGAAGCAGTTTCCAGGCTATCCAGGTGGAATCTAATCAAAATAACCCTGTCCACACAGATGGCTCTGCTATATAATCTGACAAAAATCTTCAGACATCCAAAATGCCATTTGAAAAAGAACCAAAAAAAAAAGAAAAAAAGACACAGCTTCAGTCTTCAGAAAGGAGCTACACTTATGTAACTTCCTCATATAAGAACTTTGCACACTGTTGACAAGTGGGCAGGTCTTTTTTCAGAACCAGAAATTGTGCTTTGCTTCTCCTCCGTTTCTGGGCCCCTCCCACTGAGGAAACAGGTAACTACAGTTTGTGGAGACACCCAGCTTCAAGTGTCCTTCAAATCTACCAAGAATTTCCTCCCCATCCCTTCCCTGACCACACAGAACAACTGAACAAACAGATAAACAGAAGGGCTTAAATGGCTTTTGTAGAGAGTTTTCTCTTCTGCTCTTCACCCACAATTCATTTCGGAATCCCTAAAGTCTCCTGTGCTGTCTCAGGCGAGTGATTTCAAACCTGCTTAAGCTAGTGCTCCTATTGGTGGCAGTCAAAGCTGGTCAAATGACACGTTTTGCAATAGAAGAACCAGAACAGCATTCCTGGGCAGAGCTTCCTTGGTAGATTTCCCTTCAGCTCTCTCACTAACATGCATACACACCCCTTGTGAATGCAAGCTATAATAGCAAGGAAACACATCTGATTAGAATGCGCAGACATCTCTGGAAAAGCAAATACACCATGTGAATTTTCGACACATGCCAGTCATCAGCATCCACTATGCACATCCTGTCACATCTGCCTCTCATCTTTCTTCTCTAGATTGATAAAGTAACGTTTCAGTTTCTGATTTATAGTGTGCTATTACATTATACAGGCTTATTATTATTGCTATTAAAGTGTTTTTTTCCGGAATATTGCTGACTTGGAAATGTGAAGCTTCTCACAGTCCATTCTATCACCATCAGTAAAATCTTTACACTTTCCACCCTCTATTTGTGTATGTGTGTGTGTGTGAGAAGAGAGAGAGAGAGAGTGAGAGAGAGGAACTGACTATGCAAGTGTACATGAAAGACAGAGAGAATATATGTGGAGAAGAGGGCAACCAAAGAATGGTTAAGTTGCTAGAAGCATGTGATCTTCTGGACACTTAAAGGAGATGTCCTTCTTTGCAATTTCTTGTGCTAGCCTTGCAGAATGTAATCCCTTATGGTTTTAAATATACCTTGAAAAATGTTCATTGGTTATTTAAAACATTTGTGCAATTGTGTGCACAACTCAACTGAACAGTTCTTTAGTAGGCATTCTCTTTTCCCAGCTGTAGGTTGTTGTGGTGTAGTGGTTTGAACATTAGATTAGGACCCCAGGGGTCCAGGGTTCAAACCTTCACTCAATCACTGAAACCCACTGAGTGATCTTGGTCAAGTCACACTCTCTCAGCCTGAGAGGAAGCCAAAAGGAAACACAGTGTGAAGAAATCTTGCCAAGAAAACTGTGATAGAATCACCTTTGGAAATGACTTGAAGGCACACAACAACAAGTGTTGTGAGCTGCCCTGAATCCCATAGCAGGATACAAATACAAATAAATAGGAAAGGAGCTTTGCTGCATCAAAAGAAAAGCCCATTTAGTCCTTTTCCCCTCAGTCACTATAGGAAGGCAGAAGCAGAGGATGAAGACAATAGCCCACTCCTATTGTTTTCCCCTCACAACTAGCATTCAGAGGAATGCTGTTTAATCCACTTGCATCAATCCAGTTCTCTTCAATCTCTCTCACCAGAATGCTAAAATCTGCTCAGTTACCAAAGGGAAAAAAGATCTTCACCCACCATCTACCCTACAAGTAAGCGTGTACAGAAAACAACAAAAGGAACCCAACAGCTGTGGAGGAAAAGTATCTGAAGATGCTAAACGGTAGCCAAAAAATAATCAAATTTAAATTCTTTTCTCTCTAAGAGGAAAAAACAAAGTAATTTTTCAAAATGACTAGGAAATTAAACAGACTTTCATTCTCCAACTTCATTTAACTATCTTGCCTTTCATAAAGGAACCCAAAGAGACCCCTTGTACAGGTTAAAACAAAATGCAGCTGAAAGCCAAAGTTAATAAAATAGGCAGTTCTATTAAAAACAAGAAGTACAGATCATAGCCTGTTCTGGATCAGGTTGCACTCTCTTTGGAAGTTCATAGCATGGAGTTGCTCCTGGACCTGGGACTGCTCCTGGAAGGCCAGGTTGCTGCTGTGGCCAGGAACATTTTTGCCCAGCTTCGGTTGGGTTGCCAGATCTGTCATTTTCTGAGGAAGGCAGACCTAGCCACAGTGGTTCGTGTCTTAGGTACTACCTTAACAGACTAATATAACGTGTTCTATGTCAGACTGCCTTTGAAAAATATTCAGAGGGCTGCAGCTAGTGTAATACGCAGCAGCCAGATTAGCGATGAGTGTGAATACTAGAAACCATACAATGTTGATCTTACAAGAACAGCACTAGTTTCCAATTTGTTTCCAAACTCAATTCAAGGTGCTGGTTTTGACCTACAGTCCTAAACTGCTTGGGGCTACGATATCTAAAAGACTGCTTCCCCCATATGAGCCTACCCAAAATTTCAGGTCCTCAGAGGAGGTCTTGTTGAATGTCTCAGTATTTTATGAAGTTAGGTTGGCGTGTACACATTAACACAGCTTTCTCTGTGACAGCCCCCCTGGCTGTGGAACTCCCTATCAAAAGAATTTAGAGTGGCTCCATCCCTTTTGAGCTTCTGATAGGCAGCCAAAACAGCTCTGTTTGGCATGGCCTTCAATATCTGAAATTGCTCAGTTTAAACTGTTTTACAGTTGTATTTTAGGACTGTTTTTGGACTGTTTTCAAAAATGTTCATATGTTTTTAAAGTGTTTTTATCTTTGTACTGTTTTAATTCCTTTTAATTAATTCCTTTAATTCCTTTTATTCATTCATTGTCTCAGGAACCCTTGTAAGTTGGAAGATGATATAGAAAGATCTTAAAATAATAAACACTAATTTAAAACAGTTTTAAAACATCTAAAACACAGCAGTAAGAGCAAAAGTACACGTCAACCCATCAAAAGACACTCCCCTGCAACAACCAGTCAAAACCCTGACAAAATAAAGAGGCATTTGCTTACCAGTGGAAAGAGAGCAAAGAGGGGGCCAACCAGGTCTACTTTGGGAGGGGGATCCACGCCTACAAACAGCCACCAAGATGGTCATTTCATATCTCCTCACCAACAATGACTGTGACAGTGGTGGAACTGACAGCAATCCCTCCTATGGGATCTTACAAGTCAACTAGGCTCGTATAGAGAGATACGGCCTTTCAGATAGCCTAGACCTAGCTGCATAGGGCTTTATAGGTCACGACCAGAAGTTTGAAAATGCCCCAAAACGAACTGGTTGTTCGTGAAGCTTTTGCAACATGGGCAATCTAAATTCTTTACAATCAGCACCAGGCACCATATCATTTGGGACCCATTGAAGTTTCTCAAGAGTTTCCAAAGGCATATGTAATCAAGTATGCATCACCACAGACAGATCTGACATCTCCAAGAGAGGAAGAAACAGGTGACTTGTTTTAACAGTGCAAATGCATTCCTGGCCACCACTGAAACCTGGTCATGAATCCAGGAGTATACCCAAGCTGCAAGCCTAAGATTTCAGGGGCATTATAACCCCATCTAGCACAGGCTAAATCCTGAGTCTCCCTTTCGACTGATCAAGAGCACCTCTGTCCTGTCTTGATTAAGCCTCAATTTGTTCACCATCACCCAGTCCACTGTTGACAACAGACACTGGTTTAATTCCAAAACAGCAGAGAATAAAACTGAATCCTAAGTGCCACTGCAGGCCAATGGCCAGGACTGGAGCCATTGTAGAAAAAGTGCCCTCAAGTCCTCGCCTCAGAAAGGTGACCCAGAAGGACATAATAATCAATATCTTGGCACTCTTGCAGTTTTCTTAAATTTAGTGAGGGGCAAGCCATTACCCATCTCTATAATGAACAAATTACTTCCAAATAGGGTTGACAGGTCAGCAGCATCCTTGAGATTTCACAGCCAGTGCAAGCAAAAATTGGGAGGAATGTCAGAACTGTTTCTAGCTCAGCTGATTGTGGAAATGGGCATGCAAGGCAAGCTGGTCTAAAATTTGGATGAAACCCAGCTAACCAGATAAAACTTTTGCTTGCTTGCTTGCTTTATTGCTTGTTTATTACCTCCCAGCCCACCAGGGCCTCTGAGGCAATATGTTATATGGCAACCCAGAGCAGGAGGGAGGGGAAACAAAGCATGTTTTGGTGACCAGACAGGCAGCTAAATTGCACCCATTAACTGCCACAGTTGCTATGATTCTGTTTAGGGCCTGCATACTATATTGTCTTACATGTAGCATACGTGACATGTGGGGAGTTCTTTCAGGCCCTATGCTGCTGCTGGAACTTGTGGCAGCCCATGGGAGGTGAGAGGGAAAGGTTCCCCCAGAGCCTGTTCTACCAGTGCTTGTACAATAAGAAGGCTCATGAGTTGCACTGCTCACCCTTCACCCTCTGTCTTGCTTCAAATGGCACAATGGCCCAAGAACATGCACTGAACATCTTTCTCCCATCCCTTTCTTTCACTCCTAGATTTTTGTGTATCAGCACAGTACAATTGCAAAGCAACTACAGCTACAGTGGCTCCTCCTCTCAACCATGGAAACCCACTGGGTGAGCTTGGGCAAGTCACACTCTCTCAGCCTCAAAGGAAGACAATGGCAAACTTCTTCTGAACTAATCTTGCCAAGAAAATCTCATGATAGTTTCACCAAAGGGTCACCATAGCTCAGAAACATCTTGCAGGCACTCAACAACAAAGATCATCTCCTGATTTGACAACTACTCATTATACAAATAGTTGGAACACATAGAGAACTACTAATATAATCTGTAAGATCCCATAGTAATCAAACTCCCCTCAATACAGTGTATGAATGCTACCAAAATTGCAGAAGATATTCAACGAACAGCTCAAGCGGACAACCACACTAGATTTGCACACAATCATGTTTATTTGCTGCTGATTTTTCAATAAGATTAATCCTTAAAATATAATTTATTTAAGATGGAAATAGTTGTAAAATATCTATTCAAATGCCCATGGCTATGGAGCATAATATTAAGGCTGGTAAGGGAACAGTTCTGAAACTCACAAGTAGAATGCCATGTCAAACCATCAGCAATATGTTAGAACAAACAATTAAAACAAATAGGCTGATGAAGACATTTCCCAATCAAACAGAAGCTTACCTTTTCTAACAGTGCATTCTGCCATAATCGAAATATATGGAGGTAGCTTCTGTCTCTGGCACTGAACGAAGTGAAGAAAAACTGCAAAGCAAAATGATAATCCTTATGTATGATTCACATTTGGAATGGAACTAAGGCCCATTGGAACTAAGGCCTATTGATTTCATTGTTATTTCCTACGATTTTTAGGAGACTGTAAAAAGTGAAGGAGGACATGTTACATGATTAAGTAATTCTGCTAATAACTCTGGACATGTCTTAGGATGCATCCTGTATCTACTTGCCTGACAGTAAGCTCACTGAATTCAATTGGACTTCTCAATAGAGTACACGGCTGCTCTGCATATGACCTTTTAAAAACTGGGCGGATGCCAATGCATACAATCTTGTTTAAATACCAAACTTTGCTCTCTCTGGGACAGAGTGAGTATGACAATTTTTTCTCTATCTCTGTCTTTGTCTCCCCCTTCTATCTGATATTAAGAATCCAACCCCCTCACCTTTATAACATGCATTCCCAAATGGGCTTTGAACAGGCATTCCATAACCAGCTAATAGCGGGTTTGAAAAAAAATGGCCCATTCTATGTTTTAGCAGGTTGCATAATCCTTTACTATCGGCTATGATTGATGTGGCTGACATGAACTGTATGTTATAAGGAAAAAACAACAACTTTGAGAGCCACAGCTGTCCAACCCTGACCTAAGGAGAAGAGTCTGTGGCTCAGCAGCAGAGATAAAAGTTTTGACACAGGAAGTTCCATGTAAGGATGGGCAAATCTGACCAGTTTGTTTATGCACATTTTGCCCTTTTCCCATGTCCAAGTATGTTTCCCAGATATGCAACACCTAGTTCCTCTTCTCTGGTCTCCAGGGTAAGTAAGAAGAATCTCCGGGTGAGAGCACTGCCTTGAAAAATGTGGATGCGTATATCTTTAAAACTTGTTTTCTTTTATTTGAATGGCATACTCAGTGCAGCTGTGATTGATGCTTAATGTACAAACAGCCCTCCGCTTTCATGGGGGTTAGGAGCACAAGACCCTAGTGAAAGTGGAAAAACCACAAATAAAAATAGAAATTGCGAACACTATTTTTTTTAACCTGAGAATCCTTCTCTAGGAATCTCCAGGTCCTCCACTGTGATTCTATGGTATGGAAGTGGGCCACAGAGTCACACTGGAGGACCTAGCAATGCACAGAAAAGTGTTCTCTCTTAGAATCTGTAGTTCTCCAGCATGACTCTATGGTCCACTTCCAGAGGAACTGGACCATAAAATCACACTGGAGGTCCTAGAGATTCTTACAGAGAACACATTTTTTCTGTGGCAGGGACAAACAGAATGAGAATTTTTTAAAATAAAATAAAATAACCTACAAAAAAATCAAATCTGCAAATACTGAACCTGTGAAAGTTGAGCAGTGACTGTATAATGCATAGTGACATCACCACAAAGTGCATCCTATGATATCACAAGGCGCCACCCCTAGCTTTGAGGATTTTGCCCTGAAATCTCAGATCCTGTGATAATCCTGACCTGGCAATCTATGTTTGCTCTGTATCAGGTTCAGGTTCCATTTTTAATGGGGAAAAAAATCTGTATGTTTTTCCAAATGGACACATTTCCCTAACTGACTAAAATATGTTTCTGCATATTTATAATATACACAGCATGGTTTAGGGGTAGAGATATACTCTTTTCCCAAATGTTGGCAGACTAAAGAATGAAATAATATATATAGCCTCAAAAATAACACTACCTGTAGCAGGAAAGTGAAGGGCGGGTAGTCTGTGTGGAGATAAGGCAAGGAGAGGACAGTAGGCCCAAAAATTATGCTGTAAGAACTTTAAATAAAGTACACTTTTTATATTAAGGTGACAGTGGTTCCTTTATCTAAAATCTAAACCACGTACTTCTAAGAGAGGTGATTATATGTGCAAGTTTACTACCCTGTCAGCATGAGATTAGTTATGAACAATTATGAATTGCATGAGATTAGTTAAATGAGACCTGAAAAATTAATTTTTTTTGGACATTTCTCAGAATCTTCCAGCCAACATAATCAGTAGTAAAGTTAACTTTTTCAAGCTCTATTTCTCAAATTATTAAACTGTCACAGTTAATTATATTTGTGAAAAAGAACAAATAATAGACTAAAAAACATTTTAACCTTCTCTCCTTCAGTAGCAATTTGGATGGCATTTGGGATGAGCCGAGCTGTCTTCTCTTTGGTCATGAAAGTTATATCCTTCAAGGCAATAGAAATCTGAAGTTCAAACACAGAAAGAAGCAAACCATGTAAAAATTCAGACTGAAGATGAAGAAACGCAAAGTTGAATGTCCTTCATGTAAAATATTGTTTTTCAAATTTGCTACCCTCAAGGAAACCTTCCCATATCAACGTGTCTGCAGCAAATGCATTTGGTGTTGTAAAGACTTCTAGGGACTTGATCAAGGAGTTAAAACATAGGTGGGTAGCTTATAATTTTTATCCCGCTTTTCTCCCATATGGGATCTAAAGTGATTTGTCAATTAAAACAATACTGGTACAACAATCTGTAATATAAACATTAAAAAATCATTAAACAACAATCCATTTAAAAATGATAATTTAGAACTGTTAAAAACACATTAAAAAGTCTCACACATTAAGAACCAGCACAGACACTACACCAACTAGTTAAAAGCTGAAGGCTTATTTAAATAAAAAGGTCTTTGCCTGCCAGAGAAAAGACGGGGAGGGCAACCAAGCCTTTTTTTAGAAGAGACTGGAAGCAGCCATCAAGAAAACTTTGGCCTGAGTCCTCACTAGACATACCTATGATGGTTATGGGACAAAGAGAAGGCCCTCCTCGAAGATTTTAAAACTCAGGTAGACTTGTATATGAAGATGCCAAGGAAGTCCTGCTTAGTGGGCTGGATAAATACAATTGTGATGTGGTAGATGGCATGAAAAGAGGGTTACTCTAATGAGACTTCCTCCCTATTTAAACCATGTGCCTTAGCTTTCTTTAGTTCCCATCAGCAATAGAACTGGAAGGAGAAAAGGTATAAGGGGCTACACATGGGCCACAGACAGTTAGGAGTTGCCCACATGTGCACTAGAAGGGGTCTCCTGCCAACCATCTCCACCTCCCCAGGTCATTTTTCCAAGCCTGGAAGCAACGCCCCATACAGCAATTAGGCTTAGCCCAAAGGCTCCCAATTATGTAACTGCATATCTCAAGCAAAAGTAAACTGCTGCAGTCTCTTCTAGCTTCTACGTTCTTCCTCATTAAAAAATGTTTGCCATCTTGACCACACTCTGATATTGTTTGCTCACATGTGTCACAGTATGCAATTGGCAGCCTCCCCACCCCCAGCCTAAATGTTGTATGGAGGAATTTCTGCCAAGCTTAGTAAAGCTACTTTTTCCCAAATAGTAGCCAAGCTGGCCAGGAAATTCTGAGAGTTGGAATCCAAAGGGAATATTTCCAACTCTGAATTTTTACTCCAGAAGTAATTGGAAGGTGAAGGGATATGGCAGAAAAAATTGCCAGCTTTGGCCCCATTCCCTTTTGGCTCCAGGCCTACCTCCCTACCACCAACTCTAGTTCTGCCCATTCCTGGAATGTGGCTCCAAAGAAATCTTCCCACGAAATTGCCACTCCCAACATAAAAAAATTGCCCTGCTCTAGGGTACATGCTTGGTTCCACAAAGGCATAAGCCAAGCCCATGCGCTCACTGTCACTGTATGTTAACTGAGAGCTCCTTCAGGCTGCACATGCTAGGGCAAAAACTGATAGTACTAAGGAAGTAGTTTTGAGAAAAGCTTGCCTCTCCATTCTCTCAACTTGTAATGCAAGGATGGACAACTATGGAAGACTAAATGGGCCACATTAACTGCTTCAAGAGACCTTGGAAACTTGCACCTCCACTGCACCATATTTAAATATTTGAAGGGATGTCAAGTCGAGGAGGGAGTGGGCTTATTTTCTACTGCGTCAGAGACTAGCGCAAGGAGCAAGGATTCAAGCTGCAGGAAAGGAGATTCCACCTGAACCTCAGGAAGAACTTCCTGTCAACTTCCAGTGGAATATGCTGCCTTGGAGTGTGGTGGAGTCTCCTTCTTTGGTGGTTTTTAAGCAGAGGCTGGATGGTCATCTGTTGGGAGTGCTTTGGTGTGTGTTCCTGCATAGCAGGGAGTTGGACTGGATGGCCCCTGGGGTCTCTTCCAACTCTATGATTCTGTGATTCCATGATTCTATGCACCTCCATATAAAAAAAAAATCAAATTCCCTCATGCCCTCTAGGGGGTTTGGAAGGGAATTTTCATCATGCTTTGAGGCTCCTGTGAACCATTTTAGTCCCAGGAGAGGCATTTTTAATAACTAGAAGTGTTCACTTCCTGCTTAAAAAAAAAAAAAAGCCTCTCCTGGGCGAAAACATGACCCTCACAACCCCTAGAGGTCATTTTGGGGCAAAAAACTAAATTATTTTTCAAATTCAAATTCTAAATTTGAAAACAAATTGCCATTTTTTAACCTCCAGAGATTCTGGAAATACAATAACAGTCCTGGGGGCCACATGTGGCTTATGAACCACCCTTTGCCCACTCTTGTTCTAAGGAATCATAAGGTTATTCATGACACATTTTTAAAACTACAGGTACAGCTGTGCCACCTTTTTGTTCATGGAGATAACTGCTTTTATCAGCTCCATGTCTGATGACTAGTCAAGAGAGGAAGCAGACTTTCTCCATCACTGCATCTCTGAAGATTGTACTACAATCTTGGAGATCAGGGTCCAATTCCCTGCTTGGCTTTGTTTCCCACTGGGTGACCTTGGGTATGTTACATGCTCTAAGCCCTAAAAACTCTGTGATAGGTTCATCTGAGGATCGCCGTAAGTCAGAAACGACTTGATGTTACACAGCAACAATAATACCACTATAATATCACATTGTTGTAATGTTAAACCAAAACCAAACCAAAATTTCCAAAATTTCCTTTCAAGCCACTGCCCAAATAATGGCATAATGACTGCATTGCGGGAATGAACAAATCAAGATAATTCCACACCAATCTACTAGTGCAGAGTTACCCAAACTCTCATATTCCATGCTACCTGTTTATTGATGGATTACCCTATTTTGTTCACTTGTTACAAAGCAACCTTACATCCTAGCATATACAGTAGAACAGTGGTTGTCAATCTGGGTTCTAGGGATCCTTGGGGGGTCCACAGGACATTCACTGGATGTGTGCAAAGCCCTGCTGCTGGATAACAACAGCTGAGGTAGCAACAGGGATTTGCCGAAGGTCACCCAGTGTCTGAGCAAGGATTTGAATCCTAGTCTCTAGAAGCCTTAAATCAATCAATCAATCTTTGAACATGTAAATAAATATTTTAATATTTAAATCTAAATTTAAATATTTAAATCTTGAGATAAGTCCTGAGGGTTCCCGGCAACAGATTATATTTACACGGGGTCCCTGGTAAAGAAAAAGTTAAGAACCACTGCAGTCGAATAAACGTAAGTTAAATCATACCTTGAACTGAGTGGCTAATTTCAAAAGTTAGGAAGGGAAATCCTTCTTTGCTAAAACAAAACAAAACCCTAAAAGTATCACAAAACCCAAAAAGCCAGATACAAACCTCTTTAGAAGGGTCATTGCACCACACACACACACACACACACCCCTTACCATGGTCTCCCACCGGAAGATGTTGCTGTAGAAACACAGCCAGTTTTCAGAAAGATACAGGCGTCCTTGAAGGAGGATATCCTTCTGGAGGGCACAGGCATAATCTAAACAAGCAAACCATAAAGTGTTTATCTTATTAGTACAGTTCAGCTAGACTCATAGTTTAGCATATCAATAATGCCATCCTCCCATGAAACTTAAGCCTTATAAAATAATTTTCAGTGTGTTTGCAAATAATAAAGAGAATTAGCAGGGATGCCTGCAACATTTTATAGTCAGAATGGTTTCAGACACAGTTTTTTAAACTGTGCAGCTCCTTTGAGATGTGCAGAAAATTAATACATGCTTCATTTCTCTGAAAACCTTGGTACGCCTAGGTAAACAAATTGCCAGGCAAAGACATTTCTATGCTAGAAGATATACATGTGTGCTATCACTGATGTGTGCATACATTTGAAGATGTACTTTTGACCTTGTTCCTTTACAAAAAGACAGCACCACCAGGCCATTACACTAGGGTCATTTCTGCACAAGACTGTTATAGTGTTTTGATTCCACTTTCAACATCCTATGGAATCCTGGGGTTTGCAGTTTCGGGAGGGGCCAACTGAATGTTGAAAGTGGAATCAAAGCGCTATAATAGTCTCGTGTGGAAATGGCCTAGGTATCACTTCCATTCCATACAAAATAGCCGACATAAAGCAAGGAAAGTCAACATTCCCTCCGCCCCCGGTTGCTGGACTCCAACTGTCATTATCTATCACCCTATCCCAGTGGTTCTCCTGGAGGTACACATACCCCCAGGGGTACACACCAGAACGCTTAGGGTATGTGAGAAAAAAATTGAATAATGGTGGAAAAGAGCTCCAATCCCCTCTTCTTCACAGGGGCATAAAGGCACACATGCAAGGAGGAGCCATTTGTCTCTTCAGAGCTGAGCCCAGCTAACTTTGGGGGTGGGACTGTGTTGCTCTTCCATGCTAGGTCAGCTGCAAAAGTTTTGAGATGGACTCGAGTGGAGGTTTCTTCATCTGCAGGGAACCAGAATGGGAGGGTGATGGTAGGAGCTCTGAAGAGACAAAACTCCAAGTGTGAGTGGTACCCAAAAGTAAGCATAAGCCAAGTGAGAGGGAGCTGAGTGGAGAGCAGTGTGGGCCAGGCAGCTTCTTGCAGTAAGTTTCCAGGGATGCAAGGCAGGTTACTCCACCTCCCTAGGCCCCAGCCATTGGTTTCTTCCTCATTCCTAGAGGGGGGAAATCTGCACAACCCATCTCAATATAGTTTGGGACCAACATGATGCTGATAAGTGTGTGAGCAAGCACAAGACAGAAAAGTGTAAAGGAATGAGTGGTGGTCACGATGATAGTGGTCAACTCTGGAAGTACAAGGTCACCAGGTGGGGGAGATGAGGCTGAGAGTTTGGTCCATATCTGTTTTTTGTTTTCTTTAGGTGCAGTGTGGATGGGGCTGATTTACGATACCCTTTTTCCTTCCCTGAGAGGAAGTGGTGGTGGTGGTGGGAAGCTGGGGAGATGGGCTTGTAGAAATGTTAAGCTATAGAGGGTTGCATCTTTTACCCTTTGCTGGCCTCAACTGGTGCTCTGAGGAAGTGGGGGCATAGCCAGTTAGCCTCCCTCGCGGGATCTAAGATGAGATGGCTCAGGGTAGGGACACACAGGAGGATCAGTAAATGGGAGCTGCTGTGGTGCCTGTTTGTCAAGAGAGAATGCATTAAGAAAATGGAGAGCTGAACTATTAGCAGTGGGCACCTCAGTCAGCCCTGTGAGCAGCGTTCAGTGAGTGAGTTCTTTTGGGTCTTTTCTATGTCTCTCCCCTTTGTCATTGGGTTAATTAATTTTTCTATTTGTATATTATCAGATATGGGTCGGTGATTGAAAACCGGCACAGTAAAAAAGGAGAAACATAATGTGGATAGTGACCAAGCATCAAAAATTTCTCAGGACATGTCTAATGCTTTAGTGCAACAACAACAACAAAGGTAATGCAATTTCTAAATAAATGTAATGTAGTTTTTAAAATATAATATGTGATGTATTTTCTTGAATTCATTGTATCTTTTGAATGTTGAATGTAAAAATATATGTACTGTCTGTTCATGTTATTATTCCATTGCTTTTTAATCCTATTATTGAGTGATTTATTTACAGTTACAACATATACATTTTAAACAGCAGCAACAACATTCATTACAAACATGTTGCTAATATGAGGGGTACAATTTACAGAAATGGACTGCCAAAGGGGACGCAAGTGAAAAAGGGTTGGGAACCACCACCTTATGCTATGCTAGAATAATTGCAGTCTAACAACATCTATTTTAAACCAAGGATGTACAAAGTTGGATGTCCTCAGACACAGGTAATTTTGAGTGGTCAGCCCACTGGTCAATTGTTCTCACCCTGGGTTTTGTGAAAATATTTAATTTTCTCTCTCACTGACTTCAGGAGGAGGTCCAGAGCAGAAGATGGGCAAGCACATCTCTGATAAAGTAGACACTGGTGACCTTCATTAGCTTATCTCCACGCTCCTTCCTCAATAAATTTTCGAAGTATGTGAAATACCAACTAGACACATCATGAAGCGCTTGAATGCAGAATACAAAATTTATCTTTTATCTTTTTCACATTAAAAAAACAAAAAGGGAGAAGGAAGGGAACTGCCGTACACAATGTTTGCTTTTTTGCAACTGATTGTGATCCTGGTGACAACCAGTCTACTATACCTGAAGCTGTCCTTTGCCCAAGGCAGCAAAGCTGACACAGATACCAACAGCAGCTCTCCTTCCAAACTAAACAGTGGATAGATTTCCCCTGGGACCAAAATGGGAAGGAATAAATTCAGCTGTGTAGTTTGATTGTTGCTGTCATTGTTGTGTGCCTTCAGGTCATTTCCTACTCATGCTGGCTCTAAAGTGAACCTATCATGGGGTTTTCTTGGCAAGATTTGTTGAGAGGGGGATTGGCCTTTGCCTTCCTCTGAGGCTGAGAGAATGTGGTTTGCCTAAGGTCACCCAGTGCTTTTTTACAGCTAAGCAGGGATTTGAACTGTGGTCTCCAGAGTCATAATCCAATGTTCAGACCACTACACCACACTTCCTATACTAAGAACTGGTGTTTTGCCCAACTGCAAAGAAGGGATAAAATGAGGGCACTGTTCCCCAGTAAGAATTCTGACCCCCAAAAGAATATTTTCTTCAGTCCCTCAATTTCTAGTATTGCAGTAACTTAAAATTTCAGTTGATCATTTAGAAATATAGTCTAGGCAACCAAAGAAAAGGAGCAGACAAAGTTACCAAGGGAATATAAACACGGCAAAAACAAGAGTCCTAGGTGTGAACAGTTATCAGCATCTCATCCTTTGCAGTGCTAGATATTTAAGGGCTGAATGAAAAAATTCATTTAGGGAGCAGAATTCTTATTTCGTGGGAGGGCGAGGCCCTCATTCCCCCTCCTCATAGCTACACCCCTGAAGAGATTGAAACTGAACCTGTGGCTTTTGGTACAAAGCATACCACTAAGCTGTGGCTGTAACCCAAGGCCTAGGACTTATTCACTACAAGAATGCTGCTTCCATCACAGGCAATCTTTGAGCAGAAAAGTGATCAGCCACCAAATCCAACTGGCAACCCAAAATTTAGCACTGAAATTTCTAAACTGAACAGAAATCTATTTCATTACTAACCATTGTCTGAGAAGATATCTTAATTTCTATCACTTCCTTTTCCAAAAATGAGTGTTACATTCTTTTTCATTGCTTCTGTGTATCTTCAAGTCATTTTACAACTTAGGAGAGTTCTAATGAAAATCCATCACAGAGTTTTCTTGGCAAGATTTGTTCAGAAGTGCTTTGCCATTGCCTTCCTCTAAGGATGCCACAATGTGACTTGCCTAAAATCAGCCAGTGGATTTTCATGAGCAGGGATTTGAACTCTGTTCTCCTGAATTCCTAGTCCAATATGCAAACCATGACACTGGCTCTTCCGCTACTCTTTCACTGGTTGCAAAATGGCTCACTTAGCCTTTTTAATATACAAAGCAAACACCACTACACATATTACGATTTAGTTAACAGAATCCAGTTTTATGGATTCTAATGTAAACTAGAGTAGATTCACTAAATCAGCGGAATTATGTAACTGTTCATTTAACAAGTCCCATTCACTTAATGGATGTACTCCACCTAAGATTAACAATTGGACTTAACCCAATGTGTTTTCAGAGGTTCTGGACCCCGGAAGTAGAGTCTTTCTCAATCAATATACGGTATTAATCAGGAGTGGAACAAATTGCTCTCTCTTTGCACCTACTGGGACATTCACACTGATGAATAAGCATTGCTAACTTGCATTTGTTTCAGGAGGAAGGGGATGGTTTCTAGGTATGCATTCATTACTTGGAGGCTTGAGGTTTTCTCTCCCTTCCTAAGCTAAGAACTGTCATTTCCCCATTTTCTATTCACTTGCTATAGCATTTGACTCCTTGCCATACATTGGTGGATAACTGCTGTAATTGCTAAAAGATATAAGCATATGTTTAAATGAATACACAATTATGACTTTGAATTTTCCTTGACTGGTAAAGCTTGTATGTGATGTAGCCCATTGTTCAGCTGTTTTAATTTATTCTTCAGATGGTTGACATTTGGAAACTATGCCTCAAAGAAGGCAAAATTGCTTGCTTTCTCTATTATATATTGCATACAGCAATAGAAGTTTGGAATAAAGTGGGCTTGTTTACTGTGGGTCAAGCTAATTCTGTCTAGCGTGAGCTATTTTAAAACTTCAGAGAGTGTATGTATTTCAATAAAGTTTTCTTCTTTTTAAGAGAGACAAAATTAGTTTGTGTCATGGGCCTTTCTGAATGCTGTGCCAAGTAACGAAAGAGGATTGCAGTGGAACACTATGAATGAGCAAAGGCTTGCTGAGCATTCTGATAACAAAGGAAGAAAAAAAATTAAAGAGCCTGTCAGTACAGTACAATCATGTAGAAATAAAATGCAAGCATGCAAGGCATTAAGAGAATTAAAATGAACTAAAAGATGTTCTGTATAAATATAAATTAAGAGAAAAAACTATGGATTTGTCTCCCCCCTGCCCCATTAACTGTTTCTTGAGAACAGTCTGCCATCATGACCTGGCTTAGATAGAGATCACAACAAATCATAGTTTATTGTGAATGATTATCGCCATTGTAGGAAGGAATGTTTTCGTCAAACATAGTCTACTCTGCATGTATTTCAGCAGGTCAGGTGGTTTTGTCTGTTCTATCATTCATAATGCTTGTTCTGGTGTTTGTTCTCCCATGTGAGAACATTTTGTATATGCAAATAATATGGAAGAATGATACAAAGCCTCTTCTATGTCTATGTGTATTCAAGAATTGGCTTCTTTTCTTTTCTTTTTCATTTGCATCTCTTTCCTCACCACTCATCACTTTGAAATGTAATGTAGTATTTTCTACAGGCATATTTCTAAACATCTCTGAAATTTTTGTTAAAAAAAATGGAAGCTGCAATTCAGGTGATTCCAATTTAATCCACTGAACTACTGAAAGCATATTATCTCACCTACAACGAGCCTTTCCAAATCCGGCAGATGTGAAAATTGTCTCTTGAATTCCTCATTTCTATATTTGTAGGTGGAGCTTGAGATCTGCAAAAATTAAGATTACACAAACCTTTTCTGATTTTTATATTTTTAGAACAACCTAAAAGAGCTTTGTACAACATTGATGAGTTGTATTTGATCACAATGCTTTAATCAGTTGCTCTCCTCTTAAGCACAAATCTTGTATTAAAGGCTTTTCCTAGAAGTGGTAAGTAATATTGCTAATAAATCAGCTAAGTTATCAGCCTGTGTGTGGATCTAAAATTCAGGAGTCAAAATTCAACAAATATCACAATAAAAATTACTGATATGATTTCACTGTGCATTTATGACCTGAGGAGCAGAATAATGCCTCAAAGATGTTATTCAAGATGGGAAATAGCCATAAGCTATTTGCATCTTAGCTTTTTCTCATTTTCAGAAACATTCAATAGGCTGAAATGTGATTATGGAAGCCAAGTGACAGTTTGCCTAATTCTACTAATGGGTACTCAGAGCTATGAAGCAGTTCATTAAAAGTTACATCTGTATTCATTAATTTTTAAAATAAAAAATTAAGATTCGCAGTGTTAATGGTGCAATTTGAGGAGTATTTAATTGCATCACTTAAAATATTACTTTAGGAGGGTCATTTTTGCCATTTTTTTTCCTGTTCATTTTTCTAACTTAAAAAAGTAACATACAGGCATACTCAGTGGCGTAGGGACAAGCTAGTGAGGGGATGGTGCACCCCGGGCAGCACTTTTTTGGGGGTGCCGCTGTTCCTTGCCTGCCCCCCTTGCGTGTCATTGCTCTGTATGCTGTCGCCCCTCCTCTGCTCACATCAAGCTACACCACTGGGCATACTTCAGCTAAAAAGAAGATGTGTTTGGAGAATTACTTCTTTAACAAAAAGTTTGGTAGCAGAGGCAGAAATAACATGGAAAGAATGGGAAAAAGAAGAACAGTTCACATGATTCAGCAATGTTTTTATTGAAAACCAGCAATATGCATATATGAAGTGAAACAGTCAGGTCAGATAAGCCTTACATATGCAAAGAAAAACATTTTGAACCCCCTAGAGATGACTTTAAAGCCTCTTCCAAAATGCGTCCTGAAAGAACTTTCTTCCAGTAGTCTGAACTTTTCTTATGATTTCTGTTTATGTTGCCAAATCTCTAAATATTTGTTCTGTTTTGTTTAATATTCCGGGAGTAGCTGATGAGGCAGGCTTATTTGTTTTCCTGTTTTGCTTTTCATGCATACTTAGTAAGGGATTCTGAAAGCTGCTGATATTTTCTGCTATAGGCAGGTACACACAGCTACAATAGGCTAAACTAGAGTAAAATCCCAAACTTTACCAGCTCAAGCCCTATTGTATTATTTAGTATAAACACACTACTGCAACCCACACTGAAAGTTTGTGTTTCTTCAGCCCTCCTTCATAATCTTCTCAATGCTGATTCTGCTAAAAACCATCAGCTAGACAGAGGACAAGAAGGAGAAGGGGGTTGGGCTGAAATAAACAGACTCTGTGAAAAGGAGCTTCTTTGTCAAAGGTTTTGTTAACTGATGCATGCCTGTATCTGTATTACATTAGCAACAAATAATGTAACACTGCACTTTAAAAATACTGAGTAATAGCTAACATAAAGAGCCAGCATGGTGCAGTGATTTGAATGTTGGTCTAGGACCCTGGAGACCAGGGTTCAAACCCCTGCTTGGCCATGGAAAACAACTGGGTGACACTGGGCAGTCACACTCTCTCAGCCCCAGAGGAAGGCAAAGGCCTCTCTGAACAAAACTTGCCAAGAAAACCTGGTGATAGTTTCACCTTATGGTCGCATAAGTTGCATACAGCAACGACAACAATGACTAACATAAACACATTGTTTACTTTTAAAGCACTGTAAAATAACATTCCCAAACTATGTGGATATTGAAATATAATTGATGGGATAAGTTGAAAAATAAACTTTCTCAAGTTATATTTGTAGGATGCAAGCAATATAATACTTCCCTATGCCATACAGCTAACATGAAAAGGCCTAGGGCATACTTAGGGAGCATTGCTTGACAGTGACTCTTCCTTGTATCCATGGTGCTCTTCCTGGAAAATGGACTGACAGCAAGAGCACTGTCTGCCCCATGTAACTCATAGTTTCTTGCATTGTTTTTGTCATGCAGAAAAGGGGACATGCTGCAGTGTCTCCATATCTAAGAGAGACATGCTTCAGTGTCTACACATCCAAAGATAATAACAGAAAGGGACCCTGCAGGGCCAAGCCAGACTCCATTACCTAAAACATGTAGGAATTGATGTACTGATATACTAAGGCACAAGATTCTACTTCATTCTGCTGATGTGCTCCAATTAGTTTCTAGGTGGAATTCACTTCGGCAAGTGAAAAACAACAACTCTGTGCAATTTATCAACTTGGCACAACAGAAAAGCCAATATATTTTCTAAACCAATTACACTGTGTCCTAGAACCTGACATAGAAGGTTTTCAAGGGTGTGCTTAGATTTTAGCTTCCTGTTGCATAGCTGAAAGACAAACAAAAACAGATCTTTGTTTGCTACTACTTGGTTTTTATGTTTACTCAGTCAGTAACTAATCCCCCTGAGTTCAGTATGGCTTATTCTTCTGGCAGGTATATATAAGACAGCAGCTTAAAAGTGATAAAGCCAACAAGGGAGGGGGAAAAATAACAGAAACTGCATACCAAATGCTGAATTACAGTGTGCCAGTGTTACAAGTCATGCTGTCCATATTATAAAATAAAAATCAAGGTTTTTTTCATCAGAAATATTTCATTGATTAGTAAATTAGAAAAGCAACTGATGAAGAAAGAGACAGGTTAGGTAATATTTTCATGTAAAGTTCTTGCGCCTGTAGGACGGCAAATGTTTTGTTGCAATCAATTACCCAAATCGAGTGTATATAGCCCCAAAATTTTGGCAGCTGTTATGCCAGATGTGTGCCACTTAATTGCCTCTCTCCCAATTCTTGAGAGGTATCTAGTACAAGGAATGCATGAAGGGGAAAAGGAGAGTGAAAGGTGAAGTGGGAGAGTGCAAGGATCAAGGAGTAGTCACAATGAGAGGCAAACAAGATGTGATATTAGATTGTAAGCCTAGGGGCAGGGGTGTCATCTACAGTGCCAGTGTCATATAATAAACTATGATAATAGTAGTGTATCACAAAGTAAAGAAAGGAGGTAGGAGATGCAGCAACAGAGTACAAAGAACAAGAGAAGGGACACTGCAGAGATGTGAGGTGAGTCCAAAGAGGGGACAGAACGGAGTTGGAACAATTTAGGAACATAGTAAAGCTATGCACTAGGAATGTATTTTTCCACGTGTATGGTTCTCCTCTTCATATTAATCCCTGTAAGGTAGGGTTGCTGAGAGGTACAATGGCTCAAAGTCAAATAGTAAATTCCACGAGCATGCAGAGATTTGAACTTGGGTCCCTCTGTTCAAAGCCCAGCACTTTAAACATTACACTGCTGTATAGCAGTTCTCTCATCGCAGTTATAAGTATAAAAAAAAAGTTGTAAGTGTTGAAACATAGTAGGGAAAGATAACAATTAATTTGCATAATCAGAATACTTTTCATAATGTGCATATTAGATGTCCAAGTCTGAGGGAATAGAATATGGCAATCCTGGCTACAGGCAGGGAATATGAGATACTAAATGGAGCAATTTTATATTTTGTCCATCCTTTTTTTCTAGATGAATAGATGAAAGAAACATCTTTTGAGATGTTTTCAGCACTACATGCAGTTTAAGGTATAAAGCTCCCTTTAAAATAAAGAGGATTTCTTCCATTAGGAGGCTGATTTATTCTAATTGCCTTTGTGTAAAGGAAAGTCTTCTGCAAATATATTCAGAATAACACATTACTCAGACCAAAAGACTCTAGGGAGGTTTTCCAAAGCTAACATTATACACATACAATCTAGATCTCCTGAGCCCTAGCACTGCAGTCACACTATGCCTCACCTACAGGGTGTATAAATCTATGCCTATTTTTCCGTAAACTGAATGAAGATTACAAAATCACTGGTTTTAAACAGACAGGTACAACTGATAGACAGAAAGGGAAAAAACCTCCGGCTTTAATCATTCCTAGTTCATAGAAAAGACAGTGGAATGTGAAGCATCTTAAAGAAAGTTTTTCTTTTGTTTCTTTCGGCAGTTCTAGACATAATCTGTATGTTGTTTTTTCCAAGCACAATAATACTTCCAAACAAAGGACACAATGACTGGAAAGACAATTAAGATACCTTAAGATAAAACTAAGGGTATAACTAAATAAGATGAGGAGCGTCCATATTGTTGTTTAAAGGTAAAAACAGCAATGGAGAGGGGGAGAGGATGAAATGGCGGCACAATGGTTGGATGCTGTTGTTGGTTCTTACCCCTCCCCACCTCCCACCCGCATTTTCGGTAACCTAAATAATGCAACTGTTATACCTACGGTCTTCCCAGGAATGCACGCATGTAGCAAAATAACAACAAAGTCCAAAATCCAAAAAACAGCAGTACTTTTATTGGCAAACCAAAATGCACAGGATATGTTATGCAAGCTTTTGGAACTTCATTGACTTCTTGTTTTTAACATTTCTGTCTGACAAAGAAGCCAGTGAAGTGTTACTGCACTTACTAGGCCTACTTGGAGATGCCCATAGATATCATTTTGATATCAATAATTTGGTTCTCTTCTACCACCCCTCTTCACGTGTTTGTGAGGCCCCCGAACAAGCACAGACTACGCGCAGCCACTAATTGCTGGACATTCCATTCTCCACCCAGGCAGGCCAGAAATAGCCAGATCCTTGCTTTGGAGACCTCGCTGCAAACACCTTCATTATGTATGCATGCTGTTTACAAAGGACTCCCTGCCGCGAGCAGGCAATCTGGCAAGCTGAATACTCAACTGCCAAGCACCGAGCATTTGCATACCGGCTAATTCTTTGTCAATTTGGATTTAACTCAATCATGCTAAATCCTGACCTTTCCAAAGCTTTGTCCCGCTCCTAAATCGCATTGTTTTCCCCAAGTATGGCATTGCCTGCCGTCACATTTCCCTCTATAAAAACTCCTGATTCCGAGACCTTCCTCGGATCACTCCCGAGTTCCAGACCGCCCTGCTGCCGCTTTGCCCGGTGAGCTTCCCCTCAGCTCCACGTGCTGAGATACATTGCAACCCAGCTTCGCTCTCTTATCTTCTATCCGGGCTCCAGGAACAGGTTCCGTATCACCCAAATCAACTATCCCTTTGAAAATCCCACTATCATACTCAAACCTTTATTTTCCTTAGTTATCTCTCTGTGTGTGTGTTGCTTACATTGTGTGCCTGTATTTAATAAAGATCATTCATTTAATTTCCAACTCGGTTTGCTTCTTGACTTGGCCTGATCCCGTAAACATTGGGTTACAAGATCCTGCTGCATTACCCTGCCTCTCATTTTGCCAGCAGTGCTCTAAGCTAATTTCCCCCAAAGTGTGTTGTTGTTTGGTTATTTAGGTGTCCCTCCCGGGACCCCCAGTAAACAGGGTAATAGAAGCTTCAAAAGTTTGCATGATGAAATTCATTGTATCATTCATTCCTTAAGCAGTGTTTTTTGTAACCTTTTAATTATTGTTTTTTTTAAAGAAAATAAATACACTTTTAAAAGACAAAACACTGCCCATATGGCAAAAATTTCTCCCAAATGCTCCCTTCAAAAGTAATTTTTAGGCAAGTAAATATTATTCAGTCTACACATACAAAAGTCATTGTTACTAGCAACATGTTGCTTTCTAATGCTGACTAAACACCTCAAGAATATCACCCCCTTACTGTGAACATCAGCATGTGCCTTCAAGTTGTTTCTGACTTATGGCACCTCTAAGGCAAACTTGTCATGGGGTTTTCTTGGCTAAAATTGGTTCAGAGATGGTGTGCCTTTGCCTTTCTCTGAGGATGAGAGAGTGTGACTTGGCTAAGGTCACCCCAGTGTGCTTCCATGGCCAATCAGGGATTGGAATCCTGGTCGCCATGGTCCTAATCCAAAATTTAAACCATTATGCCATTCTGGCTCATTAGATGTCTGCACATACCAAACATCTAATACGAAATGTCTATGTCCAATAATATTTGCAGCTGGGGATTAAGATAAAAATAAATGCTTTTGCCTCGGATCACAGAGGGTTTGGTTGGAGCTGCTGCAGTCAGCACTGTTGGCCCTTAACCAAACATGTCCCTCGTAAAAAATTAAACCACTCAACAAGGAACTACAGTGATCCCTCCACATTTGCTAGGGTAGGGGCAAAAGACTGCCATGAAAGTGAAAACAACGTGAACAACTCCAGGCCCTCCCAAGCCATATTTAGCACACAAAAAAGTACAATCACCATATTCAACCCATTGGGGATTCCTTTGAGGCATTAGGGTTCCTTCACAAGGCAGAACTGGGTGGCTGGTGGGGCTTACTGCCACCTCCACTGCTGCCTCGCACCATTTTTAATAGGGACTTACTAGCCTTGTTCTCAGTTTCTCAGTCTCATGAGGCTTGCAGTCCCTATTGAAAATGGCATAGGAGGCAGCAGAGTTGACAGCAAATAATCTGTGAATAATCAAATCCACAAAAGTGAAACTCACAAATGTAGAGGACTGACTGTACTCCAATTGGCCCAAAAGTTCATAACATCGTCGTCATCATGGCAGATACGACATATATGATGCCACACTTTCTTGCTTGGTCAACAAACAAGATTATGTAGAACATCTCCCCACTGCCGAAGTTCTATCATTTTGCTGGCACTTGGAGAAAATAAAAAGAACAAACAGTTGCCATCTGTTCCCCACTTAGCACCTTCTGTGAAGAAGACAGAAGAGCTTGTATAAGAAGCACCCACTCTTATCCCAGTAGCTCACCTCCTACCAGCAGTTCCTATCAGCCATTTCAAGGGCAGTTATTACTGTGAGTGGAGAAGAATATTAGATGGGACCTAGTATATGTGGAGGAGACTTTCACAAAGAGGAAATAATTTATGTTAGTGCTCAGTTACTTGTGACAAGCTCTCTTGGAAACCCATTGTATGGGTGGAAGCACAATATTTTTAAATACTGGTAAATAAAATGTGAATTCAAGGAAAGCATCTGAATAAAAGCAAGGATATATTTCTGGAGCCTTAAACTATGCCTTGCATATAGTTTGCTTTTATATTAGCTATCTTCTCATATACTGACTGTAAACGGTGCATAAGTATTTTGTTTTAAGCATCAGTTATTTACATAAATACTAGACCGAATTCCTCACAATGAGCAAGGCCATTCTTTTTAAACTTCTTAAATCAAAATCTAGGTGATGCATACAACATGGCTCGTGCTGGTGAACTGACGATACATATTAGAAAATATTGCTATTATTATTCAGTAATAAAGCAGAATATACAATACTGTATGTTATCCTTAAATAAATATACATCCTTCCCTGTCCTTAAAGCTATCTCATTTTTAAACACTTAACTACATTTGTTGGCATTTCACAATCACTTCTCACCTGCTCAGGAAAGTAACTGAAGGTATTTGAAAATAGACTTCTAACCATGACTCATGATGTCTTAATAGCCCATGCTGTGTATAAGTAGTCCTGGTGTGATGACACAGTGGTCATACTTCCTCTGTGATACACTCATATGCAAAATTTTCTCTTCTCTCTGCACTTTAATCGATGTAGCATTTACATAAACCTTTTTCTGTTTCTGAATGAATTGGGCATCACCTCATATTTCAGCATTTCGTTAAAAACTCACATATCCCACAAGTATCTTTACAATATAATATGCAGAAAAAAAATAGATTTCTTAAAAATTATAAAGCAACTAGTTAATTTAACAGAAAAAAACAGAAATCACTAAGTCCCATGCTTTCACATGAATTCTGCACTATTAGAGATATTTATAAAGAAATTCCATTTGTTCTAGTAAAAGAAAGCTCTCAGATAATTTGTTAAAATAAATTCATTGCTTCTAATCAATTTTTTAGAATTCAGCAAAGATTTAGCATTCCTTATTTTAATTGTTAAATGCCATTGACATCATACTGAGAGATGCTCAATTAATTACTTTGGGGGTTTTTTCCTGCTTTTCAGTGTTTTTAATAAATTTAACTATTTTATAAAAAAGTTAAAATGAATGTTAGCAACATGTTAACGTACAGTTGTCCTTCCACATTCATGGGTTCAGCACTCACAGATTTGATTGTTTGAGAGTTTTTATTACTTTATTTATTTATTTAAAATGAATTCTTACCCGCTTTGCCCCTGCAGTGGAAAAATATGTTCTCTAGAACTGTCTTGCTCCTCCAGCACAGTTCTATAGTCTGCTTCTGCCAGAAGTGGACCATTGAGTCAAACTGGAGGACTGAGAGATTCCTAGAGAGAACACTTACCTAGGCATTGCTAGGTCCTCCAGCGTGATTCTATGGCCCACTTCTATCAGAAGTTGACCGCAGAATTGCACTGGAGGGCCTAGAGATTCCTTGAGAAGTGAAGTGTTCTCAGGTAGAAAAATAGTGTTTATGATTTTTATTTCATTTTTATTCACATTCCCCACTTTTGTGGGGGTCTTGTATCCCTACCCCCCACAAAAATAGAGGGCTCACTGTAATATAATTACATTACAATAATTTAATTACTGTAATTAACCCATTTTGTAATACTTTCCTCTTAAAAGTTAAATATTCATGAATTACATTTTCTTTAACAATTTAATATTAACACATTAGCACTAATTCTAATGTTTTCAGGCTCTGGAGGAACAGCACAATTATCTACCATCAGAAGAATTAGAGGAAAGCAAAAATACCTCAACTTCATTAAATGCAATAGGCTAGACTTTAGAAGCTGGGCAGCTGACACAAGAAAACTTCATACCTGCCAGTTTTAAAACAAATAGGAATGCTAGGTTTCTATACTGCCTCTGATTCTGACCAGACCTTCTTCACACATGGAGTTCTAACATGTATATGTTCTATTCACACATTATACCTATGCATGGGTGGCTTCTAAGAGAAGCACACCCAGTGTGATGGGCGGAAAAGGTACAATACCACACATAGGATGAAATTTAGGGAGAAAATATTATCTAATCCTGTTCACTATTATCCTGTAGTTTCTTAAAAGCATGTTTCACCCATGGTTCCACATACTTACTCTCCAATTAACTACTAGGGTCCAATACTGTGCATTCCCAGCTAGATAACTGTTTATTGTTCAGTCATAGTTCTCTGGCTATTCACAGTGATCTTTACATCAGTGAGTGTTTGACCATAGTGAAATAAATATAAATCACATTTTAATTTTTTTTTTTTTACAATTTTGTTATGTTTGATGTGACCATAACTCTGTTTTTCTTTATTGTACATCACCTTGGTGCATTTCAGAAAGGCAACATACAAATTCCTTAAATAAATATGAGAATTATTGTAAATATTCATTGAGCTCAAATAAACGGAACTTACAGACATCATTGTTAGATTAGAAGGTTTCTGCAACAGATTAAAATGAGCGGATCAGATATCCTGAGCTAATGAAATGGATATGCAGTGCTCTATGCCTCATTTGCCCCAGCTCTTGCAAGATGTCGGTTATTCTGAAGAACAGAGGACTGGGAGATTCTATCTGAATGCTATTTTAAACTTCATGTACCAGGGTGGTTAATTTTAATACCCTAGAGTCACACTTCATCTCAGAATTCACACAGAACTAGGCCTACAACATTGTCACCCACACAATTGTAAGCAATGTTTCCAAATTTAATTGTGTGAGTGACAATGTTCTCAAATTTGCCACAGAAATCTTTTGCCCCTTATAAACAACAATAACAAATGAATGAGAAAGAAAATGACCCAACAAATCTACTGATTTAAGATTAATTGACTAGGATTTTCTTTCTTCCAGGGGTGTAATGGTAACTTTTGAAGTTCAGGAGCCCATCATGATGGCCACAATAGTAATACAATCAAAAGAATGTAACTGCATTGACCCACTAGAACAGGGGTGGGAATTATGCAGTCCTCCAATGACTGTGGAACAGAAACTCCAAGCATTCCTGACCATTGCAAATCCTGGCTACAGTTGCTAGGAACTGTAGTTCAATTACATCTGGGGTGTGTGTGTGTTACACAATTAGAAAAATGTGTCTGCACAACATATAATACACAATAAAGTACAATATGCAGTTGATTAAGATCAGCTGAAAAATCTGCAGGAGTTCCACTCTACAACTCTGAAGCTGCTTTGCCACTCCCTCACTTCATCATAATCCTGGGTTCAAATATCCTGTGAATTATCGTCCTCAAGCCCTTTCACACTACAAATTTGTAGCACTAGGATTCCACTTTGCTTTGCAGTCAAAGTGGAACCCTAGCACAATAATAGTGTAGTGTGATATGGCCTCTGGTTCTTCTTCACAAATATCATGTTAAACTTTTTTGTCCTGATTAGTTTATCTACTTGCATGAAGGGAAGGAGGAGAGGGACAAAAGGGGTGTGTACATTAGTACATTCACACTGTGGTTTAAATGGCCATCACTTCTACTTTAAAGTGATATGTGATGACTGTCAATGTGACAAAGAGAACCTAATTCAACTAGCCAGGTGGATTAGCTTTCAGCTTTTTTTCAGCTGAAGAAGCAGGGGGAGAAAGTAAGTTACTTCATTATTAGCAAACACAAGGAAAACTTAAATAGGGCATTCCATTTGGCATACATTGGCATACTGCAGACATATTTATGGATGAAGCCAGATAGTCCCAGACAGACGCTTAATGGTTTTGATACTCCTATATGCTTAAACTTAGTTCCTGTTGAGGTAATAAACTTGTATGTCACTCCCTTTAACTTGCAGATGGGGACTCTATGTGCATTCCTTTGTAGACAGAAAACAAACATTGCTAGGCTAGGTCTGTGCTGAGGTGACATAGCCATCCAGATGTTGTTGGGCCACAACTTCCATCATCCCTCACATTGGTTATACTAGTATGGACTAATGAATTTGCACTCCAACAGAGGAGCTACAATCTTTCTTCTTTCTTCCTGAGAACTGGTCCAGTACAGAGGCTCAAGACTCAGCTATAAATTCCAAGACTAGATCTCAGCATTACCATAAACTTACCAGAGAGCTCTTAAACAAGTCTCTCTTTCTCCCTCTCAGTCTCCCATATGCTATACAGGATAACAGTGCTGACCAAACTTACAGGGCTCTTATAATATTACAAACAATAATGTAGAGCACTTTGAACCTTCAAAAGCACAATGGAAATGTTAAATACTAATAACACCTCTAAATTCTCATGTAATCTATCTCTTGTTTGCCCATGGAGAAGCATTCTTTCAGTATGAAAGTATACTCTACAGTATGAAGTAGGACAGCCCACATGTAGGCTTTCAATCTCATTAAGAAGTTAGTTTATAAAATCTCAGGTAGAAAGACATTTGACAGCTTAATTATGTGCTGGTAGACCATTTTTGTACTCTTATTTTGTACTATCAATCTTATTTTTTAGTTAACAAAAGGAACAGAAAGGTCACCACATGCTGTACATCATAAATACTCCAGTACTGGGCAACCATACTCAGAAAACAGAACAAGCATTAATAGCATGATTTTAAAAAGCCTTTAACCTCTTCTCTCTCTTTCCATATTCCCCCTTTTTTGATAATCATTTGTTGAAAGCCACCATAGCACAGAACTGAAAAAATACGATCTGGAATACGATCAGGGAAAGCTGTGTGTCTTTGCCTTCAAGTTGCCTATAAACTTATGGTGACCCCATGAATTTCATAGGGCTTTTTAATGCAAGGAGTACTCAGAGGTGGTTCTGCCAGTTCCTTCCTCTGAAATAATGTCTTACAGTACCTACAGCTCCTCAAATCCCCAGCCAACATGACCAAGGAGTTCTTGTCTAAAAGAGCCTCTTTTCCAAACTCTGCTTTGCTGAAGCAGTCAAAAACAGCACAGCAATCACTATCCCAAAGTTGCAGGAGCCACTTGTACACCGGACCTTGCTTTAACAGACTTTACAAAACAATCTGAACATCTGAATTTATTACTGAAACCAATAAAATTCAACAATATCATGATTTTAGGAATAAGCAAATTCGTTAGGCTCTAGGGTGTAATAAATCTCAGATGATTTAACAGCACCTACCTTGGAAAAAAGAATATTGTCCTCTAACAGTGAATTAAGAACAAGTCTAGAAGAAGCATGATTTCCCAATAAATACTCCATTCTATTGAGCTGAGGTGCATGCAGTAATAACCATTATGCCAGTGGTTACAGACATGGCCCAGTAGTTTTAGGGGCTGCAGTTGTTTCAAGAATCCCTTAATTAGGAGTGTGCTAGTAAAGATCAATGCATCTCCTATGAGCTCAGATCATTGTTTGCAGAGGATTAGAAGTCCACCGCTTTTTATGTTTTGGAAATGATTCTGTCAAGAGATGATTACATCACTATGAATCAGGATGAGAAAAGAGGTCACAGTCAGCACTTAATAGCCCTATCATGTATTACTAAAACACCTACTTAGCATAGCACAAGATCACAGAAATGACAGGTCACTATGATTACTGCAAATTGTAAACCTTAATGGTTTACTGGGGTATGTTAGAGGCCGTCAAATTGTCCCCTGCAACTCCTTGATTCATGCCACTGTGCTGCACCTGAGGCCCGTGTACATGACATAATTACAGTTCTATGTTTCGACTTTAACTGTCATAGCTGCATCCTGTAGAATCTTGGGACTTGTAATTTGGTGCGGCACTAGAACAGTAGTTTCCAAATTTTGGTCTTCCAGTGTTCTAGACTCCAACTCTCAAAAGCCACAGTCAGTCAACAGTTCAAGAATTCTAAGAACTGAAGTCCAAGACATCCAAAGGACCAAAGTTTGAGAACTACTGCACTAGAGAGTTCTGTCTAAAAAGTCTAAATAGCTCTCCCTAAACTACCAGCCTCAGGATTGCATAGGACAGAACTACTACAGTTAAAGTACAATCACGGTGTTAGACTTGTGAAGTGCAAAAGGACCCCAACTCACCAAATTGGTCATCAATCATGCACAGCAGAAAAACAATTACTTTTGCTAGGGCCTTTATCTGTCCTAGACCTCAAAAAGCACTAAGCAATTGATTGGGAAGTAAGGATAACCATTGAGCATGATTGTCTTTGATGGGGATTAATTTAAGTATTCCTTCTACGAAGACAACCTCAAGTAAGTGTAAGTCTCATCACAGAGCTCTCATCTCCCATCATAAAGGTTAGTCATCCAACACAGGTCTGCAAGTTACTGGTTCCCCTTTTTACCAGACCACATTTCTCTGTGCTAATAATTCATTGCCTTGAAGAAACACACTTTGTAAAACATTCCATTTGGAGGCAGTTCTTATTAGCTCCAGGAAATCAGGTTAGGGCAATCCTCTATTTGAGAGTGTCGGGGGTGGGCAACTGTGGCCTTCCAGATATTGGGCTGCAACTCATGTCAGCCCTAGCCACTACAGCAAATGGTGAACGACTGGAAGATATAGTCCAACAACATCTGGAGGGTCACAAATTGCCCAGCCTGCATTAGTAATCTCCAGTCTATGTCCAGTTTAAAGATGAAAACTAGTCTAGGAAAGAGTAGGCGACTTGAAATTACCCCTCAACAGGAAGTACCTGGACAACAGACTGAATAGGCAAACAGACCACAAACTTTGGTCCAACACTTCTTGAGTGTAGCATAAATATTTGCATGCAGAGAGGTCCTATATCAGTGCTAAGCAATCCCTCTGCAGAATAGCAACACTGTACAACACTTGTTAATGACCGGGTGCATAAAGCTGTATTGCTGTATGCACAACCCTTCTAGAGATCACTTGAAAGCTTCTTCCAAAATGTATCTAGGGATTTTTTATTTTTTTTTTGTACACCATCTTCTCCTTCTCTTATGATTTACATTTTGGTGGGCAAAGTTATAGTTCTCTGCTTATTCTGGGCATAGCTAGTAAGGCAGGCAGGTTTGCTCTCTCCTTTTTCTCTCTGCTTTGGTGTTGACTAACGGTTAATAAGAGATTCTGAAGTTAGCTACTGTTTATCTTGCCAGCTGTAGGCAGGTTCACACAGCTACAGTAACACCAGTAGAATCCCATTCCTTCTCAGCTTCAACTTTACTGCATTGTTTATTGCAGACAAGGTACTGCCATTAAAATTCTATGTTTCTCCATTCCTCCTTCGCTGTTCTCCCAGTGCTGCTAAACAACAGCAACAAAACTTCCAGTTAAGCAGAAGACAAGGAGGAAAAGGGGGCTAGGCAACCAAGGGAGGCATAAAAAGACTTTGTAAGTTATCAGGCAATAGGTTTGTTGCACAATTGAAACGGCTAAGGTCATGTTTCATTGTTCCTTTATCACACAATGTCATAACTCTCCTCTTGTTGCACTGCATTTCCATCATTATTGGATTGTAGTTGCTTTTACTCTGTTCCTCAGGACATATTTCTTTACCAAAAATTTTGTATTGCCATAATTGTGAAATTGCGCTGCTGTGGCAATTGCCAGCAGGCTGCAATTACACAATTACAGTGGGACTTCCTTGCCCGTAACTTCTGCATGCAAAATTTCCAGCATGGCATCCCTATACCTAAAATGCTGGCAGCATGTGCATTGACATCCTGAAGCATCCACAGACATGCCATTACCCTTGAATATAATGGGATATGAGCATTCGTGAATTTTGGTATTTGCAGAAGTTCCTGGAACAGAACCTTTGCATATATAGAGGGTACTGTACAGCAAAAGCAAAACAAAACAAATATCTACAGGGAATTGAAATTGTGCAATTGTGGCCAAAAAAAAAAAAAAGGTAAAAGAAAAGAAACAATGCTCATGAGCTATGTAGCATGGGCATGAGTAGGAAGGAGAGGCAGCAAGGTAGTACAGATGACTGATTGCGGGAATGTACATCACCATAGCATTATTGCAGAGAAAGTGGTTGTTTCCATACCAGTATGATTCTGTTTCCTTAAACAATGCGACTGCTGCAAGATAACAGGCTGGTATGATAAAGCCCTCAGAGGCTTTGTTAACCGTGGTATGCCTCTACTTTTGGAGGCACAACAGATCTTCATAAAAGCTCCAAGTGAAAAGTGGGTTATTTATTCACTAGATCACAAGATGTCCCCTTTATTAGACTACACAACCAAGTTGAATGACAATCAACCACAAATGTAGACTTAGCAACTCCTAGGGTGCTTAAAACCCCAAAATGGCAAAAGCAAAACTATCATTTCAAGGAACTGTCAGGAACATTTGGTATTTTTAGGAAACATAAAATCTTACACGTTGAATTCCGGCCTTGGTAGGGTTTTAAAATATTATTAACATCATGTTTTATTCTCTCAAGAAATAGACACACTGACAACACAACACACAAATCTCCCAAACATAAAAAAAAACCAAAATAGTAACAGAAAATGTGCATCAAAGCATTTTATTAGGCAAGATAAAAACATGTGGGAAAAGTTTAAGTGATTGAAGATGAGGCACACACTCAAACATTTCACATGTTATTTTATTTATGTTATTTTATGTTATTGTTAAATGTGAATTTTTATTTGTTGTTATTGGCCATCAAGTTGATTTTGACTTATGGCAACCCTACAGATGACAGAATTCCAAGAGCCCTGGTCATCACCTACCCTACTCATGCCTTGCAAGTTCAGGGCCATGGCTTCCTTGACTCAGGCCATTTCCTTACTGCGGACTACTGCATTGTAATGTTGTATAGTTATGCACGTGTGAGCGAAGTAGAGTTGTGTTATTTTTGGTGGTTCTGCATGGAATCAGCCATTAGTGTGCTGCCATTTGTTGAGAAGTGCAGTAATGTGAAAACTGGAAAAAATCCAATTCACATCCCTACATCGAATCAACATCGGTTTTTTGCAGTGATGTAGAAATGCAGAATTGTATCAGTGCGCATACACTCCTGTCACTTTGCTTACATTTTCCTGTAAGCCCAAAAGTTCAGCCAATAAGGGCCACCTGGACAGGATGTGGGGGAGCCAGGGGAGTGACTAGCGACAAGGTAGTGCAGATGTACAAACTCGTGTTCCTCTGCATGACATTGCTTAAAATTGGAAGGTGTGCAGAATGCAACAAAGGTAAACTGTAATATTTAAACCCATCATGAGATGTTGCGAACCACTTCTTGCACCTCGTACGGAAATGGCCTGAGCAATTCATCTGTTTCCACTTCACCAAAAATTATTGTCTTTTCCAGAGAGGCATGTCATCTCATGATGCAACAGTACAACAGGCTCAGTTTTTCGCTTCTACTGAGAGTTCAAGGACAAATCTTGACAAAAAAGCCCTGTGATAGGTTCACCTTAGAGCTGCCATAACTCTGAAGTGACTTATAGGTGCACAACAATGATGTGCCATTGACAGCAGGAGGTTCTTTCTAGCCTTCATGTCTCTCCCTTTTGAAAACTGACTTATGGCAACCGTAAGGTGAGCCTATCATGAGGGTTTTCTTGGCAAGATTTGTTGTCTCTGTCTTTCTCTGAGGCTGAGAAAATATGACTTGCTTGAAGTAACCCAGTGGGATTCCATGGCCGAGTGGGGATTCAAACCCTGGTCTACAGAGGCATAGTTTGGGTGTGGGCACATGCCTGCCCCTGCATCTTTTTTGTCAGGGACATGGCAGCAGGGGAGCAGCCACACTCATGCTGCCATATCCCCATTGCTGCTGCTGTTGGTGTCCAGCAGCAGGGCTTCGCAGACCCCTTGTGAGGGCTCTGCAGACCCCCAGGGGTCCCTGGACTCCAGGTTAAGAACCACTGGAATAAATCATCTGTGGTCATTATTTTTGTGCACATGATACTTAACTATAATCCTGGTTTTTACACTTTTCTCCTTAACTTTCATCAGTAGTAGTTACAAATCTAGCTATTTTGCCCAAGTACTATGGTATTATTTGCATATCTTAGATTAGATTTCAGTCCTATGCTGTTCCTTCCCATGATTTTCATGCCTCATTCCTCTAAACCTAATCCTACTTTTTGCATATGTCTGGTATATAAAGTAGATGGATGGAGTGATACAATCCAGCCTGATATGACCTTCCCTTTGCCAATGGGAAACCATTCTGTTTCTCAATATTGTGCCCTAACATCGGTGTCTTGTTCAGAGTATAGGTTACACATCAGGACTATCAGATATTACAGTGTACATCTGGCAGTCATTATTTTGTTTCTTTGTGTTTGGGACAGTATGTTATATAAAGTTTGCGAATTTACAAGCTTGTTTTTTCCTTTTCACTTTCTTATATATGGTCTAACGCACACAGTGCTGGGGAAATCAAGAGCAAAGCAGATTCTTTTCTGACTTTGGGCTCAGTCACAATAAAACGACTCTCCAGAGAGGCAATTATAGCTTTATGGAAATCTTCACAGCCCTAGTTAAGGTCTAGTTGGCCCAGCAACTAGACCTTAATTAACAACCTGCATTCTGCCTCCTTGTATCATTATACAGGTTAGCTGAAAACAACACACACACACACCGCCAAGTCTCTTGTTAGTATTTGTCATCTAGAACCACTATTAGCAAGCATGCAGAAATGAAGCTTAAATCTTGGTTCCTTGTTTGAATCTGAACGTTTACTACTTAAGCCTTTATTTTTAAGGAGCCAGTTGATGTATTATCTTTTACATACATGGGACCAAAACAGGTTAATTGAGTGGGAATTGGGTGGTCCTCCAGAATTTGGGAGAGTCATGGATTACCAGTATTATGAGAGTTCTAAAATGACACTAGCAATACAATTCTATTTATATTTACTTACATACCCCCCATAAGGCACCATGGCACTTATTCCCTGATACAGCCTTCTTCAACTGACGTGCCTTCCAAATGTGCTGATTCCAATTCTCATCATCCCTGGCCATTGGCCATGTTGACTAGGGATGATGGGAGCTATTGTCTAAAACATATTGCGGGTACCAGGTTACCTACATATATACTCAATGTAGGCATGATTAGGACTGCAGTCTAATTTCTTGCTTAAATTTTTTTAACATTGAGGCTCCACTGGAAATCTACAGAAGGACAAATGAACTGCCTGTTTCACTAAATTCTAGAATAATGGATTTAGGCAGATGTACAGCATTACATCAGATGGATCCACTATTACTCATCATCTCATTCTAGGTGAGAGATAGTTGCATGATGGTGAGGAACAAGCATGGGATTAAAGATCTCAGACTTGCAGTTGATTCATTACATCGACTCAGACAAGCCATTTAATGTCTTACTCAGATTTCTCATGGCCAGAGTGGGATTAATAATTCAAAAATGTAACTAAGAATGGCTCAGAGAATGTTTCTGTGCCTGCAGCAGGTGAGCAGAGGTACTGCTTGAGTTATCAAATGCCAGCATTTTGCTCCTTGCAGAGGCACTTATTTCAAATATTCTGAAAAAAAATAATCAGCTGCCAAGCATAAACTAATTGGATGTCATCATTCTTACAACAAACTAAATCCCATACCATTCTTGCGGTAAGAAGCTGTGCAGTTCCCCCAAGTTTAAATAAGAGGCATGGGAGGACTGATCTGGATTAGGACTTTGGTGAGTATTGGGAACGTTGTCCTTTGCTATGGTCCTAATTAGAACTCCCCTCAGCTTTTTTCCTGTTTGTAAATTAAGACAGAAACATTAGCTAAAGGGGCTGCTCCTAGAAGAAAGTGAAATGAAGGGATTTCCTCTTATTTATTTTGCATATAGCCTAAGGAGCATTTAATCTAGTTTGCTCCTAACCAGAAGGTGTATGCAAAGCAGAGTGGAGGGTGAGTTCTTGCACCACAATGACTAGGAGAGAAGGGGAAAGTAAATAAAGTCCTCACTCCACATTTGCAGGTCTGACCTTTGTGAATTTGATTATTTGTGAGGTGCATTCATGCCTCCTCCGCTCCATTCTCCTCCTCCCATTGTCTTGCCTTTTGCCGGATGTGGAGAAGGAAGGAAGGTATGCCTGGGCAAAAGGCAAGGGAACGGCAGAGGGAAGATACATATGTACCTTCTTCCCTCTGGAGCTTCCCTTCCCCTTCCCATGCATTTGATCCCCACAGGAGAACATGTACTGAGGCAAAAGACAAGGGAAGGGGGGGTCAAAGGCAAATGCACACCTCCTTTTTCCTCTCAAGAGCTCCCCTTCCCATTCCTATGCATCTTGCCCCAGCATGGGGAACGGAGAATGTGCACCAAGGCAAAAGGCAAAAGAATGGGGTGGATCCTGGAAGGGAATGGGAAGGGAGTATGTCAGGGGGAGTTACACATTTTTTTCCATTTTCACAAGGGTTTTGCACCCCAAACCCTTGGAAAAGTGGAAAGGCCACTGTACCTAGACAGTTCTAGCAATATATCAATTAAGTCATATCAATTAAGCTGCTGCTCTTTTAGCTAAGCTGGAGATTTGTACACAGTCTGTTCCTCTTGCATGGAGATGAGCCCACCAAAATTGGAGGATTTGCACCCACATCCCTCATCTTCAAGTTGTTTCCAACTTAAGCAAACCTATCATGGAGTTTTCTTGGCAAGATTTTTCAGGGAAGATTTGTCACTGACTTCTTCTGAAGCTGAGAGAATGTGACTTGCCCACGTCATTCTGTGGGTTTCCATGGCTGAGCAGGAATTCAAACCCTAGTTTCCAGAGTCAGAGTCCAGGGCTCAAACCACTATGCCAAGCTGGCTGTCACTTAACAATAAATATTCAATAGCAACAGAGAGAGGCTTAGAGGACAGGGATTCAGAGATTACATTCATTTCAGTTCTGCAGTAACACCACAAATGGAGGGTGTGGGTTTTTTTTAACACTACAGTGTGGCCTGAATACCCAAAAGGCACCAGATTCTGTCTGATCTTGCAAGTTAAGCAGCGTTAGTGCTGGTTAGTAGTTGGATGGGAGTCTATCAATGAATACCAGGTTCTTTGGACAATGTTTCAGAGAAAGGAACTGGCAAGTACTCCTTGCCTAAGAAAACCCTATGGAATTCATGGGGTCACCATCAGTTGACAACTGACTTGAGGGCATGCATGTGCGTGCGCACACACACGCACACATCTCATTGTAATTGAGAGGATCACTCCCATGGTTTGGGGATCTGGAGCCTCATTCATGGCTACTATTAAGAATTTCTCAGATTTTAGTCCTGTTTAAACCAAAGGAACATGATTTTCAGCACACGCTAACAACGTAAATGTCCCTTCTTAGAAGTGAGTTTCAAAGGGCTTGCGCTGTAGTAAACTTGCTTAGGATTACAGCTTAACATTTAAGTAAGAGCCAAGGTACAGAGTTAAACAGAGTAACTGAATAGGAGGACAAACCATGAAATGTCGCGGCACTCCAGATTATCCAGTTCTGTCAATGACTCAGTATGATATACATCAGTGAGGTCACTCCCTTTGTCACTTTACACACACCACACACTAATTACAAATTCCCCAAGAAGAAACTGACTTAATTAAATGGCTGAAGAACATAGATGTCCTGGGTTGAAACATCAGAGTTTGGAAAAGTTACAGTTCCCATAATCCCTCATCAAAACCACTTGTGTAAAACAGAAGAGAGAGAGAAATACTCATTAAGTTACCCAAAAGCTCCAGTCGCTACTCCAGTTATATGGAGAAGGGGATTGCATCTTCCCTGTGCATACATTAAGATGCTCCTCAGAGTCCACCAGAAACTGGCTGATGAGGCCATGATCCACTTCATGAAGTGCCTGTGAACAAGGAGTAAAAGATCAAGCAGCTTAACAATGCTGTCAAGTATTCCTGGATGTGATTGGCAAGCACTTCGCAGCATTTCTAGTTAAACCTCTAAGGCCCTGGATAAGCCATGAGGAACAAGGAAGGAACATTTCCAATCTGCTTTTATTTTAATTAGGTTCATAGCATTTCAAATTCTTTCCCTATGATCAATCCATTGCATAACATGTGCACACTTTGTTCTTCCATTTACTGTATACTCTCCTTCCATCTTCTGTTAAAGTCCTGATAATCTGAACAGAAGCCCTTTCGTGCTAGATAATTATAGCACTGTAATTTCACTTTAACTGCTGTGGCAATGTCCTATGGATTCCTGAGTCTGGTAGTTTGCTGCACTTCTAAAATTATCTAGTAGTGGATTCTGAACACCCCTTCTGAGACTGCGTGTCCCAGAATTTCATAGGATGTTGCATATGGCAGTTCAAGTAGAATAACAGTGCTATAATTGTATGGTGTGAAATGCTCCCAGGACAACAGTAATACTACATTTGTGGGGAAATATTATTTCCTCAACTGATGGCATGTCCGTTGTGTATACATTATATAAATGTTGTTGACAAGTGTCCAAGTGTTGGGCATATATTGCATTTTGCTTATGTTTGAATGTTGGCCAACATATACTGCAGAACTTTAAGAAAAAAGCAAAAAATGCTTTAGGGAAGAATCATTGGAGGGTTTTGTGGCAAAGGAGATTGACATTTCTCTTTTGGTCTTTTTTCTGCAGGAGGTCAGAAGAAATGCATCCAGCTTAGGGAACCCCAGGATTAGGAGCTCTATAAATGGGAACTCTTTATGCCACAGAATCAATGTGTAGAAAGCTCAGGCATCATATTTACCATAATAATGTAAAGGGCATATACTAATCATAAATGATGATAAACACAGAGGAGAAATTGAAGGAGCTGGGCTTGTTCAGCCTGATGAAGAGAAGACCAACATGATTGCACTCTTTAAATACCTCAAGGGCCGTCACAAAGAGGAGGGTGTAGGCTTGTTCTCTGCTGCCTCTGAGGGTAGGACCAGGTCTAATGGTTTTAAGTTACAAGAGCATTGATTTGATTGATCACTGGAAGGAACTCCTTGCCATTGAGAGTAGTTTGGCAGTGGAACCAATTGCCTAGAGACGTGATGGCGTCTTATAGAATCATAAAGTTGGAAGAAACCACAGGGGCCATCGGGTCCAACCTCCTGCCATGCAGGAACCCACATTAAAGCACTCCCGACAGATGGCCATCCAGCCTCTGCTTAAAAACCTCCAAAGAAGGTGACTCCTCCACACTCTGAGGCAGCGGAGTGTCGTACAGCTCTGACTATCAGGAAGTTCTTCCTGAGGTTTAGGTGGAGTTTTCTCCTCCGGATGTCTTCGAAAAGAGGCTGGACACTAGCTGCTGGAGATGCTCTAGCTTGAAATCCAGCACTGAGCAGGGGGTTGGACCTGATGATCCATGAGGCCCTTCCGATTCAGCGATTCTATGAACTAGCTTACAGAATCTATTGCATCAAATGCCCTAAACCAAGACTGGGCTTATTGCAGCCTTGAGGCTGTTTTCACAGCCCTCGACCCTTCCACGCTCCCTGGAATGCCCTTTTCCCACACATTCCAAAAGAAAAGAGTCAAAATGGTGTCTATCTGTGTGTGTGAGAGAGAGAGAATGAAAGAGCACTGTCATTCATGAGAGCCTACAGGTGAACAGTAATTCATACCTGTAGGTTTCCATGAGAGACAGCACTCGCACTCTCTCTCTCTCTCTCTCCCCCCACCTTTCTTTTTCCTCTCTCATACACACAGAGATAGTAATTCTGGGCCAGTGTGGTGTAGCGGTTTGAGAGTTGGACAGGGTTTGAATCTCCACTTGGGCATGGAAATGAACCAGGTGACCTTGGGCAAGTCACATTCTCTCAGCCTCAGAGTTAGGCAAAGGCAAACCCCCTCTGAACAAATCTTGCCAAGAAAACCCCAAGAAAAGCCTTAGGGTTGCCATAAGTGGGAAACTTAAAGGCACACAAGAATAATGATAATTCACCCTTTAATTGGACTGACAGTACACTGTTTAACATTAAACGATACCAATTTCTCAAAGCCTAAGTGTACTAAGTATAGTTTTTCGGTTGTTGGGCCACGCTGGCAGTCTGTGTGGCCCTTGGAAAGCCCCAAAAGCAGAAAAAAATGGCCCCCAAACCTGCCACAACTGCCCACCCACTGGTTCAAAAGAGGGGAACAAGCAATCAGGATTGCCAACCCTCTGCAAACCATTAACACCAGTGACAGCAGGCGGAAGTTCAACTGGTAAAACTCCTGCATCTGTTATGGAAGAAAACCTGATCCCCTCAGATGTATGCACGCCCTCTGGCTTCTCATATTAAAAACAGCGAATCCCTGCAAAAAAGCGGGGATAAAGAAACAATTTTACCCCACCAGTCGGACCCCTTGGAAGTCTACCCACCAGTTTCATCAGCGGCTCTCTCGCCCGACCGCTAGACCGTTCGCCAGAGAACAAAAAGCGCCCTAGCTGGCCGGAGGCGACTCGCTCGAGCAAGCCCCCCGATCACATCCACGAAGGCTGGAGAAATTATTGTTAAAGGACTCCCCAGTTAGGCCCACCTTTCAGGGAAAAACACCCGCAAAGAGAAGCTCCAAGGGGGAAATGAAAGGATGAAAGCTCGCACCGCTTACCATGGAAAGCAGAGGAAAGATGCAACTTGCAAACGGCCGCTCTCAAAAAAAATTTAGCACCGGAGGGCTGCGCCGCCTGGCTTCGGCGCAATTTAAAGGGCCAGCGGCGTTGGCGAAAGAGGAGGGGAAAATGGGTGGATGGCTGATCCCGAAACCGCGGGCTTTTTGCCTCCGAAGCAGGCCATTGACTGGCCCTTGGCGCTCCCGCCAACGCCAGGGCTCCGGCGAGGCTCCGGCTGGGCGGGCGGCGGGGGAACCGACCTGCGGGAAGAGTTCTTTCCAGGGAGGAGGGAGGGCCTGGGAAAAGGAAGCGCTGCTTTCTCCGAGTCGGGTGTGTGTGTGTGAGCTGCCTCCCCCATTTTAAGTGAAGGAGGACGGAGATAAGATCCCAGCTTCTGGGGACCTTCCCTCCCCTTGGGAATGAAACTCTTATTTTTGAACTCACGAGCGCAAAGAATGGTGCGCGCGCGCCTGTTGTGTCTACGCACACGGAGGCTGCAGATTTAAATCCCCCGAGGGAGCCGGCACGGGCCACTTCCGCACGATGCTGTTATTCCACTTTCAAAATCTTCTGGAATCTCGGGGTTTGCAGTTTAGGAAATGGTCGTGGTGTAGTGGTTTGAGCATTGAGCTACCACCTGGAGAGCAGGGTTGGATTCCTGGCTTGGCCGTACAAACTCATTGGGTGTCTTTGGAGTTCTGGATGGAGGAGCCAACGCCACGTTTCCCAGAAATGTGCAGAATCTAAATGCTCTTTGTCTGAGTAGTTAATTAAATGTGTAATAGTGAGCAAGAGAGGCAGCGTGTTGTAGTGGTTTGAGCACTGGACTACAGCCCTGGAGATCAGGGTTGGATTCCCCACTTGGCCATGGAAAACCACTGGATGACCTTGGGGACATCACACATTGCCAGCCCCAGAAAACCCCATGATAGGGTTTTCTTTCGGAAACAATGTGGAGTTACACAACAAAAACAAGGCCCTATTGAACTCACGAGGACTCGTTTCTGAGTAGCTCAATATAGAACTATGCTGTAAAAGATGCTGGATATTGTTAGGGCCCCCCTCTCCTTTCTTCCCTATTGTTTTCATACAATCCCACGATAATCATGCACTTTTCAAGCATGTTTGACTACAGCACACATAAGCCCCAGCTGCCTGCTTGGTTAGGAACAAGGAGTGATGTATTATAACTTGTCTGAAAAGTGCCTGGTGAGAAAACACAGCAGCCTTAAAACCCTGCTTTCTTCTTTGGCGCTAAAAATTACCCTTACATTAGAGATATACAGTAAATTTAACTTTCCACACAAATTGGCTTGCTCTTTTTTTAAAAAAAGTTTGCATAAAACGGTTTATATGTAAAAATGTAGCTCTTGGGGACACATATGACAAATGTACCTCTACATGAGATTGATCTATATGGAGATCCAAGTGTTTTGTGTGTGTACAGGGACAAATATTTGGGGAATATTTTATTGTAAGGCAAATTCATCATTTCATATATGAAAGTTATATATTAAAAGCTTGTTTTAAGAATATCATGGTAATTAGTTAATAAGTTATAAATCAGATATAACTCATCTTTGTAATGCAGAATTCAAGATGGCACACAGCACTAAAATGCAAATAAAGACAAATCAGATAAAATAATTTGGACATTTGAACTCATATGAAAAACATTCAGCAGCATGATAAGTAATGATATGCATGATATGCAACAGCATGATATGCAACCCTACTGATATGCAATAAAAGAAGTATCACTTGAGGCTCTGTTTCGTGCACTTCAAAACAGAGCCACCTCCTGGAGAAAAAAAGAGGTGAGAAAGTTTTTGTCATGGAGCAGTCTTAAAGATACTCAAATACTGCCTTGCACTGGGGATTTTGGAAAGCATGCCAACATTTCCATGGTTCCTTATCACATTACTGGCTTAGTTGTACCCTATGAGTCTATTTGACAAGTTTACCTAGTGTGTTTTATTTAAACTTCCAACAATTCTTCATGTTCCACTCATTTTTAAAAGGTAAAATTTCCAAGCTTTGCCGTGAAAGTTCCTATGTGAGGTTCTGCAGCCCTGAATCTGCCGCTACTGGTAACCAGCAGTAGGCATTGGTCATAAGATTGTCATATTACTCTGTTGCCTGGGTTTCATCCAAAAACTAAGCATGCCCCCTGGGGCCCATTTGCATTATCAGCTGACTGGGATTCCCAGTTTTCATTAAAAACAAAAATCTCTAGACCAAGATATCAGGACCTCCATAAAAGCTGAGAAATTAGACAAGTTATTCTGTCCAATTGTTTGGCAACTCAGGGAACAGCTTTTTATCCTCTGAGTCCAACACTCATCCATTCCTTTGTGGTGCTCCAAGGTGGTGTTTCTTACCAATACCAACCCCAAGCTGGCGTTAAGTATATTCACTCCCGTTGATTTTGTTAGGGGAAAAAGTATAAAATTGCCAGAAGAAAAGGCAATGAAAGATCACTCACTTAATTTTCCGCCCTGGCCACTTTGTGCTGGCAGGGCTCAGACTACCAAAGCAGTATCACAAGGTGGTCTCACTTTCAACCTGAACATTGCTCTGTTACTCATTTCATTGATTGATGTTTACTCTTGAGTAAACCATGCATAAGAGCAGATTGCAAGAATTTCGAACTATCTAAGCAGTACTTTTTTTATATGATATTTGGAGTGTTTGTGCTCTCGTGTTGTTGATGCTTTTGTTCTCATTTCAAAGTCTCGCTCCCACTGCTGTGCTGTTGTTAGGGCTGGAATATTTTTAAACAGAAGCTGAGAGTCACATAGCTTTATCAAGCAGTGTGTTACATGAAGCCTCTCAAGTCACAAGAGCTAACAACTGTGACATAGCTGCTAACAATATGCAAATGCAAATCTATACCCAAAATATTGGTGTTTGTGTGAAAGGAGAAAATGAATGTTAAAAGAAAGAGGAATGTTTCCAGTGTCTTTGAAACCCAGAGCTGTCATTTTAAATACCCTCATCGTAAGCCAATCATAATTTTCATGGGAGAATATCTGTATGAGATGCTAATATTCAAGGTACTCAAGACAGTAACATCTATATTCTTATACAATCATATATAAGAAATGTGGTATACAAAGAATGGGTGTGTACTTTTTTGAGCAAAAGATGAATATGAGTGAGGAGAGGTGAACATGTCCACTTTTGCCATTTACCTTTTCCTTGTAGCTTCACCTGCTCACCCCATCCTTTCAGCCCAGCTAAAAGGAAAGTGAAACTATGATACAGGTTGCAAGGGAACAAGACATAGATAGGAAAGACTTTAGCACCAATCCACACCTGTAAGGCCAGCTGAAGGCATTTTGTTGCCTGTGGCAGAGCAGCAAATGGTGCTTCATCCCCACCAAATCCAAGGTGCATAGTGCTTATAACCAACTATATTAGCTTGGCACTTGAGGCAGAAACCCTCACCAGTACCTTCTTTCTGACCTAGCAGTAAAAAATACAATAATAGCAGAGTAAATAGCTCTTTGCTTCCCTTTCAAGCCATCCAGGATATACTCCAAGAGATAGCTTCCATGATCACTTTTTGGCCTTTTGGCTAAGATCAAGTGTGAGAGATGGCTCCCATGTTCCACCAAATGATGGGTCTGTCCTTGCTTTTTTTTGCTCTGAGAACCAGGGTGAGGGAGCCTCTGTGTTTTAAACATGACTGGGACAGAACCGGTTTAAATAAATTTGTTTTCCGTTGCTAAGTCTAGCCTTAGACTGAAGTGGATGCATCTAAGTCTACCAATGCATGCTTATCTTGGAGCAAGGCCATTGCCTACATCATAATTTATTATAACTCTACATGACTACCATCCTTTGTAAACCTACTTGAGAGTTAATCACCTTGGGAGTTCCTTGAGAGAGTAGTAGAACTTAGTTCTGAGGAAGCATTATCAACATCAGTTTGTGAAATAAACATTTGTTATGACCCGTGTAGGTTTTTACATTCTTTAATGCAAACAGTGCAGAATAATGAAAATACATAATGTCTTATATATAAACAAAAGTAGTCCAGTTTCTGCCCCAAAGGAGCCTCCAATCTAGTAAAGAGAGGAAGGAAAAATGAACTCTAAATGAAATTAATCAAGTTTGATTTATAATATCTAATGTGGAAGTCCTTGGAAGTAATTATTTACAAATAGCTTTTTTGTAATTAATTCCTTTAGCTACTGCCTCAGATATAATTATATCATGTTACAATTGTAGCATAATTAGGGATATTTTCAGTTCTTTTGCAGTCTAATACGTGGCCTCACTAAATGGTGGAGGAGGAATATCGCAAGGTTCACGTGCTGTCTCACATTTATCCTTGCAGAGCGCTGCTTTGTGATTTGTAATGGATGTTTAAGCAATGGCAAAGGGAACAGAAGGAGAACATGTTTTGTACTAGTGGCCAGTAGTTTTTAACATTCAGATATGCATTTAAGTAAATAAGCATAAGAACTCTTTAGCTACTTTTGCAAAATGGGAAGAAAATTGTTATTTTTTAACATCTATAGCTATGACAACAACTTGAGAGTATGGTTTTTCTGTACCTCTCTTTTAGTTTCCTAGTCTTTTATCCTGTTGAGGAGAAGCCTGGCTTAATCCTATTTGTCTTTAGGCCTTTCCACACTACCTCTTTCCACACCACCTCTGATGGTGCTGTTGTCTGCCTGCCAACTGCCACTTCTTTTGCTCTTCCGTAGGACGGTCAGTGGTGTAGCTAGAGCTTTTGCTGCCCCAGGGGGTCCCTGAGTTTGCCATCCCTCCCAATGCAATTGAGGTGGCTTTAAAAATGAAATGACATCACATGGTAGTGGGAATGGCACTAATGGGGCAGAGAAAGAAACCAGCTCATTAACACTAATGAGGTGGGGAAAAAGTGAACTGGTAGCTGGATACTTTGTTCTTTGCCCCGGGATGGTGGCCACGATGGTAACGGGAGCCCTCTCAGCTTGCCTCAGCAGCTATGCCAACAGTAAGGGGGAAAATGGTGGGCAGGTCCTCCCTCTGCCCCCTCCAGGTGTTCCGACTTGGCTCGCCCCAGGAACCACGCTCCTCTAGTGGAAGCGGCTGGCTGGCATGTACCAAAAGGGAAAGGTAGGCAGAGGGAAAACGTTAGTAAGACTATGCAGGCAGGTTCTGTTTGTTTTGGGGCAGTGCCCCCCAAAAAGTGCTACCCAAGGCAGGCCACCCCTATCGCCCCCCTTCGCTACGCCGCTGAGTACAGTTCTTCTCCTGTAGAACCTGGAGATATTCTGGGTGCTATAAGAATATGCTGCAATGTCAAGATGAAAAGCAACCAAGACTGAGTATGGAAAGCTTTATTTTTATACATTATGTAAGCTTTTGAAACTTCACTGGCTTCTTCAGTACGCAAAGATGTTAAATGTCATAAGGGATACCAAATTTAGCTGCAACAGGAGAATCCTAAACAAGAGGGAGCCAAAGGACTGGGACTTAACTCTTTGAGGTTTTCTACCTCCATACTTTGGCTCAGTCATTAATCAGAATGGAGACTGCACTCAAGAAATCAGAAGACTAGGGCCATTTCCGCACTAGACTGTTATAGTGCTATAATTCCACTTTCAACATCCTATGGAATCCTGGGATTTTGTTGAATTCAGGGATTTTGTTGAGGCTTAGTTATCAGCTGCCCAAGTCTTGCAAACTTGGAGCTGTGGCTTTCTTGACTGAACGACTTCACATGTACTAGATTGTAGTCTCTCTCTTTTCCTATTGTCTTCCAAGCAATAAGCAATGTTGACTTTTCCAGTAAGTCGTATCATCTCATGTAAGTTGTATCATCTCATGTCCAGCCTCAGTTTAGTCATTTTGGCTACTAGGAAGAGATCAGCCTTGATTTGCTCTAAGACTCATTTGTTTTTATTTTTAGCAGTCCATGTTGTCCATAGAACTCTTCCAGCTTCACCTTTTATGTGATTTGATTTCCTGTCAGCTTTCTTCAACTGTCCATCTTTCATACCCATGCCTAGAAATCAGAAATACTATGGTCTGGATGAGTCTGACTTTGGTATTTAATGATGTAATTTTTTTTAAAAAAGATTATAGTTGCATTTCAGTTACCCAGAGCAGGTCAATGAGGCTATATTTGCAATCTAGATCCTTGAATGTCAATTCAGATTTAAAGTCCAGATGAGAGTGTATTTGGTCTGGTTAAGTCTGGACCAAACTGGGCTCTGAATCAAATTAGAGTAGGCATGCACAACCCTAATTAACTTGGAACTTGTAAAGGACATAAGAATAAAACCACAAATATTGAGATATATTATGAATAAAATCTGGGAACTGGCTGAGCAAATAGCTCAGTGGTGCAATTGGGCAAATGAGTTAACTGAAGGTGGATTAAAAAAAAGAACTATATAGCAGCTGGTAGTCAGTATATGGCTTATTGTCCCACTTTCTGAGCAGGCCTTGGATCCAAAGCATTGTTCAGCGGTGCTCAGCCACCCCAGTTTCACCTGAGCGCTAGAGAAGCCCCAGAACTCTGTGCTTCACATTTATGACAATAGAATGGGGAGACCAGCAGCTCCACCTAGTGGCCACTGTTGGCAGAAAGCATCATACCCTAACTTCTGATTTTGTAACAATCAGGGATCTGCACACTCTTTCTATCCAGACAGAAAGAGCTTTAATCTAATGCAAAGGAAGGCTGCACTGAGACCAGGAGCTATTTTTATGCCCTAGGGCCTTCTCGGGACAAGCAGTAAAATTAAAAAAAATTCCAAAATGGCTATAAGTCCATTAATGATCTATTTCACTGTAAAGTTACATGTTTTCTCCAGTACCAAAAAGGTTGAATGCTTATTGAATTAAGGATTTGCCCCCTCTTTCAAAATATATGCAAGTAGCAATTGGGAAATTATTGCCTTTGCAAGTGAAAGCTATGATTAAATTCTGTGCTGAGATCTTCAGATATGTTATTGTTGTGTTCCTTCAAATTGTTTCTGACTTTTGGCAAACCTAAGGAGAACCTATCATGGGGTTTTCTGAGGCTGAGAGTGTGTGATGCGCCCAAGATCACCCAGTGGGTCTCCATGGCTGAGCAGGAATCAAACCCTGGTCTCCAGGGTTATAGTCCAAAGCTTAAACCACTACACCATGCTGATTCTCTCCTCAGATACAGGGTCGGATAGAGATATTATAATAAATAAATGAAATAGAGGGGCAGGCAACTTTTCTCCTTCCAGGTGAACATCAGTTCCCATCAACTATCAGCAACAATTATCTTGATTAAGGCTGGTGGAATTTGTAGTCCAATGATGTTTGCAGGACTGTAAGTGTCCAGCCCTGTTTTAAACAGATATCATGTTATACACAAGTGTTTTATGGCACAAAATGGAACATATGAAGTAATAGAATTGGAAGTGTAATTGCATTACATTATTGATTTTTAACACTTTAATGCCACTGGTTTCCTAAATTTTCTTGTCATTGGAAAGACAAGAAGCTAAATCTGGGGGTGGGCACAGCTGATCAAATCCCTCCAAAGCAATTCTCTGTCTTTTAATCAACTTCATATGTAAGCCAGAATTGAAATTGTGTGGGATATGTGCAGCTTCTGCTTCATGGGCCATTTCCGCACTAGCCTGTTATAGCGCTATGATTCCACTTTCAACATCCTATGGAATCCTGGGGCTTGCAGCTTCGGGAGGGGCTGCCTGGCCCCTCTCGAAACTGCAAACCCTGGGATTCCATAGGATGTTGAAAGTGGAATCATAGCGCTATAACTAGTGCGGAAATGGCCACAGTCAAGCTTATGGTGATTTAGGAAGAAGTCGTTGCTGCTGATGTGTGCCTACCAGTCATTTTTGACTTACGGTGACCATACAGCGAACCTATCATGGGTTTTTCTGGGGCCGAGAGTGTGTGGTGCACCCAAGGTCACCCAGTGGGTTTCCATAGTCAAGCAGAGAATCGAACCCTGGTCTCTAGGGTCATAGCCCAATGCTCTAACCACTACACCAGGCTGGCTCTAATTTCTGAGACTACAACATACTCTATGTGGCTATAGTAATCCAGTAGTTGTCAGAGGTCAATGGTCAGCTCCCACAATGGATAATATTGATCCTTCCTCTTCTCGCTGCAGAAACAGTGGAACATTCTGGGACCTCATTTTATCACTCTGAAAATGAAAATTATTTGGTAACTATTACTGCTAAAGAGAATGAGTTATAGATAATGTGTTTACATTTTGACATGTTACCTGCCAGCTCTGGTAAAATCTGCACTTTGGGTAGCCAGACATGAATGCAACAGCAGCTAAACAAATGTGATTCTGGGTTCTTCTAGGCCACTGAAGCTGTAAACTGCTGGAAGGATCAGGATAAATTAGGATATCTGCAGTTGCAGAATATAAAATCAAGGTAATAATCTATTTCTGTGAAAAGGTACACATTTTTCCAGTATTAAATTTCTATTTAATGCAATTAACTCAAGCCTTTCTGGACACTGTATGTTTTGACTCATCCTGCAAGTCAGTACTGAAAGCTACATGGACTACCTTACAATGTTCAGCTGAAACTCTTATCAGTCCTCACCAGCATAAGCAAAGCTGAGAGGCTAATGGGAAGTTCAACCAAATGCAGAGAAACTACTCTGACCCCCCAAAAAACTATGACCCCCACAAAATGAACAGCAGTGCAGTTAAGCTGTCACAACTCACCTTGAGGAATCAGAATTACGGGATTCAGACATGAAGGGACCTCCGGCTCTAGATGATAGCTCCTTCCCAGACCCTGAACAACTATGGCAGCCACTGCTACTAAGATCCTCTGCATGAGAAGTGCCAGCCCAGCTGGAGCAGCTGGGCAGCAAGAAGAGGCCACTTTCATTTGTAGAATGACAATGAGACAAACACAAGTGCAGAAAGAGCCAACAGCTCACAGTGGTGTTATTGTTGTTTTTTGTGCCTTTGAGTCATTTCTGACTTTTTTAATGAATATTTTTATTAACGCACATTTACAAAACTACATATAAGGGATATAACCTTCACATATCAAATTCCACTAAAGACAAACTAAACTAAACTAAATACACTAATATCTAAACTAACAAACTACGAATACCACTAAGCCAACCCAAAACATAAAAAGGAAATAAAAAAACATACATTTCACTTCTGATTCCCTAGAAAATGGTAGTTAGTTATCCTTAATTATACTTCCTCTAGTTTATTGTCTATATAACAATGTAAAAAGAACTTTATCCACTATAACCCAAATGATTCACTGTTATTATAAACTTCCTTAAAATCTTTAAAATGTATTGGTCTATCTAATAAACCTAACCTTATCAATTAAATACTCTCATTGCATGTATTCCTTCAGTTGACTTTAAACCAATATAACGCTTTCCCAATATTTTTTGTAATCCGTAAGAGAACCCATACAATATTTTAACTTAGCCATTTCTGACTTTTGATAACTCTTAAGACAAATCTATCAGTTTTCTTGGCAAGATTTGTTTGGAGGTAATTTGCCACTGTATCACATTCCTCAGAGGTTAGAAGAATGTGACTTGCCCAAAGTCATCAGTCAGTTTGTGTGGCCAAACAGGGATTGAAAACCTAATCTCCCAGAGATCAGCACTAAACCCACTCACTATAGCATGCTTGGTTCCCCAGCAACTCTTGTAAAGGCTTCAATAGGAAACACCAAACAATGTGTGTCTGGTGTGCCGAGGTCAAGCAGCTATAAATTTCCTGGACGCTAAGGGGAGTTCTTGTTGCAGGCAGCCCCTCATCAAAGAGCTCTTGTGTGCTGTTGGATTGCTTGGATTCCTGACCCCTGTGCCAGCTTTAACATGAATGGTTTGTCATTTTCTCCCTTCAATTTTATTTATCATGACTGTTTGCTCCCTATGATGGGCTTCAGAACAGTTGAGACCACTCTGTTAAGCCTCTCCTCAAAGAGTATTCCTGACTACACATGTATGACCTGGACCAACCTAAATTTGCCTATGACTGCCTCACAATACTAGACTCTGACCTCTACAGTATCTGCTGCTTCTAGACACAGGAGTGTGACAATATTAGACAGTGAAGTTAGTAGTCTTGTGGGGCTCACTCTGTAAATGGTAATGGAACAGTATTTAACTTACTTCAAAATGTAGGCTCCCAAGCCTTTCTGCTCATTCTCCTGAATAGGGTTCCTGACCTTCTTCCCCAAACTCCTGCTTTGATGGCAACCAAAGTGTGTGGAGGCTGGTTGCAATTCCTTGGTGTTGAACAAAAAGCACTGTTAGAGTCCTGGCATTGAAAACACATTCCAGAATAGGTGGAGATTGATTTCTGACTCTTCCCAAAGGCAGTGAACCTTTATTTAGTATTGTTCCCTGTCAACACTCAAGCTTACAAGGATTATTTTCAAAACTCCAGTAGGACAAAGTTCTGTTGATCAGGGAGAATCAATCGATCAATCATCTGTTTGCTGAGAATGAAAAAAGTAATTCAAAAGAGTTAAGGTACAATTATTTAAAGCATTTTAAAACTTTTGTGCCTCATCTCACTTTTTCTTCCAAATTAAAAGGGCTTTGAGAATTCTAGAAAAATCACAAATCAGTAGCTACAGATTATGCCCAGATAATATTAATAGGATGCACTAAATGCATGGTGTAATTTTAGGAGTAGTTTGGCTACAATTTTCACTACATAAATGGGAATTCAAGCAATTATATTGTCTGCCTACCTTCACGACTGATCTGAGAGAAGAAGGCAGATGATCACCTGAATATTTGCTAATTGACTGCAAATTCTGGGTTTAGCTGAGACAATTATTAAAATACTGTCTTATTCTGCCCCTGCTTGCCCTCCTTTATGGTCCTTCTCTGCAGGTGACAGCTTCCCTACCACAGGTTAATGCTTTTGGAGGGGGGGGCTGTAGGAAGTCCAAAAGTGGCAACCCCCTAGGCAGCAGACAGTGAGCTGTGAAGTCAAAGCTGTGGTAATCTTAGTAAGTGTGACATTTACTGGGCAGCATGTGAGCTCCTGTTCTGTCACAACACAAACACACAGAGGCAGCTCTCTCTGTTGTTTGCCTGTATGTCTGGAGCAAAAAGGAAAAGAAGAAAGGAGACACACTCAGCTATGAAGCAGCAGACTTTGCAGTTCTGCGGCTTGGAGGTATCCCCTCTTTTGATCTCTGTCTGGTTGGGTAAGTAACTGGAGTATTGAATATTGTTTTCCGTCATTTTGAGATGATTGTCACCGGAGTTCCAGAGTTTTGCTTCCCAGTTGTTGCTCATGCCTAAAAGAGGGTATAATTCTATGTACACTTAGTTACCTGGAAAGTAAATAAGCCCCAGTAATGGATGAGATTTGGCGATATACATGAGACAGTGTTATGGATGCTGCCTGCTTATTCTGTAGGTATATAATGGTATATAAAGCTAGCTTCTATGCAGTCACTATGGCAGATAGACTAAATTTTTCTCCACCTCACAAGTCTACAGTCCTTCTGGAGTTTGACTTTGAGAGCTGGCATGTGCGTATGTGTGAAAGACAGCTTTCCATGACAGAATATTTTCAAGAGAGAGAAAATGCTTTTGTCCCATTTTAAACATCTTTGCTTAATTTATCTCCTTTTCTGCTTGTAAAAGCAGAAAAACTTGTATTTTCACTTAGAGAAAGAAATTACTTTAACTGGGCAAATTTCCCCACAGTTCTTGTACCATTAGGTCTTTTTTTTTTTAATAAAAATGTTTTTCTTGGTATGACAAAATGGCTATAGATGCCATTCTTCCTGTTCCTCACTGACACTTTCCAGCTGTGTATAGAGAAATCACAAAATTATGCGTTATCATTTGCCACAAAATTATACTGATTAAGAAGGGCACACTATGGTACCACTGTATGTTGATATTCCCTAGATATTCAAGCAAAGGCTGACCAGATGCAAAAGAACATGATGCCCTTCTTGTGAAAGGGAAGGGATTTTTTCTTATCAGTTCAGCTTGTCAGAAAAGCTACAGGAAAAGCTACAAATGCTCTGCTGACATTTCTTCTTCTACACAACAATAAAAAGGCATAGGAACTCTGTAATTTATAGAAACACTGGAATCTGATTTATACTGAATAAGACAAGTGGTCCATTCTAGCTCTATACTATCAGCTACTACTGGTAGTAGTTGCTCTGTAGGTTTTCAGGAAGGATTCCTTCTAAGTTTACATGGAGATCCTTGATGTTTCCTGGTAGTCACCCACCCAAATACTAAGCAGGACAACACTGATTAGCTCCCCAAATTAGATAAGATGTATTTGTAGTGGCATGGTGCTCTCATAGGGCTGGTCCTGACATTGTAAGATCAGGTGAGGTGAGGTGACCATCTCAGACACCTCATTTTGGTTTCAGGAGAAGAGAGCATATGGTCAGTTATTTAATTTATTCTCACTGATTTTTATTCTAGCGGAAAGGGGCTTATGAGAGCATAAAATGGTTAGTCTTGGGTACCATGTACCTTGACCAGAGCAAGGAGATTTACTGTTCCACCTCAGGAAACAAAATATTCTCTCACATTTTCTCTTGTGACAGAGGATCCACTAACAGTGATAGTTTCTATACTGAATGGAATTCTTTATTAATGAGGCCTTAAGTAGCTATATTCTGACTAACAGATGTAGTAAAATGGAGAACAAATAGGTATGAAATAGACAAACGTGGAAGATTTCTCCTCCCTAACTTTGTAATGGGTGAGATACCTAATTCTCTAGGTAATAAATAGAAAGAGAAAAGTAGAAAGAGAAAACAAACAGTTTATTCTAATTTGGTGGGAAGTCTCGGTGTTGACTTGCTCAGGGAACAAAGCTACTCAGGTTCCTGTTTCTGTGAGGCAAGGAAAAGGGTTTGATTTAACTGAGATTAAAGGGTATAGCTGAGGACTGGGTGGTAGGGAAGTGAAGGGACAGGAGCCAAAAGGCTGAAAAAAACATGCATAGCAGGCAACAACCAAGAAAGAAGACACTCAGTAAAAGGTGGGTAGACAACAATGACTGCAGAAGATAACAGAAAAGACAGGGAGACTCCAAAAGAAACTGCATAGTTCTTGAGGAAGGACTGTACAGGAGGGACATATTGGAGTTCCAGGAAGTCTGGTCAAGAGAAAAGGGACCCTTTTACACTGTACAATTATAACACTACAATTCTGCTTTAACTTCTATGGCTGCATCCTATGAATCCTGTGGTTTGTAGTTTATGCGGTACTAGAACTCTGACTGAGAATTCTAAATGCCCTCCAGATCTCAGGATTTCATAGGAAAGAACCATGTCAGTTAAAGTGGAGTTGTAACACTATAATTGTGTGGTATGGAAGGCTTAAGGTGATGAAAGGCAAAAGATAAAGTAAACAATAGATTGAAAAACAAGCATTCCAGGAAGAAAACAGAAACCAAGAAGAAAGTCTGTTTGGATAAAAGGTTGCAAGATTTAAGAGTAACATGAACATCAATCCATTCCTTCAGATGCAACAATGGAACAGTATATCTGTGAGTACATTCAAGAAGCAGGTTGATATCCATGAAAACTCATTCTAAGAATAATTAGTCTCAAAGGTGCTTCTGAATTCCTTCACACCCATTCTTTTCATTTTATGCTGAAACAGATTAACATGTTTCTCTCTTTGAAAATTCCTGGTTACGTTTCTGGCTGTATAAGAACTGAATGTTCTGGTTATAATTTGTACCATATATTACACATTGTATATTGTGTGTACAACCTATGTTGATTTAGCTTCTCTTTGTGGTATATTTATCCTGTTAAATGGTGTTTGGGAACTGCACACTCTTTAGCTCCTCTGACAACACAGGAGCCTTGCCTATTGTAGCTTTTACTGTCAATGCAACACTGTGAGGAGAGTGCCAGGCAGCAGCAGCAGCAGTTAAGCAAAGTGGGCCCCTGATTTTCACAGATTTATTTCAAGCAAGTTGCTCAGTCTATGACTGAAGTCTTATCGCCACGGCCAGTCCAAGATATTCTGATGGAGAAGGTGGAGGAGGAGATGGGACCCTCCTCCAGTTTCCCATGCACAGAATTTAACTAGAAAGTGCAGAAGGCAACAAGATTAGTTTAGGGTGGGGTGGGCAAAGTGCAAACATGGGGGCACAGGATTCTTTCTTTCCTCCATACCTCCAGAATCCCCAAACCAACCTTTTTCTGGCCAAAAAAGAGGATGAAGCACCACTACACAACAATTTACTTTTTAAATAGGTTTTAAGATCTTCTTATATATTTTAACATATTTTTTAAAATACCCAGTTTTGTGAACCAGAAGTGGCCTTCCAGGCACTTTGAAATAGTTTATGCAGCTCTGAAGGGTTCTGTGGCATGAAAGTGTCCCAGAGATCTGCTGCAGTTGTCCACCTCTTGCTTTGGAGAAGCAGAGTGGGCTAGAGTATTCTGGGAGAACTGGATTGAGGGCAGTCTAACATTTACCAGCTCACCCTGTCTAATGGTAAGGCTGACCCTGTTTCTAGCTGGAAGAAAAGAAACTTGGATACCAATAGCATGCCCTCCAACATTTTACAGATGAAAACATGCTCTCCAACGTGCTTGTATTGTGGGATAAGGACAATAGAAATTCCAGTGAACTATTAACCTCTTGCAATATTAAAAGCAAGTGCTGCGCTGTGACCTTTACAATTAAGTCCCAAGCGGATGAGTTGGTATGGAATGACAGATGTGAACCCTCTGCTTCCTCTGAAGCTAAATACACACAAACACATCACATTTCAGATGACAATGTCTAATATTTCACTGTGACAAATAAAGATTGAGGTTGATTATGGTATACGAGAGTCGTAAGCAGCATGTTATGACCAGAGAAACATAACACTATATGTGTATAAATAACATTTTATTTAAGATTGACGGATATGATCTTAATTTAAATCTAAGGAAACAGAAGACTCACAACATATGACAATAACAATGAGCTTGATAAAGGACTTGAAATCTCTTCCAGAACTAGAATCAGATTGAGGGAATCAGTTTAAAAATATCTTCTTGTGTTGTTTTTGGGTCAGCTTTTCAGAGCTTTCATCCTTATTGCAAGGCAAAAATGAAGTTTCTGCATTTTCTTATGATTATACTATTACAGACACAACCAACACATTAACCTGCGTAGCCCTTAAAAAATCCACACATTAGTTATGTTATCTACAATCATGTTCATACACAGAAGTGCTGATTGTGGGAAGATCGGTAGTTGAGAGACGTGAGCCTGCCTGCTCTTCACAGGGTCAAATACCTTTGCAGATGTATTGTCTCTTGGATATCCTAGATCTGGTATGGTTCCCAGATCCTTGGGTGGTACTTATGGTTAGAAAAAGTTACTTTTTTGGAGTAGAGCTCACGTATGGGGGATTTTGGGAAACAATCCAAAACGAAACTTTTCTAAGCTCTGGGGCTTTATTTTATTATTTGTACAGTAGCATGTACAGCAAGAGATGTTCATCTGCAGAAATCTTCCAGGTCTGCCAGCCATTTCACATGCCTCTACAAGTCATGCGAATGTAATACAGACTGGTACTTCTGTGACCAAGCTTTGGCAACTGCTTCTGCAGATGGCCCTTTAATCTAATTTGATGAAGCTGATGTCCTTGGCATACTGACAGAAGCACTGCTGGCACATGTTCAACCTGTACTTGAGAATCAGGCCATGCCAGCTGAGCACATGCGACAGGACCATGAGCCCTGCCCAAACTTCCCCGGGGTGGCTTCAGCAGAGTGCTGGTGGCCCATGGCAAGTGAGCAAGGGGTGAGCAGGTGATGGGGGAGAATTACTTTTAACAAGATGTCCATGCCTCCTGAAATTGAGCCAGCTGGGCACAGTCATCCATGGAGTGGTGACATCTTGCATGAACAACTGTAAGGTAGCCTTCAGCACACTAACCTTTGGAAAAATCCAAAACTTAGCACTACCATTTATAAATAATGGCCACAGGGGAAATCTAAAGTCTTTGTTTGATAGTCTGCATTGTTCAAATGGTTGATTATGACCTATAAACCTCTAAACAGTCTGATGAGTTAAACCGTGATAACCAGGAACTACATGGTCTTGATCTCTCAGCCTCATTTCATTGTATGCAGCATGGCAATATTTGTGACATATCACATACATTGGGGAAATGGAAGGAAATAAATGCTGCTACTCACCTAAACTGGAGGACTACATCAAGTGATAATTTCAGGGAATGTCTTTTTATAAATGAGCAGCACATTTATGGAAAGCACATGATAAGGATAGCAATTGCATAATGACTATGGACAGGTAGTCACTCTAGGCATATAACAATGATTCAGAGGATACAGTTGCCAAAGGGGAAAGATCCCTGTTGCCTTCCTGAGTCTCTCCTGTTCGCATTGTTTAGAACAGACACTCTTGTGACTGCACCTGTTTTGCTGGCTACCAAAAATGGCTGCACATCAATTATCTGCTTCAGGGCAAAGGATTTTGTAAACATGTTTCTTTAAAAAGGTCACAGTGTTGAAATAGATTTGGTTAGACATTTGTGGTTTTTGAAAAGCTACAATAAACAAAAAATGTGCATTCTTATATGATTATTAAACAGTGAAAAAGGGATTAGTTATTTATTTATGTTTCTTGGTCACCATTTAAACACAGCCTGAGTCACATCACATTTTAATATTAGGGTGTAGATTTAGATAATATCCTGATATCACTTTGTCTGCACATTGCACAAGGAGACTGTGGGGTCATGCAAGCTAGCCTTAGCACCATTAGCTTTGTCCCTAGACTATAGCTAAACTGTGCATCTCTGCAGGAGAAGACCTTGTATTCATATACTTAAGCTTATGTTCAGTAGAGTTTCTGCACGTAGACAGATATCCTGAGCTGATCAGCAGTTCTTCTCACATGGAGAAGCACCATACATTTGGTATACATGGGTGTGCAGCCCTTTCTCACACAAAATTGTGGCAGATGAGGGGAACAGGCCATGTAATCCCCATCTTAATCCCCATCTTTCTGATACGCTATTTAAATATGTCAATAGGATTGTCTACAGTTTATGAAACAAGGCCTTAATGATATCAGACTCAAACATTAATTTTATTCTCTACAGCTAGAGGCAAACTTCAAGCTTGGTGAGTTGTTTTCAGTGGAATCCCAACATCCAACCATAGTCAATACTTCAAATGAAGTAATTCTGAGTCCAGGAATATTCTGGAAGCTGCAGTTGAAAAAATAATTTCCCCAAGCCTTATGTAGGTCTTGTTCCATTGCCCACCCCTCCTGAAGACTAGTTATCTGAAGGAGCAATGTGGCACTTGTTGTTCCATTTGTTGTACTGCAGCATTCCTATTCAGTGGAAAAAATAATCCTCTTATATCTGGTATGAGTGTAAAAAAAACCCAAGCTCTAACAGTATAGCATTTTTATTTTTGCTGGATATTGACAGCTGTTGTTGCCTCAGGGTCTGCTCATCCTCTATGGGTGGCATCTTTTCTGTTACCGAGGGAGCTGGTTGTTGCTGGACATAGTAATGTCTTGGATCCTCATTCAAAGACTTTAAAAAGAGGTGTGGTTTACTGAGGTTGGGGTGCGTTCCTGTCTTTCTGGATTTTTTGTTGTTATTTTTCTTAGAATCATAGTGTTATATGATGCTATAACACTGATTTTTTTATTTTGAAAAAAGAGAAAATGAAGGACAAAGGATAAAAGAATTCATCATCCAGCTTGAAACCATCTGGCATGCAAACACTGCAGCCTATCTCACAGTGTACATTATTGGGGAATGGCCAAAATAGCTAGCATGAACCACAATAATAGACAAGTGCCCTCTAGATTTCCCCCCCATCTGATATATCTTGAAATTTAAAAAAAAAAAAAAAAGGAAGGTGAGAAAAAAAAGTTGCAGCTGTTGCTGGAAGTTGATGGCAATTAGTCTACGATAACAAAAACATTGTTTGGATTTTTTTTAAAATGAGAATTGCTGCTACAAATACTAGCATCTCCAGCAGCACATGCCCTGTCTATTAGCTCTAATTCGGTGGAAAAATAATCCTCCTATTCCAAGATTTCAAAGACATAGCTGTGTTAGTCTGGATCAGTATGCAGCACTCTTGAAACTAAGGGCCTTTCTGCACTACGCTGTTATAGTGCCATTTTTCCACTTTCAACATCCTGTGGAATCCTGACATTTACAGTTTAGGGAGGGGCATTTAGAATTCTCGGCCAGAGAGCTCTTTTGCCTCAGTAAACAACAAATCCCAGAATCCCACTGGGTGTTGAAAGTAGAATAATAGCACTATAACAATATAGTGCAGAAAGGCTCTAAGTTGATGTCATAAGCTTTCACTGACCTAAGTCTACTTCATCAGATGCAAGTAGACTTAAATGTACAAACTTATGCTACCAACTTCTTTCTCTCATTCAGTCTCAAAGGTGCTACAAGACCTAGTTATTAATAAGGTTGCCCCCACCCACCCCCACAAATCAGGAAAACTCAGCTGTTGCCCGGATTTACATTGTTTTGTCATTCAGATTAACACTTGGGCTGGTGCAGTGTCCATTTCAAGGGTTCTTGCTTTAAGTATGTCTTTAATGTACAGACATCATTGAGTTTGGTCCCTCCATAGTTAACTAAACCTTGTCAAAATTATTATCAAAGGCCATATTAGTGACAGTGTGAAGGTCTCAGATAGCATTCGCAGATTGTTTGTGCGTGTCTTTCAATTTGCCAGCTGTCAAAAGTCCTTTATTTCTCAGAACGTTTTAAGCCAATGTTGGGGATGTCAAAATAAGGAGGGCTCCTTTTTTAAAAAAAAAAAATGTGGTGGACTTGCAGGAAAGTGAAAAGTTATTGGTCTGAGATTTATATATTAATTCAAAAAAAATTTAAAGATAAGCTTTGTAATGTTATCAGAAATGTTTCTGTTCTGTTATTGATAAAGAACTGGATAGTAAATATGAATTTATGACAACAAATATGACAACTGGAGCAAGAATATTGTTTGCTCTAACTTGGAAATGGACTGAGGCATCAATGATGGAAGAATTGATTGTTAAAGTTGCTGGGTTTGCCCAAATTAACCCAGCAAATTAATATGGGTTCTAAAGCATGAGCCAACAGCAAACTTTTTGAAAGATTGGAAACCACTTCTGAATTTTATGAGCAACTAGTGTATTTACCTGGCTTTGCCTTGGATTTTATTTTCTCATAGGTAACACATGTTAGAAATACCTATATATACCCAATATTATACCTGATATAATATACCTAATATAATATCTAATGTTATAAATAACTATACAATATATATTTACTTGGATCTGTAATGGTGGAATTATATATTTTTTCTTTTTCCTTTTCTTTTCATTAAGAGTCTCGATTGAGGGAGTCAGAGCCTTACTGTGTATTACTTGTATGTCTTTCTTTTCCCTTCCTCTTTTTCTTATTTCTGTTTCTTTATTTTTAATTACATATTATTTTGATTATAAATTAGATTGTTCATATTAAAAATTAATTTAAAAACATTAATCTAAACAAACAAAACAAAAAGTCTATTTCTGGGCACAATTCAAAATGCTGGCTATGACCTATAAAGCCCTAAACTGCTTAAGTCCAGGCTGTTGAAGGACCTTATCTTCCCAAATGAGACTGCATGAGCTCTAAGATCATTGTGGAAGGGACTTTTTTCAAACCCACCACCTTCACAGATATATTTTGTGGGAAGTCTGAAGATGACTTTTTCCTTGGCTGTTCCCAGAATCTGAAACTCCCTTCCTATGGAAGCAAGGATGGCTCATTCTTTGCTGTCTTATCTCAGCAAACTTTTTGGAACTGATTGGGCTTTTTGATACATAGGTACAAGAAAAGGACTCTTAATGGGTCTGTCTCGATTTGGTTCTTTGATCCAAAGTAATATTTTAAATTGTTTTAATTTTCTTAGTGCAATACTTTTTTAATCTCAACTTTTTTGTACGTTTTTAATCCTATGTATTTCTATTGTGATTTTATTTTGTTAGACACTTTGAGTCACACTTTGGGGAAATGATGGGGTATAAATAAAGGGATGGATGGATAGAAAAAGTTATGTGAATGGGCAAACATATCACATTACACTGTTATAGCACTATAGTTCCACTTTAACTGCCATGGCAACATCCTATGGAACCCCATGATTTGCAGTTTAGGGAGCAGCATTTAGAATTCTCAGCTAGAGAACTCTTTGGCCTCACTAAATGACAAACCCCAGGATGCCACAGGATGTTACCATGGCAGTTAGAATGGACTATAGCACTACAATAGTTAGTGTGATACTTTTCTAGATCACCAGGAGGGCTGTAATGAACTGTTCAGGTTTTCTCACATAGCTCTTGACTGTATCAAATATTCATATTTGGGACTGCTCTAATTTTCTTGCATACATTCTAACCATGTTTATTAAAAAGCTCCCTACTTACTTAGAATAATATAATTACAGACTGAGAAGGAACCACAAAATCCGTCTAGCACAAGTCTCTCTCAATGCAAAATATCCAAAGCTAAGCATCCTTCTGCCCTGACCTGAAATCCAGGGCTGGTCTGAAACAAATGACTGCTTAAGGCAGAAAAGCAAATTACCTTGTATCCCATCCCTTCATGCAGAAGCACTGTACTTAAGGTCAACCAATTGTCCTATCTCAGTCCCAGCACAGCTGATAAAACAAACAAAACAAACTGAATAACTCCCAGTTCATTACTTACTTCCAGGCAGTAAACACAGAGTCAGAAATAAAGTCCAACAGGGTTCCAAGGCAAGGGAATGTCCAAGGTCAGTCAGAGTATTCATCAAGGTATCTGGTAGGGTAAAAGGTTAGATAATCTCTGACAACTCCTGGAGGGGAAGGACATCAGCTATAGAGGTCTGAAGCCTAGTGCAGCTGTGGCTTGATTAATTGTTGCCAGTTATAAATCCTGAGAGAGTGATGCCGGGTATTTTTTTGCTGTCAGTGCTCTGCAAAGCTGGGTACAGGTAAGTGTTCTCCTTTGTCTGAAGAGGCAGGACTCTTTGCTGGAGGTGGCAATGTCCCTTGTTCTGTTTGTGGCACTGTAACCTCTTCCTGCACAGCAGGTCCTGGCATGCCCCCTGTCTCAGCCTCTGGCAGGCCCCCTGTCTCAGACTCTGAGTCAGAGTCCATGTTCTAGAAGCAGGGCATGACACCAAGATACCTTGGCACATGAAGCAGAAAATCCTTCAAGCACCTCTCACCATCTGTGGAAGTGAAAATGAAATCATAACAAAGTAAATAATAAACCATTTTCTGCCCTTTTATGACCTACAAAATATACTACATGAAGTGCCCACCTGTCTTTGCTTTATAATTGAACCAGCCATGCTAAAGATTCAGGGCTGATTACAGTATGAATTAACTGAAATTGTTTTTCCTTCTGAAAGGTTCAGTGTATAAACCACCACTTGCCCACCCCTTCATTTCCCACTTTCTCTGATACATTCTGATATTAGAATATCCACTGAACCTCTAAACCACATGATTGTGGCTAATGAACAACACAGCTATGTGTCATTTAGAGCAGCACTACTCAAAATTGTGGTCCCTAGGTTGGTGCTTGTTCCTGATCCTTGCCTACCAGTCCCTATCAAGTTTGTCTCCCACATTAGATAGCTTGAGAAGCACAGCTTTAGAGAATCAGTGGAAGTTCTGACATCAGTTCCACCATGCACAAAATCTTACCATTCCCTCAGGAATTGTTGCCTTCTGCAAACTTCATGAATATTCTCATCTCTGTCTTCCTTTTCAGTGATTTATGCTGGTGTTGGTAATGCAACACAGGAAAACATAGCTGTCTCCAGTATTTCGTCTACCACTACCCAGAATGTAGTGCTTCATATGAAAAGAATGACTCCTGAGCCATGGTATTCATTTGTTTCTCAGAGCCCAGGCAAAGAAAAAGCCAAAGAGGGTGAAACAGTGGTCCTTGGATGCCAGTTCCACAGTTCCCATGGTCCATCTTTGAAAAACCTAACAGTGAAGTGGTACAAGGAGGATGAAAAAGGGCAGAGGGACCTCATGGAGAACAATGTCACTGTCATGGCAAACAACACACGAGTCTTCATGACAGGGAATTTATCTAGAGGTGATGCAACTTTGACTATCATAAACATCACCACCAGTGATCACGGCACTTATTTCTGCCAGGTGATTCTTTCCAATGGAGAAGAAGTGACTGGTGATGGCACAAAGCTCAGGATCCAGAGAGCAATGGGTAATATTCTCTTTGTTTGTTTCCTTGCTTCTTTTCTACATCAGTTTCTGCAGGAAAAAAAGGGGGAAAGAAGCCACCTGGCCTACAATTGGTCATTACCTGAGAAAACAATACCTTACATTGCTGAACAAAAAGGTTGACTGATGCACAAGTTTTAATATATATACAGACCACTGTTTTATATCACATGTGTGCTTCCCTCACTGAATCCTGGGATCATTGCTTTTCTAGGAACTAAGAGGTTGATGAGGCTGGTCATAATTCTGTTCAGAGATTTTTATTTCCACTCAGAGTCATGGTTCCTTGGAATTCCATTGGAAAAAGAATGATTTAAAGTAGTGGTTTAGATATGTGCTAATTAGATGCTTCTGTGTTTTATGCATTCCTCAGTCCATTCTGAAGTGCTTGTGGTTATGTGATTAAAGTATACTTACCTCCCTGAAAACCCTGAAACCAATAACATGTTTCTGATTTCTCCAGTGAATTGGGCATTTACTTGTATGCAAGATACGTTAAATACAGCCCTTCAAAGACAGCTTGACTCTAAGCTGGATCACACCACATATGAACACCACTTGGTTTCTCATCACTTGACACTGAGTCAAACATGTGAACCACATCTGCTTAAACGTACTGCATTGGAGATGTGGAAGTGATATGAAACTCATGTCCCACAAGCAATTAATCTGTAATTGTCTATTCATACAATCATTCATTACCTTAAGTGCTCAGGCCACAATCTGCAATTGATGATGCACATTGAGATATCTCACCATGACCACACAACTAACCACCACCTGTGGCAATCCCAACTCGGGTCCTCATCAGTCTTCCTAGGGTGCTCCTGTCAATCAAGGTCTCCACTGAATCTACTTCCTGTAAGTAAGGGTGTTCCTTTAGGTTTTCAGCTCCAACACTGGCCCTAGCAACCAGGTAGTAAATTTGTTATGATGAATAACAAAAATAATTTTATTAACTACAACCCAAGATATTAAATAGATGCTATTTCACTCTTTACTCTTTAGTACATAAACACTTATTATTGCAGTTTTATCTTATTTTAGCACACCACTAACAAATCTTGACTAAACACATAATACAGTTTTCTTTCATATAGGCTTTCCCCCTTCTTCTGTCTTCAGTGTCTCTGTCCAAACTTAAATACTCACTGATACTCTCATTCTCACAGTCACATCATTACAGCAGCACTTCCTACTCTGTCTGTCCCAGCCAATTACCATCCATATTCAAATTCACTTCACCCAACACCCTATTAATCTTCATTACACGCTTTTGGTCATACTTATTGTCTTATATTACAGTATAGAAACACCAATTGTATTTTTACATATCATGTAACACTATGCATGCATGTGCGAACTTGCTCTGAAACACATACATCCTCCAGAGATTCATAACTTTAGGTTTTGGATTGGGAGCAAGGAACATTGTACTGTATACAGATGACAACAAAACATCTGTCTATGGTTTAATGATGCAGCCAGGTTCTTGCTTTCAGCATTCTTTCTTCATTCAACTGGTGATAATATTTGTGCATTGCTTTTCAATTTGTTTTATGTAATCCATTCCTATATTACTTTCCATTTCTAATATGATCTTGAAGCAAAACTTTTGTGACAGAAGGGATAGCTTCTTTGGAAACACTCTTCATTTCAAATGACTGGCATCAATTAGAGTTTAAAATGTACTTTTTGCTAAATTCAGTTTGCTGAGCATGGCCAAGACATTTTGCTGCTGCATTTTGGGGGGGGGACTACAGTTACCTTGCTGTTGTTGTTAATTCTTGTCAAGTCAGCTTCAACTTATGGTGACCCTTTGAATGAGAGATCTCCAAGTCATCCTGTTCTGAAATGTCTTGCTCAGATCCTACATTCAGGGCTGTGGCTTCCTTGATTGAGTCTAACACGTTTTTCCTCTTCTCCTACTGCCTTCAATTTTACCAAGCATTATAATCTTTTCTAATGAGTCATGTCATCTCATAATATGTCCAGTGTATGACAATCTCAGTTTTAGCTATCTTGGTTTTTAGGAAGAGTTCAGGCTTGATTTACATTCAGACCCATGTATTTGTCTTTTTGGTGATCCATGGTATCCACAGAATTCTCCTCCAACAACACATTTCAAATGAGTTGATTCTCTTCCTTTCAGTTTTCTTCACTGCCCGTACATAGAAATTCGAAATTCAGTGGCATGGACAGTCTTGGTTTTGATATTCAATGAGTATTGAAAACAGGATTGTCTGAGTAATTGTATTTCCCATAAGTCCTGTAAGTTCACTTTTCAATGAATGCCAAAATACTAATTATCTACTCATAACCTAAGCTTGACATGCCCCTCATTTTTTAAAGGGGATATTTTTGTCATCTAAGCAGTTTTGATTTAAAAATAGTCTAGCTCAAAGATAAGAACTAATTGATTTCAGTTTAATCTGTAATGTGTTCCATGTGCATTTATTGAAAATTCTCAATGGCACAGTGTGGCTCACTCCCAGGTAAGTATGCATGCATTGCAGTATTTGCTACTACCACTACAAGAATTATTATGATTAGTACACTGTTATAAGAGATTTGGTTTTTCAGTTTCTTATACCTAATACTGTCATGTAGTTCTGTCAGTCTTACTGGTTGAAAGAAGTATAGAGTATAAGCAATACAATGCTGCTACTTTAAACTTTAGTGACCTCTGGTGGTTGCTAGTGCTAGTGCTAAACTTCTGTCAGCAGAGAGCCAGTGTGATACAGTGGTTTCAGAATCATTCTATGACCCTTGAGACCAGGGTTTGAGTCCCTGCTCAGCCATGGAAACCCACTGGGTGACCTTGGGAGCATCACATACTCTTAGCCTGAGAAAATCTTAGGGTCGCTATAAGGCAGAAATGACTCAAAGGCAAACAACAATTAATTTGGCAAATCTCTTAAATGACGAAGTGGTCTGCTCTCCTTCCTAAGAACTGCTAAAAATACAGAGGTCGTGTTGAATGAGGCAACCCTATTTCCATTTCTATTAAGGCCAACAATTAACTGTAAGGCTAAATCAACATAATTTTGGAGAAACCATTTTATATATCTTGACATTTAACTTTTCCATTGCAATTTATTTATTGAAATGACCGTATAACCCTGAATATAGACTTGGTCGTTAACCTTCTAAAATAATTAATTTACTTGTTAAAGCAAGTGAAGCTTGCACATACAATCCAACTGTCCCAATTTGTCAGGGACAGTCCCAATAAACCCTTTGGCATCCCATTTTCCAGTTACTTTGAAAATGTCCCAGTTTTCTCTCCACCTCTGACTTTCCTGCTTTGTCCTTAGCTTCAGTTGCTGCAAACTGAGTTCAAAATGTGAAAGTAGTTTGTACTCAATTAACTCAGCAGGGGGAAGAGGAGAGGAGGGATGGAATCTTGCCCTTCCCACTAGGTGCAAGCAAAAGCAAACTGCTGCAGCCTCTCTCAGCTTGTATGTCCTTCATCATTAATTTTTTGTTATTAAATTTATTAAAGTAATAAAACATAATTCGATTTGTGTACAGATTGATCATGACAAATTAACTTATACTTGCCTTTGACTTCTTGTACAAAAACTAGATACATCATACAACGTCATCAACTCACGACTCTGTTAATTTGTACTTCCTAGTATCCTTATGTTGTACACTCGTCACATGCTTATTAACATAGTACATTCTTATTAACATAGTACTTCCCACTTATCTTTTTCCAATTTATCCATGTAGTCTTACAGTTGCCTCTGTATCAACCATCTATTCCCTTATATACCAGAAATCTAACTTTCGTTTACATATTCCATCTTGTAGGATCACTCCTAACATTACTGCTTATCTTACTATTCCCCTAGACTATTTAGGGGAAGTCTCGCATCTTAATACACAGATTGCGGATTTCTTATCTTAATTAATAATTATATCTCCATACCTCTTCTTTAAATAACTTGTTATTGGTTTCCATTCTGAGCCATAAACAACACTTTTATCTTCTTTAAGGGAATTAGCTAACCAATCACATTCTTCCATTTTCTTAAGCTTAGATAACCATTCGTCAACATCTGGAATTTGATGATTTTTCCAATATCTCGCATACACAATTCTTGCTGAAGTAATCAAGTATAATGTTATTTTCCATCTGTTTTTTACAGTCAATTGATCTATTTTCAGAATGATATTTAATAAATATAATTCTGGAGACAAAGGTATATTAATACCTAATATTTCTTCCATTGTTTTATTGATACTTTTCCAGTAAGTTTTTGCTTTTTTACACGTCCACCATAAATGGTAGAACGTGCCTTCCTCTTTGCCACGTTTCCAACATTCTTTTTTCCTTGTTCTGTACATCTTATCTAGTTTAGATGGGCTCAAATACCACCTATAAAGCATTTTCAGATAGTTTTCTTTGAGAGTCTGAGACAATGTCCTTCATCATTAATAACTATTGCCACTTTGACCACACTCAGATGTTGCTTTGCCACAGGTATCCTGGTTTTCCTCTTTGAAATCTTAGAAGGTATACAATAAAATGAACTCATAATACCCCAATGTTAAATAGATACTGCTGGATCCAGGACCTGCCTTTTGCTAGAGAAAGGGCTGCACTCTTGGAAGGTGCCTCTTCCGCATTTACAGAGGTTGCTCCCTTCAGTTGCATCATAGTGTACTCCATTCAGAAGGGTTCCCCAGTATTATGTGTAGCAATTTCAGCTGGGAGAAGAGAGCAGGGAATCATCTTTTCACCTCCACACATAAATGTGGATTCTATTCACAGATTTTTATACCAAAACAACCGAACTACATAGATTGTTAATGGCCTGGGTGAACAGAGGGGTTTCACCTGCAGCTTAAAAAGATTACAGGGATAGTGCTAGGTGAAACTCTCTGTGACAGCTGTTCTAAAGTGCCACTACCAAAATCTCCCTTCCGTGGTAGTTATTTGATTACTTCATTGAGGCTAGTGCTGAGAGTAAGGTTTGGATCTTGATGATTTGTTGTTGTGAGTCTTCACGTCATTCTTGACTTATGGCAGCCCAACAGTTACCCTATCATGTGGGGTTTTTTGGCAAGATTTGTTCAGAGGGGGTTAGCCTTTGCCTTTTTCTGAGACTAAGAGAGTGTGATCTGCCACATTATTAATTTCCAATTGCAGGCAGGCAGAAACTGAGACAATTGCATACAGTAACCTTGTGTAATCCTTTGCTTTTATCTCTTTGTTTCTGACTGGGTTGAGAATTCAGAATGCAGCGTGTAGGGATGGGGGGGCGAGGGAGGTGTTCACTCAGAGTGACAATGTTTTGGGGGCATCCTGGCCTGTAGCCACACCCCCACATGTCCTGGCTATGCCCTCATGCACCATAGCCATGCCCCCATGCACAGTGACCATGCCCCTTACACTGTAGCCCCTCCCCCGCCCCCTCTACACACTCCAAGCTCCACCACTGCTTGCAATGTATTTGCAAGTTGAGGAGCTATTCTACTTCATGGCTATATTGTATGTCAGCAAAGGAGATATGTAAATTACATCTTCATATCTCCCACAGGCCAAGTCAGCATTCAGCAGCAAACAGAAGCCTTGCACACTACTGACTTCCATGCAAATTGGCTGCATTTTCAAATGCTGAGAAATGAGTAAATCAGGGGTGAACATCTTGTGGCCCTCCAGATATTGCTGGAACTCACAAACTTCGTGCCCATTGGCTATTCTGGCTAAGTCTGCTGGGAGATGCAGTCTAAAACCATCTGGGGGGCTTCATGATTCCATCTCCTGTCATAAACAGATACATTTTTGCAACACTTAAGAACCAAGTGATAACAGGGGCTTCTGTCTTTGATGCTAACATTTGCCTTTTCAACATTGTCATATATGATGCATTGAAAGTTTTTGTTGTTGTGTCTCACTTTTGTACTCTATATCCAGTGTGGTACATTTCTGATAATTGTGAATTTCCCCTTAGGGCTATTTGGTATAGAAGAATCCATTGGAACAATCATTGGAGTGCTTGCAGCTAGCATTGGAGGCCTGATTGTTCTGATCATAGTTGTAACTCCTCACCTAAGGAAGTGTCTTCCATGTGCTAAAGCAACCCACCAAGGTATGGCAGCAACAGTGAAATGCTTGGTCATTTCTTTAAATGTTGCAGAAGTTGGCAAGAACTGACAAACAGATTTGCAGCCCAACTAGTTTCATTTTCTTGTTTAAATAATAGCCTATTCCTAAAGAACCATGACTAAAAAAACAGAAGAGAGGGACAGTTCTTCATACACACCATAACTAAAGGAAATCATGGCATATTATTTTCTGAAAATGTTTTACTTGGCTAAAATGGCACTTGTAGACACAACCCTCGAAGTGGCCCTTGGTGCATTCTTTTCCAAAAAAAGACCATCAAAGATAGATATGTGGAAAATGCCTGGTCTATTAGTTGGAATAGAGAAAGCAGTGGCAGGTGATGGCTTCCTCATTAGTGAGTAGTGAGTCCGTTCCAGATTTTAATTTAAATTCGAAAAGAATTGTGCAAGATCCTCGACAAATTTTGTAAGTGGGATTTAGTACCTTGAACAGCTCATTTAAATTTCAGACTAAAGCCCAGAGTGGATTTGCTGCCCTCCTGAAATGGGGTCTACCAACAACTGCTGATAGAAAGTTGCCTTATACCACGTGAGAGTCTTTGTCACTGCTAGCCAGTATTGTCTGTTCTGACTGGCAGCAACTATCCAGAAAGGAGCACAGTACAAGTTCTTTCCTACCACCTACTGTCCAATTCTTTTTTTTTAGAGAAGCAAGGACTAAATCCAGGATATTCTGTATGTAAAGCATGTACTCAGTGTCTCAACTATGGTCCCTCCTGTTTCTTCTAAGCTAGATAATCTGAACTTCAGCCATCTAATTGCAGTAGTGTAACACAAAGCCAGAAGTTTGAGGTAATTTTAAATATGTGTTTAAGGAAAATTGCATGTTATAACCATTATGGGAACTGGTGAATGTTTGCATCTGCCCCTCCTCCCATGTTATGCTCTGCATAGCTTTAGAGGCCCACTGCTTATTCTGTGACCTTTCATATATCCACTTTTCCTCCTGGATTTTTAATGCAAAAATTAAATAGAAAACAGGTACAATGTTTGGTTTTTATTTTTTGATCTCCCTTGTTGATTATGTGCTTGTTATTTTACTCTGATCCAGGTTTGTTTTAAATTTTATTGCAATTTTTTTTTTTTTTTCTATTCCAACCATAAGGCTACTTTGTAGGCTCTTTTAAAAGAGCAGAATACTTTTTCCTAGGAAACATGTATTTTTAAAAAAATGATAGCCGCAGTTAGATTGTGTGTGCATCGTAGTCCTTGGCTGTTTGGAAAATCTGTCTTTTCCTTAAAAAAACAAAAACAAACAAACAAAAACAGTACAAACATTGAAAGCCTAGCTCAGTTATTATAGGAAGTGCAAGCCCATGTGTTGTGTCAAGAGGTACAACTAAAAATCTTCACCAAGTAGGTTGGACAAGCACATGGAAAAAGTGATACTGCAGTGAAAAGTGCAGTGCTGAGAACTGTTAACAGTGGTACACAAGTGTAGACAGAAATATACAAATCCCATATAAACTGATTTTGAAGGAAGCTTCACTTAAATATGTTTAAACTTTCTCACGTTATTACATGCTTTCAAATCTCCTCCAGTTTACGGTTATTCTTTACATCTAGCTGATTGACAAAAGCAGAAGGAAAATGATCGGGAAACTGAATGAGAGAATCACTCTCCTGATCTTTTTGTTTCTGCTTTTCTGTCAATCAGTTCTCTGAATGAGAAAATCAGATCATACCTTTGCTGTCCTGGAGAGCCATTGCTGCTAAGTGCTCCTGAACATCCCCTTCAGAGCCAGGAATTTGGGAAGCAGCCAGTTTCATGTACAGGAGTGCTGCTGGTCCCTTCTTTGCTTTAGAAAAAATTCCTCTGCCCTGGGAGTGGTATGTGATGGGAAGCACAGCTTCACTTCCAAGTCAGGAGTTTTTGGCTCAGGCCGTATGCTGACATCTTCACATGCTGCTTCCAATAGGGGGTGGACTGCTGACTGTATTAGAAGCCCCTTCCTTCCTTCCTTCCTTCCTTCCTTCCTTCCTTCCTTCCTTCCTTCCTTCCTTCCTTCCTCCCCACAACAGTTTTGAGTAACAAGTACGATGTCACTTGCTGTACCACAAATGGGGACAACTGCATTGTTGTGGTTCTTTAAAAATAATCATTACACTGTTCCTCATTATCCCAAAAGTAATGTGTTATAAATAATGCCATTACTTTTAATGTGTTACTCCAGTTTTAACTTACTCATATATTTCCTACATGTGAAAGTACATTGAGGTCAATGGAAAGGGAATGGCTATACCAGTTTAAGACTTTTGCTTTAGGAGAGAAACTTTTTGCCATTTGAGAGGGTTCTTGTTTGCTAAAAATCACCCACACAATGCAACTCTCCTCTTTCTTCCCTTTTGACAGTCAAAAGCCTTGGATTTTGGAAAGAAGGAGGAAAAGGCTCCCAATACAGTCCATATCCTATTGTGAAGCGGCATCCGATTGTTGTGCTCATCTATTTCCTTGCCTGTGAAGGCACACTGAGGTCAATGGGAAGGGAATGGCTATACCAGCTCAAGGGCAGGCATAGCTTCATTCCTTCATTAGGGACATGTTAGGGGGCACAAGAAGGCTCAGGATCTGGCAGATCCAAGGACTCCCATTATCTGCTCACACACATCCCCAGCAGAACACTACCACCAGCTTTCCACCAGCATGACACAGGCTACCTTGAGTGAGTAAATTGCAACCCACTAATACAGCCATCCTTCTGCAAAATCCTGCACTGGTGAGACCTGACAGACTGCAGCCTTAGAGAATTTTAGAAGATGAGTAAAAACACAAAGTTGCTATAATGGCTTTATCATCAAAGGCATCACTCCTTATCTAGGAACCCAAGGAAAGCAGCACGCAACAATCAGATGAAATCACATGTCACCTGCTAAAAATGAAGTTGGAATAGTTTATTACGTTACTGCAACTGCCCTCGTTCAATTTTTTTAAAAGGTCAGATCAGACAATCACAAAAAGTCTCCTTCTGGGTACAGAATAGAACAAGGCCAATGTAAATATAGAAAATTGTCATATGAACAGCCTGACACAAAGTCTGGCATCCCCAGGCTGTAGTGGAGCCAGAGAATCTAGGAGGAGTTTATATAGCTGGAACACGTTACTGTGCTAGCTAGTGTTTCAACAGTGCATTTACTTTCTGTGAAAATTTAGTGTAAAAGATGTGGTTATATTAATCTGTCCCTTTCTTCCACTTCATTGTTTAATTACATTCTTTTTTTTTCTTTCCTCTTCAGCATAACTTGGACACATGATTAAAGAACATACCAGGTGTGCCATGACTTATACAAGTTTCTGAATGGAAGCAAAAGTATACGTTGTTCAAGTGTTTTTTATGTTTTCTTTCTAAAAGTATAATAAAAATTTTTGTTTTATCATCCATCAGAACAAGTACCTCAGATTACTGTAAGGAGATGACATGGGGCATTTTTGCACTACACTGTTACAGTGTTATTGTTCCAATTCAGTCTCCTGTGGAATTCTGGGGTTTGTAGTTTACTGAGGCCAAAGAGCTCTCTGGCTGAGAATTCTGAAGGCTCTTCCCTAAAATGCACACCCCAGGATTCCATAGGATATTGAAAGTAGAATAACAACACTGTAACAGTGCAGAGCAGAAAGGCCCTTAGTCACAGAATAAGGATAGTTTAAGCCACAAGTGTATCACTCATGCAATATACAAATTACACATATAACATACTGCAGAAGAAAACGAGCCAGTGTAGTATTGGGGTTTGGTGTTGGGTGTTCACCATGGAAACCCATTGGGTGACTTTAGGCAAGTCGCACTGTCTTAGCCTCAGAGGAAGGCAAGGGCAAACCCTCTCTGGACAAATCTTGCGAAGAAAACCCCATGATAGGTTCACCTCAGGATTGCTGTAAGTTGGAAATGACTTGAAAGCTCACAATAACAAGAAAAGAAACCCAATTACGTTAGTTTTGAGCCCTGGTGGTGCAGTGGTTTAATGCTGGTACTGCAGCCACAAGGTTGTGAGTTCAATTCTGCCATGCTCCAGGATGACTCAGCCTTCTATCCTTCCACAGGTCGGTAAAATGAGTTCTCAGCTTGTTGGGGGCAATTAGCTAACACATTGTAAACCTCTTAGAGAGCACTTAGCTGATAAGCGGTATAGAAATACACATGCTGTTGCTACATTTGTTCTATATACGTTCCAAACATTTCATCTGGAAGACTGGGAGTGTTGAGTAGCTTGGAAAGAGACAGGAGTTGTGTCAGATATGGGAATGATATGCATCCTATCCACCACTTCTTGACTTTACACCTTCCAGAAACTACATTTCTAACTGTATTTGTGAGGAAGGTTTTATTACACTTGTTTGTAAGTACATGTGCAGTTCTACCCCAAGCCCTTCCCCAAGAACTAAAAATACAGCAGTAAACAAATTCTTCTCTTGTCATGACAGGCCAGACAATTACTTTGCTAAGGGCCAGTCCCGGGTATCAGCTGAGTTCACACTGAAGTGGTACCAGTGCCTATCATTCATAGAGCATCAAGTGCTTGATAGAACTAGGATGGCCTGAAGGAGTTATGGCATGCAGTTACAAATCATCTGTGTAGAACATACAGTCCCCACATATTTTGGAGCCTTCAGTTTTCCATTATGGCCATTTAGCTTCTAGGTTGCCAACCTATGTCTTGATTACATTAATTATGTTGTTACTTGTTAGCTACCCTGAGTGTTTTTTTAAAAGACTAGAAATGTAATAACATTAAGTTGAGAGGGTAATTCCGTATGGGAAAGCTGAGTATATAAGTGTGGAAGGAGCCTCCTCTGCTCTTACCTCCCTTTACTCTAAGGGCCTGTCCATACTACACTGTTATAGTCTTATTATTCCACTTTCAACATTTTATGGAATTCTGGGGTTTGTAGTTTACTGAGGCTAAAGAGCTCTAAAGGCCCCTCCCTAAACCCAGGATTCCATAGGATGCTGAAAATGGAATATTAGCACTATGTGGTTCAGAAAGGCCCCAAGTCTCAGACCCCATAGAGGGAGCTATCACAGAAACTTCTCTGTTGGCAAGACCTCTGAGAAAGATGTGTGTGCTCATTCCTGTGGCCCTTGCTATATTGTCCCAGGGGCTACAGGATTGCTCGCACTGGAGAAATGAATTCCCAAACGGCCAGAATATCTTCCCACACCCCACAAGTCAAGTCAGCATGGGTTCTTGTTGTAAAGCTGCACATCCTACTCCACATCCATCCAGCTGCTCCCCCTGCAGAAGAAGTGTGTGGCATGAGAATGATCATTTTACATGCTTTCACAATGCATTTTTAGTCATGTTCTCTGCATATCCCAAACATGTGCTTGGCCTATGACCAACCAGGTGCACCTCAGTTATGTGAACTGACTTTGCACACCACCATTAAAAGAAAAAAAGCTCTTCTGTAGTGTACATTTTCTGAATCAACAGAGATAAGATTATTATTTGACCTTTGATTTCAAGTGCTGAAAAGATAATATAAATGTCTTCAGTCAGCTAGCTGCATTATCTTCCAGGTATTAGAGAGTCTAAAGGTAGGAGAAAAATAAAAAGGTTTCATTAAAAAAAAAATAGCACTCTCAGTGCCTTTTACTCCTATAGCCACAGACAGGATAAATGTGGCCACAAAAAATATTTGGCCAAAAGGCATAGTGCCGGTTAAAACGTGCAGATTTCCAGCATTGGGCTGCTTCTTTGTCACACTGGCAGATTAATTTTTGGCATCTGTCTAGCATTGGATCTGGAAAAGAGGAAGATAGGATGAATAGTTAAAGGGGGATGGAATATCAAAGTGCCATACCTTGAGATAGCTTTGGATAACGGATGGGATATAGCTAATATATAAAAGTCAGTTTGCCTGTTTGTGTCAGGTGAGGACCTCATATGATTGGCTGCCTAAGAAGATTCTATGGAATCCTGGGGTTTGCAGTTTAGGGACGGGCCTTTAGAATTCTCAGCCAGAGAGCTCTTGGGCCTCAGTCAACTGTATCTGTCTTGAATAGGCCAGTTGCTATAGAGATGAGGCCTAGCGGCAAGGAGGAGGGCAGTGTATTCGGTCAGGAATCCAACCTCTCTATGTTAACAAATCTGAATACAGATTGTATTGAGAAATATGGGGAAAAGTTACAGGTACTGGACAAGACAGTTTGTGGAGTTAGAGACACAGGATCTCAAATCTTTCTTTCTTTCTTTTTTTTATTTTATTGATTATACAAAAAGAAAAAAACATAACACAAACACAAAAATAAAACACCATGTGATACAACTAATAGTAAAACAAAAAGATTTCAACCAAAAGCAAACTTACATTATTATTTCTCTCTTATATAATTACAATCTTTTTACTTAACATATTAAACTATCTCTAAAGGTAAACCCACTCCCCAAAGCTGATTATATTTTATTTTTTATTTTTGTTTTTTGTTTTTTGTTTTTTTTTTGTTTTTTGTTTTTTTTTTGTTTTACAAAATTAAACAACTCAACTCTAATTTAAACAAAACACCACATTATTATCACAAAAAAAGGTGAATAAACCCACCCCCCAGAGCCAACTTTTTATTTAATCCATTTTCCAAAATTGCCATTCTTCTTGTGAAAGGGTAGCTTTACCATCTCTTATCAAAGCTTTTTCCAAAAATATTTTCCAAATTTCTTCAAAATCATTCCCTTTTACTAAACCTTTCATAAATCTAATTCTACATGTTAATTTATCATTGATTGCAATATTCCACACTTCTTTATACCATTCCTCTATTTGAAGTTTTTCATTTGTTTTTGATTTTTTTGCTATTATTAACCTCACTGCAATTAACAAATTTGTTATTAATTTCTTCATTACCTGGGTACACTCAACCTTATTATAAACAGACAACAACCCTATATTTGAACATACTGGTACCTCAACTCCTGTTATCTCTTTTATCTCTTTAAAAACCTTTAGCCAAAATTCCCTTATCTTATTACAGTTCCACCACATATGCATATATGTACCGATTTCTTGACATCCTCTCCAGCATAATCTTGAATATTTCTCATCTATCTGGTTTAGTTTTACTGGTGTCAAATACCATTTCCAAACTATTTTATAATAATTCTCTTTTATTCTTATCGATAATTTTCTAACTTATAGATACTTTCTAACAAGTATTACCTATGAGAAAATAAAATCCCAGGAAACACCAGGTATATGCACTAGTGTTATATAACTATAAAGTAATAAAAATTAATAAATATCTAAGACATTTGTTATTGAGTATGACTTTGAGGTGGCTGGGTCTGTGGATAAAGCAGATGTAATGACAAGGAACAGTTCTTAAAGTTTAAAATCAGAAACTGTTTCCAGAACATTGGCTCTTTTTGTTAATTTTTATTTTATAAACATCAATGCTTTTCTTTAAAGCATTTTGTGACTCTTTAAGATCCATATATTCCATATGTTTGCCTCGTTCTATTCTGTGTACACATCAACACACATGAAGCACCATTTCTGTCTGTATGCACTGTTGTTTGCTACTCCCTGTGCTTTGGAGACTCTTACGTCCAAGCAAATGTTTCCTCCTGGTTCTTACAAGACAAATTCATTGTCAAATTTCAGACTGGAAAGTGTTGTTTAGAAGAGGTTGAGTGGAGAGCAGGTAAGGAAGGAATTACCCTCCACTTTTATCTTTCAGATTAAAAGAAACATTTATAATCCTGGTTATCAGTAGGTAGGAAAAAGTAGACACAAGAAATGTTCTTGAAAAGCACTACTTTTTTTTAAAAAAAGTAATTTAAACTACATATTTATTTGTGTGAACTTTTCTGTTTTAAAGGCCCACACCATGTTGTTCTTGTAGTTCTACCAGATCAGGATATGGAGCAGTTCCAACTCAAGTTCTATGTCCGGCTCTCCATAAGCTGGACCTGAACTAATAGTTACTAATGTTTCTGGCAGGCTTCATTTTAGCAGTACTTTGAATACTTTGTTTAGTAGTACTTAATAGTATTATAGTTGTTTTAATGACAGTGACATTTTCTGCTTAGACCAATGCCTAGCATTTTCCTGGATCTTTAGAGACGTTTATAGTGCCTTTTTGAGAATAAAGCCAAATTCACCTCTTTTAAAGCATCTGCACATATTTATGCCCCCAATCTCTGAACTGTCCCCTCCCAAGAGGAAGTGAATACATACAATGAAATTAAAGGTTGTCCCTTACCACATACCACAGTATTGTCCTTACAGGTCCATTTATATCTGCGCAGTATGGGGTTACAGCCTTGTGCCTGTGCAAAGCCATAGCAGCAGTCATGGGTATGGCAGCACCTTTCAGGAACAGAAGTTGATTTGCATCTGTTAGAATTTGTGAGGGCTGCTTAAGGGCACATTCAAGACAGAGCTACAGGAGATGCAAACAAAGTCTCTCTCTAGCTGAATTTTTTTTTTAACCCAGGATACATCAACACTGCACCAAATGCTTTTATTGGCACCCAGGAAGCTTTATGGGGGGCTTTTCAAAGCACCTAATTAGTCCTCTGGAAGAAATTCATTAGGTATACATAGCAACAAGGGTTTGATAGATGCAAATAGACACCCACTACTACAGATGGTGAAGCCAGTAAAGGAAGAATAAAATGGATTCAAGTGGTTCCAAGTCAAAAGTTAAACAAGGGCACACAATAACATACCTCTTCTCACATTGCATTCTCTCAGTTTAGCAACATGGTAATGTCATCCAATATAATAAAAGGCAGGTTTTTCTAATCTGATCACATTACCTACCATTCTCACTCCTCACCACTGTGAATTTGCTGCTGGTTTCACTGCATTGTGAAGTTTCTTTCTTTCCTTTTCAGACTACAGTTCCCAGAATCATGGGGGGGGGTAGTAGTCCAGAAAAGCACATTTGCCAAGCTCTTGGTTGGTTTGAGCTACTCCAGTATATTCTCCTAGAATTCTTCTCCACAAATTAAGCCTGCCACCATTTAAAAGGCTTTAAATAAAGTGGGTATCCAGTCAGAGAAGTGAATTGAAATATGACACTTCAGGATACTACTGATGTTCTTACCAGTCTGTTTCGTCCCTGGGCCATCCTCTTCCTCCCAGGCCACAGTAGCATCCATAACCTAAATACATCAAAGGAAATCGGTTCGTGCCACATTGTATGGCTCCAGACAATTCAAGGAGTCCTCTTTTGTGTAAAGAATGGGTCTTTCCAAGAACACCATTCCAAACTGTAAAGATAAGGACATGATTTTATTGCATTTGAAATAAAATTGCTACAACAAAATCCTTGCTTCATCTCTTTTTGCACTTTCCAATTCCAGTTCCAATTGAGTTACACAGGTTCAGAAACCACACTAAGGTCCCTATCAAACCACACTGTTACAGTACTATTATTCTGCTTTAACTGCCCTGGCTGCACACTAGGAATTCTGGGATTTGTAGTTTGGTGAGGCACTGGAGCTCTCCGGCTGAGAATTTTAAATGCTTCTCCCTAAACAGCAGATCCTATATTTCCATGCAATATCACCATGGCAGTGAAAGTGGAATAATAGCACTATAACAATGTAGTATGATAAGGCCCTAAGCTGTCATTCAGGCCAAGAACAATTCTCTGGTTCATGCATTCTCCTGTCGAATCCTTCTCTTATCTGGCAAAAATATGATTTCAAAGCTATCACTTTTGTTCTAGCTTAAACACAGCTAGTTACCTGAACCAACAAACTGTGGTTAATGTGAACTATAATTCAAAACAAATCGGTATAAAGCCATGGCTTAGTATGATTCTGACTGCACCTTAACTGGTACAATCAGGTTGTTAAAAACGCACTCATTATTATTGTAAGTATCTTCCTGAAGTATCTGTGTCTGATTTTGATTCTGCTCAAAAGTTCTTAAGCCTTCCAGTCAAAATGTTTAAAGCAGGCAAACAAAGAGACAGTATGTGACTGACTGAACCATTCTTTGACATTTAAATAGTCACATCTAGTAATTAGGATCCAACAATAGCTGTATGTTAATATAGCTAAAAGCACATTGTTAAAAAGAAAAACAAACAAATGCCAACACTAGTGTAATGCAAACGAGGATTCTGGCCAAGAATTGATTCCATGCCATTGTGTAAATATGTTCTTAGAAGCCAAGGGTGAAGACGTGGCATTTCTGCTTGTCCTCACAAGTTCTACCAATAAAAGGGATCCAGCAAAAGATCCAGCTAAGCCTCTCAAAATAAGGGTAAAAATATTCTGTGAGGGTCAAGAATAGTCTCCTCCCCAAACCAAGAGAGAAGCAATGCAGTATAGCAGGGGAGCGCAGCTATCGTATACCCTTGACCGAAGAACGGTACACTCCTTCTATCTGGGATGGTCGTCCTCTTCCACCGAGCGCGCAGCTTCGGGAGGGACGCACATGGAGCGGTGAGGGAGGAAGGGGACACCCGCCTAGCCAGCCAGATCAGCTGAATCAACCCTGGCGATCAATGGGGTGACAGATGTCGCAGCCAGATCGCCCTCACATCCAATGCAGTATAGTTATCTGAAGGACTGTGTTCTGTGACAAAAAAACTGTTTTTTAAAAAAGATTTCTCCTAAGCTGCAGAAGAAGAGCAACGGGGAGGCCAACGTAACTTCCCATGGAAAGGGGTTCCATAAGGTGGAAACTATGACCAAGAAGTTCATCTGTCATGTTCTTACCAAACATCCCTGCGAAGATAATGGGCTGAGAGAAAGCCTTCTCTCAAAGATTTTGAGCAGTCTTACATGGTGTAATACAGTCTTGCAGATAGCCTGAACCCTAGCCATATATAGTTCATCGCCAGCACTCTGAATTTTGCCTGGAAATGGTAATTTGTTTTTAATTGCCATTTATTTATTTAATTTATATTCTGCCTTTCTCCCTACATGGGATCCAAGAAGGGTTGCATCATGAATCAGAACAAGGTACAGTACATCTAAAAAATCCTAAGGATTAAAAAAGTCAAAAGACAAACAACAGACACCAACAGTTTAAACCCATATAAAATTGTTTTAAAACATGACAATAACTAATGAAAGTGCCCTAATAAGAGGTTTCTCGTCCCTTGCATTTTTGAGGACACCACACACTCACAAAGGCCAGCATTCAGAATAAGAAAAGCATCTAAAATCTTATTCATTACTAGAATCAAAATCATTGCCATCATAATCTCCATCTCTTAATTTTTTTTAAAAAAATTCAAAATTATTTCCAGTTTTATCTTTCATTCAGAGGCATTTATTAAACATACACATTTGGCTCTTGCTAATTAGAAAGGAAAGGACTCAACTGTTTTTAAAGAAGCAACAGGACTTAAATCTTCACAGCTCAAAGACAAGTAGTTAAGAACATTTTGCTTAACACAAAACCCAGCAAACAAGCTTGACAGACAAAAGTGCCTTTGCGCTGGAAACCTGAAAAAGTGACAATCTATACACTTTAATAGGAGCAGGGCTTTTAAATGAAGAAAGAAAGTTGCAACTGAAGATCGCTGTTTTAATACAGGCTTGCTGTTGTTTTCAGGAAATTCCTTGGGAATCAGATAAGCATTCCTGAAAATATAACAGTTCCTCTGCTCAACACAGTATCATTCGAACTGATTTTTTTAAAAACTAAAGAGACATGTAACAAATAGCAATATTGTTAAAAATGAAAAGTAGCAGCTGCAATATCTACACCTTAACTGGTAGGCATTTCAGATTTACAGGGACAGACAGTTCAGCCCCACACACTTTAGCGCAAATAACATATGCTTCAGTACTAGTTAAACTGAAAGTAATAGACAAAGAGATCCAGTTTTGAGGTTCAAAGGAAGGGAAAAACAGCACAGACTAGAAACACCTTTCTGAAGGACACTGCTATTACAAGAACAAACAGTATGAACCGTCAAGGTGATGTACAGTGTGTAAAGTATTAACAATGTGCACACTCAAAATATATTCATAGGATTATAAATGATACACCATATCTCAATCTTGAAAGAATTCCCAACTTTCAACTCACCTCCACCCCCTCCTCATTCCTACCATAATCTGGTAAAATTCTTTAGTAGACTGTAACAATCACAAAACAACTTTGTTCCTATAGAAATGGCATTCTTTTCTCAAATAACCATCCCATTGAATTATTATTTCTATGTTGAATAGCCAAGGCACTGTGGCTGAGAAAATTTTACTAAGCTCAAGAAAACACAGAAGGCCCTGTGTCTTCTATTAACTACACAGATTGCTAAAAACTGTCATATAAAAATATGCCATCCAATTAGAGCATGTGACATGGAATTTTTTACCTTGAGTTTTCTGGTGTTGTGGCATCTAACTTGGCAGACATTAAGCTCCAGTAAATAATACAGGAACCTTAAAATAAGTAAAATGCCTTCCAATAACAATTTCATTTCACAAAATTCTGCTGTGTTCTAGCTTGTTGTGTGGAGAGCTACTTTCTTAAAAGAAAAAATTGGAAAAGTTCCTTTTTTGGACTGCCACTCCCAGAATCTATAGAGAAGGCAGTTACTATGTGCATATGTATATATTTTCTGTCTGTTTCCTTTTTCCCCTCAACTACAGATGAGTTAAAATTACCTGCTCAAAACATCACTGTTTAAAGGATGGAGACCAGACAGACCAATATTTGAGAGAGAACAAAGGCAATCATTCAAATATGAGAACAGCATTCTATCAACATGCCAGGGTACTTAAGGCCAAGTCATTCTATTGACCTAATTTCACTGAAGGAGTTTTAAGAATTTAGTAATAGCCTGAACTTCATTGCAGGGTCTTAGTACAAACCGCACTGAACTTAATTAAGTATACTTCGCTTGGTTGGGCTTTATGCCACCTTAAAAGTTGTAGGATATCTATTGTGCTTGTACGTCTTTTGAACACAGTGGAATATATCTGATTTTCTTTATATGGTCACATATAGTTAATGTGCAAAAAATGTGCAAGAAGTTTAGGATATGTTATACAATAACAATGGCAAAAACATACACTTACTCACCTGTCCAAGTGTTTGCTTTTGCTGAACAGAATTTTGTAAGGATCAGTAATGAATCCTCTGCATTAGATGGGAGAAAACAAGGGGAGAGCACAAAGGAGTAGGTGTTTTGACAAAGTCAGTGGCTACACCATTTCAGGTATCTAATTGTTACTCACCTGCCTGAAACAGCAGCAGCGTCACCAGCCGGGCTTCCATTCAGAGGTCAGCTCAGTACGACCCCCACCCTCTCTGTTGCACACTCATAGCCTGACTGTCTAGATTCTCCCTGTAGTTCTGCTGTCAAACTAAGCCAAGGAGTGGGTGTGTATAAACAGTCTTACCAGGCTGCTCCTCTACAGTCTACTCTCAGAGCTAAATATATGTATACATAGTTAAAGGTGAGACACTTCCTTCTGTGCTGCCAAGTGCCCACTGTTCAGAAACTGAGGAAAGGCCCAGTTCTCTGAGGCTGCCTCCTGCCAACAAAGTTCAGTGCGTCTATGTGCACGTTGTTCCTTTTTGGGAGGGGCTGTTAGAAGGGAATTAGACTGAAAAGATCTTTTCGACAGGTTTAGATACAGCAGCCACTAAGCCAGAGTTCCTTTCATAAGCTGTTTGCTTAGCAGTCCCCAACTGACCCCTCCAGTGTTGTTTCACTGCTCTGTTTGTTGCAGCCTAACATTTACAACTGGAATTTGAATTTATAGGACTGGGAGATGTTTTTTTTAAGTTAAAAAAATATCAAAAACAAAGCTCAGAAAAGTGACTCCTTCTTCCAAATGCCTCAGTTGAGCAAACTTATTAAACTTATGCAAGTGATTCAAATAAGCTAGTAAATGTTCATTGCACTCGCTTTTGGCCTTCACCTCATTACATTAAATTAGTCTTCCCTGACCTACTGCCTGATAGATGTTAGATTATAACTCCCATGCCCCCAGCCAGCCTGGCCAATGACTGCAGCTAGCACATCTGGAAGTCACCAGTTTAAATTGCTAATTTTATATCAATTATATTTAAAGTGGATTTAAAAGACAAGTCTCAAGCCTGCAGAGTTGCATCTAGCTGCAGATTGCATAGCTAAACTGGGGCCTTTCACATGAATCAGAGGTGAAAGCTGTATTTATAGGCTGCAAAGTCTTTTTGAGAGCCCGTGTAGTGGAGCGGTTTGAGAGTTGGGCTATGACCCTGGCTTGATTCCCAGCTTGACCGTGGAAACCCACTGGGTGACCATGGGTGTGTCACACACTCTCATCCCCAGAAAACACCATGATAAGTTGTGTGCCTTCAAGTCAGAAACAACTTGAAGGCACACAACAGCAACAAAGTCCATTTGGAGGTGAAGCAGCAAATGGAATTTCCAGATACACAAAACAAATCTATCAAAGAATAGGTAGATATGATTGTTACCCATGGGAGCTCATGCCAAAATTTAAAGTCAGAGACAGTGGGGGTCTTTTGAGCACCAAATGTGCAAGAAAAAAAAAGTGGCCATTACTTTCACACACAGCTAATAAAATTCCAGAAATACCTGATTGCTCAGCTAAAGGGATATTGGATTAAATGGTCCTTTTAAATCTAATTTTTGAAGTACACTGTTACAGTACCATGTAGATAGATATGCATATTCCAGTCTCATCTCATAGGCAGCAGTGAAGTAAATATATATATTCATCAACCATTTGGGATTATTTGTTACATGTCAGTTATCTCCAAATCATGACTTTCAGACTTATTCATCTATTAGAGTCTTTACTTTGTAAAATGCATTTGTAAAGCTGATGGAAAGCTTATATTGGCTAGATTATCTGGCTTTTAAATGAGCACCTTGTTACTTTCTCTCTTGCTTTAGCAAAATTCACATACAGCACAAATTGCATAGGAACACTTTGGAGGAAGAAAAACAAGGTGCAGATTAAATAAATAAATTGGCTTTTATCGTCATGTGTAAAAAGAAAATCAAAAAATAGTTTGGCATCTTAAAATACTACTAGATGGACCTTCTTAAGCTAGAGCCTACTTTAGCTGTAGTTACCTCCAGTGGATACTTTAATTGCAGGTTTGAGAGAACACAGGATAATTATAGTAAGATGACATTTTTCTCCCCATCTTGTGGTACATACTTGTGATTGGAGTGGGCACCCTAATTCATGACAGATATTGTGCAAATAGAACCAGAAGCTTTCTGGATTTACTAATATAACCCTAGGGCAAGTTACTTTTTTGGCCTTTAATACCCAGCACCCATTTAATGGTATAGTTATTTCCTGTGGGATTCTGACATCAATTGTCCAAAAAGATAACCTTTTCAGCTGATTATTGTACAGTAATATCATGTAATTTTATTTCTGCTATGTTAGAAATACAGGAAGTGAGTGCTATAGCTCAGAGTTTGGAGACTTTCCATCTAGTATCAGAAGCTGTAAAGACCTCCAGGGACTTCCCGCTCCTCACTGCTGTAAATGTCTAACGCAGTGTTGGGGAATTTGTTGTCCTCCAGATACTGTTGGATGGGAAGTTCTATCAGCCCTAACAGAATAGTCAATTGTGAAGAATGCTGGGAGTTGCAGTCCAATGGTGTCTGAAGGTAGTACTATCTGCTGGCTTCCATGTCAGTGAGGCAGTCATGCCACTCTAGATTTCAGTCAGTCCTTCCAAGGAGCTATCCAAAGTGATGAAGTTGTCTTGGAGATAAGGTTCAAAGACTTGGACAGCTCTTTTAAAATTTTGACTAAAACCAATTGCAGATTCATCAACCCACTGACATAGAAACCACCAACTGCCACTGATTCTTACATTCTTACATTTTCAATCCCAGTTCTTGTATTAGGTTTACACAAGAATCACCCATTTGAACCCAGTACACTTCTTCACCATTCCCATTGCACCCAAGACACTTCTTCTTAAGACTGGGGTTGGAGAGAGCAACACAAGAAAAATTCTAGAAACTTGAAAGGTACAGAATAACAAGAGTTGTTTCAGTCTCTCTGTCTTTTTTAAAGGGTTGGGGGAGGACAAAATATTTCTAGGATTTCATTAGTGAGCAGCAAACTTGGTGTAACCCGTACATTAAAAAATAAATAAAATAACAATTTGCCCTCCAAATTTGTGAGTTTCACTTTCACAGATATGATTATTTGAGAGTTTCTCCAACCCCTGCCCCCCCACCTCAAATGCTTATTTTCTGGGGGAACAGTCCCTCTCAGCAACAGGCATCCTCCCAGACCTTCAGGGAAGCTTCTGATATCTTGAAGGACCTTCAACTAGGGGAACAGAGCTAGATGCTTCTCCATTGCCTCCTTTGCTCTCCTCCAGATGGTAAATGGTAGTGTTGGGGTAGCTGCAGCAGCTAAAAAGTGGCTGGGTGAAAAACTGTGGTCACTATGCAGTCAGCAGAAGAGTCCAGCTTCTGCAATGATCAACAAAAGGAGTTATGGAGATGCAAGTTGGACTTCATACTTTCCAACATTTCACAGATGAAAAACAGGACACACGTGGGCAAATAACATCAGAGTACGGTCAACACGGCAATACTTATTAATGAGGAAGAATACACAAACTAGGAGAGGCTGCAGCAGTAGCCTTTTGCCTGAGCCTACTGGGAAGGGCAAGATTCAGCCTCTTCCTTCCCCCTCCATAGTTTCTGTTGTTAAATGCCTTCAGCTTATTTCTGACCTATGGCAATCCTAAGGCATTGGGTTTTCTTGTCAAGATTTGTTTAGAGGGGAATTGCCTTCACTGTACTCTAAGGCTGAGGGCATGTGACTTGCCCAAGGTCACCCAGTAGGTTTCCATGGCTGAGCAGGAAATCAAACCCTAGTCTCCAGAACCATTGTCCACTACACAATGCTGGCTCCTGAGCTGAGTGCAAACTACTTTGCACTTTGCACTCTGTTTGCAGCAATGGAAGCAAGCTGAGGACAAAGATGGCAAGTGGGAAGAGGGGAAAGAAACTGGGACATTTTGAAAACAGCTGGACAAGTGCAATAACAGAAGATTTAATTGGAATTGTCCCTACTATAATGGAACAGTTGGAATTATATGGGACTTATATCTGAGTAACTCACTTACAGGATGCATGAGAGTCTATGTATGAGAGTTTGTATTTTTATTTGAAGTCTTATCTTCTTATCTATCTGTGTATCATCCAATGTCAAGAGGGCCAAAATTAGAAAACAAATGTTAATAATTAAGGCTAACTGAGCTTAAGGGGGAAGACAGGGCAACAAGAGCAATAAAGTAAGGGCAGGAAACCTTTATGCCTCTGGGGACATGGGCCTACAATTCCCATCAGTTCAACTCAGCAAGGCTGGCAGTGAGGGACTGCCGAAACTGAAGCCTCAAACACTGGGAAGACAAGGGCACCCCACCCTGTCTTAAAAGAGCTGGATGTAGTGAGACAATAGTCTGTGTAAAAAGAGAACACTAAAGGAAATAAAGTGGGCAGAACTGCTATTACATTTAAAAAGACATAGGTTGCAAAGAAGGAGCTAAGAGAATGATCTTGTGAATAGAATAGATGGAGCAAGAGGTTGAAAGGAAGATACAAGAAAGTGGAGAAGAGGCAGAAAAAGCCTACACTAGGTTACTCACCATAGGGGTCTTTCTCCTCCCCTGTAAGAACTGCTTTGAAGCCACAGAGAGAAAGGAGCTGGTTACCTAGCAACTCCTATGTGCATTCTCTTGCCCACTGTTCTTCATGCGAATGAACTGATAATAAGCTCAGAGACAGCCCTGCAAACACAAGAGGAGGAATTGTACTCTGGCATTATAGAAACCACAGTGATATAAAATGGTTTATTGGCATTGTTGTTGTTGTTATTGTGTGCCTTCAAGTTGTTTCTGACTTAGGGCAACAGGAAGAAGAACCTGTCATGAGGTTTTCTGAAGGCCAAGAGTGTGTGACATGCCCAAGATCACCCAGTGGGGTTCCATGGCCAAGCAGGGAATCAAATCTTGGTCTCCTGGGTTATAGTCCAACACTCAGACCAGTATACCACACTGGGGCCTTAATTATACCTAATGGGATCTATGGTGTTGCCTTGAAATTTAATTACTATTGTAATTAATTCTGAGGAGATGTGCTATGAGCTTGAAAGAGATGTGCTATGAGCTTGAAATTGCCCACCTCGCTTGCTGAATTTGTTCTAACCATAATTTGCCATGATGTTTGAATTTGATGCCAATACTTTTTCCAGCTAACTCTTCCTACAATTTGGGAAAAATCTCCCCTTTGGGTTCAATAACTGGAGGCATTAGTGAACTGAAGATAGCAGTTTATTTGGCAAGGCTCCTACATCTGATAACCCTCATCCTAAGGGCAACCAAGAGTGAGTATGGTCCCGAGTAATTAATTTTATTTACACACACACACACATATGGCCCCCTCAGTTAGGGCTGCCTCATTTTTCAAACTGCACTTAGGAACAATCCTGCCTGTTACCAAGCCAGTTCAAGACTGACCAATACACATGAGACAGACCTATAGAAGTTGTACCTGTGCGCCTTCAAGTCATTCCCAATGTATGGCAACTTTAAGGTGAACCTATCATGGGGTTTTATTAGCAAAACTTGTTCAGAGGATATTTGCCTTTGCTTTCCTCTGAAGCTGAGAAAGTGTGAGTTGCCCAAGGACACCCAGTGTGTTTCCATGGCTGAGCAGGGATTTGAACTCTGGTCTCCAGAATCACAGTCCAGTGCTCAAACCACTACACATACTGCCTATAAGCAGCGTATCTCAAATTTTTCAGAGGAAAGTTTCACATGAGATTTACAGGGTCTTGTGAGATTAGAGGCTTCATGACAGCTGGGAAATCTCATTAAACTTCAGGTGGGCTTTATACAGTCTTGTGTCACATATAACTCACACCAGTCACCTGAGCCTGTAGAACTAAGAATACATAGAGTGGACACCAGCTGCATTTGCAACAGATGGACCCTCACCTCTGCAGGTTTGCAGTCTGAAAACCTACTATTCCTACTCTCACTAGATCAAAAAACATGAAATTTGGGCTTGATCTGCCCTGAAGACAAAAACCTATGCAACATAGTTGACCCTCAGACCCTCTTCCAGATTGCCAGATCCTGATAATTTGTGCAAGCTCCCTCTCCCTCATTGGCCCTGCAAATTTCACCCATGTATATATGAAACTTTAGAAGCTACTTTGTACTGGGTGAGATTGTTGGTTACTGAGGCTAAGACTGTCTGAGAGACAGTAGCTGTCCAGGGTTTCAGGCCGGTCTTCTACTACCTGGAATCCATTATACCAGAGAGATGTTGGAGAGTAGATTCTGTGTGAAAAGCATGTGTGTAATCTATCAATAGCAGTGGTCTGAGCAGAGGGGGGATGTCATCTTCCAGTGGTTGAGTGAGTCTCATACCTCAGACCACAAGCCACCAAAGTCTCTGTCAGTGATTGATGATACCTCCCCACAACTCCATACCAGTAAATCAACCTATTAAAACTGCTAGATGATGTTATCCTTTTTATAAACTCTATGGAACCTGAGGGAAGATTAGTGGATTATTGAAAACACTTCTTAAATCTATTAGAGTTCAAACTTATATTCAAGGGACACACAACTTGTAGCCTTGAGGGTCACATATAAGGCATTAAAGAAGATCACATATTTGCAAGGCATTGGGAGGACTCACATATGTGCACATTCAAATGTCTCAGTGACCCTCTGTGTTATGAGTTCATTGTACAATTACTTTTCACTATTCTATAGGATGCTGCTAGTTTCTTCGACTTCCCTTTTTATTTAAGTTAAGAAAACAGAAGAAAATGTGGTGAACAGCATCCCTGGGAACCAACACAAGCTTCTGTGCAGTAACTTACTGTTTTCTACAGTTTTCATCCAGATGGAAGAAAATAAATGCATCATCATAGCTAGACAGTTGCTAACATTTTCTCCTATTGCTTCCATTTTTTTCCATCTTGATCTTTTGCAACCCTTTCCATTTTCTTCCTCCTTCCATGTTGTTTTCTCAGAAGCACACACATACAACCAAACTTCTTTCAGAATACTCCTATTGCATACTGAAGATATTATCTGCCACTGCAACCTTGTCTGCTTTGGTCATCTTATGCTAAAATCTTCCAATGATCTTCCTAGAATCTTCCTAGAATTCCTCTTTGTGGTTCCATAGTAGATGACTCTTAGGCAGTAGTGGCAGAAGTCTCACTGGTCAGAAAAGAAAACTTGTGGGAGTCATTTAGAATAATAATCTAGATTACAATTAGCTGGCAGTTTAATTAGTAGAGATTCCTATTTCTAGGGAAGGAAGTAGCAGTACATCAGGGTACTTCTGAAACTATCTCAGCATATGGTCCCAGTGTAGGAATAATAATAACCCAACATTTAAGGAACGGATTATGTTACTGCAGTTCCTAAACCGCACTTAAGGTGATATAGATATCATTTTGATATCAATGATTTGGCTTTCTTCCACCACCCCTCTCCACGTGTTTGGGAGGCCTCCGGACAAGCACAGAACTAGGCTCGGCCACTAATTGCTTCAATATTCCAACACAATACAGGCAGGCCAGAAATAGCCAGATTGCCGCTTTAGGAGACCTCTCTGCAAACACCCTCATTATGTATGCACGCTGCTTACAAAGAACTCCCTGCCCCGAGCAGGCAACTTGACAAGCTGGATGCTCAAATGTCAAGCACTGTGCATCTGCATACTGGCTACTCCATTGTCAACTCAGACCTAACTCAATCATGTTAAATTTTGACCTTTCCAAAGCTTTGTCTCGTGCCCAAAACTCATTGTTTTCCCAAAGTACGGAATAGCCTGTGGTTACATTTCTCCCTATAAAAACCCCTGATTCCGAGACCATCCTCGGATCGCTCCTGAGTTCCATCTCATCTTGCCACCGCTCTACTTGGCGAGCCTTCCGCTCAGTCATATTGGCTGAGACTGCACAACTTCGGACTTTCGCAGTGATCTATCTGGGCTTCAGGACAGGTGTCGTATCACCCAATTCAACCATCCCTCTGAAAAATCCCTCTGTCCCACTCCAACCTTTATTTTCTATAGTTATCTGAGTACATGTGTTGCATACACTGTTTGTATTTAATAAAGATCTCAGTTATTCTTATAACTTGGTGTGCTCCTTGGCTTGGCCTGACCCCGTAGACGTTGGGTAAAAGATTCCGCTGCGTTGCCCTGCCTCTCGCATTGCTAGCTTGTGCTCTTGGCTGATTTCCCCAAACTTAGTTAATTGAGAGCGCATATAGGTGTCCCTCCCGGGACCTCCAGTAATCAGGGTAACAATTAGTAATCTTCCAAACAGACAGACAGACAGATGTGTATGCACAAAATAGTAGGGCTTGGAAACTTTGTTTTGGCTTATACCTCCTGGAATCCTCTAGCCAATATAGAAACAGCTGGGAGTTGTAGTCAAAACCTAAGTTTTCCAAGCTCAAATAGTAAGTAATAGAAGATAGGTCATTATTAATAGGACTGGGCTGAAAATATGCAGCAGAATTATTTTTCCATTAGTTTTAATTCACTTTCACCAAGGTCAGCTTCAGATCTCCTCTAGCCTTGGAAGTATTTACACTCTCATTGAAGTTAAACTTGTTGGAAGCATGATTTTTTTAAAGCACATTTATTGCAATTGCATCCTCAAAATGTTGTTACTCTGTTTTATTTGAAACTGCAAAGAACAATTTCCACTTTGATACATGTGCAGGCAGTCATGTTTGTGCTTCAAGGTAGCATGACAATTTTTATTTGAACTGGGAGGCATTCCTAACCAGCTGATTATACATTCGTCTATATATGCGTACAAAATCATCAGTTACCATAATGTAAACAAACCAAGTAGCCAGTTATAAATTTTGATTTGCCAAATACCATCACTTTTGTTTTTTGGTAGTTGATGGAAAGTTGTTCATTCTTATAGTATAAACTAAACTGATTCAACAATCTACGCAGGCCTACTTGAGTATAGGAAATCAGGATAGCATCATCTGCATACAATAGGATCGAATATTTCCGATTTCCAGTTTTAACTGGGAAAAATTGGTCACCTTTTAAGAACTCAACTACATCGTTTATAAATAAGTTGAAAAGAAGGGGAGCAAGCAGACGCCCTTGTCTTACTCCTTTAGAGACAGGTATCGAGTCTGACAGGTGTGTACCATCAACTCTGACTTTCAAGGATGTATTTGAATAAAGGGATATTATACATTTTAGAAGATTCTTATCAATACTCATAGTTTGTAATTTAACCCAAAGACGTTCCTGTGAAATAGAGTCGAAAGCAGCCTTCAAATCAATGCATGCTACAAAAATATGCTTTACAGTTCCTGCCAGATATTTATCAATAACATATTTCAACATAAAACAATTATCCAAAGTTGATCTGCCTGAATGGAAGCCAGCCTGTTTGGGGCCAGCAATGCATGCTCTTCTACCCAATCCTCCAATGTATCTAGAAGAGACCTGGCATAAATTTTCCCAGAAACATCCAAGAGACTAATGGGCCTATAATTTCCTGGATCATTTCTAGGACCCTTTTTGTAGATTGGAACTACAATAGCAGATGACCAATTAGGTGGTGTAACTCCTAAATTATTAATTAAAGAAAATAATGAGGCAAAAATTGGAGCCCACCAGTCTGAAAATGCAATATAAAAGTCTGATGGAAGGCCATCTTCACCAGGTGCTTTACCTTTCTTTAGTCTTAGTATTAATGAATTAGCCCTATCTATAGAAATATTTTCCCAGATATGTTCCCATCTAGGTCCAGTATAGTCCGGGGAATAAACTTAAGATGGTCTGGATCATAAATAGCTTTCCAAAATAGCTTTCCCAGTTGTTTTTAGAAATAGTTCCTTCTAAAATTTGAGATGACCTTTTTTCGAGCTTTGCAATTGTATCCCAGAATTTCGATGGATTCTTTTGCAGGAGTGCTAGGCTTAGTTCCTTCCACTGTTCCCTGTAATATATCCTTTTTTTTCTCACTAATTAACCTTTTATATTTTTTACGAAGATCATAGAAATATGAGGGAATTTCAGTGGAGTTAGTGGATCGATATAATTTGATGGCTTTTCCCATTTGCCTTTTTAGATTCCTGCAGTCTTTGTCAAACCAAGCATTATTGCTTTTGGTTTGACAATTTTGAGTGGGATACCTTTTTTATAAAAAGGGGTCTGAGGGAGTTTGTTAATTGTGTATACAGCTGATTTGCAGACTCGACATTGGATGCTTGAATCAGATCTTTCCTTAATTTCAAAAATTCCTCAGAGTAGAGTCTCTGTTGTAAATCTGATTGCAACAGGGGATTCCATTTGATCCTTTTATCAGAGGTTAATTGGGCTTGTTCAGAATTAAGGTGGTGAGCAGTATTTATAACAGTACTATTAAACCACTGCAAGGAAAATCGAAGTGGCTGGTGATCACTACCAGCAACTGGATCAACTGTAAAAGAGAGGAACAAGGGTCGATGCTCATGTGAAATTAACACATAGTCAACTGTACTTGCTCTAGAGTTATTTATAAAAGTAAACTCTCCCTTAGAATTATCAAGATGGGAACCATTTATTAAAGCTAGATTTAGTTTTGTCAGTAAAGTAAAAAAAATGCAGCCAAAATCATTAATCTTCTTATCTTTAGACTTTCGAATTTCCAAACCTTCCCACAACTCAGTTGGGCCTCCTAAAGCCCTAGCAATATCTTGGTTAGATGAACCTATGCGTGAATTAAAGTTGCCGACAATTACCAATGGAACTAAAGGGAATTCATACTCTAACTCGCATAGATATTCTTCTAACTTACACCAGTCATTTGGATCATAATATGGTGAGGTGCAGGGAGGAACATAGATGTTAACAAAAATATAAAAGTGGTGTACATTTTTAATAAAAATGGCCATGGCGCATGGAGCTAATCCTTTAAGAGGAATAACTGAAGCTGAAAGAGAAATGGATATCAATATAGCCAGGACACCACTCAGTCTACCACCTTTAGAAGAAGAATGTGCGGTATTTGAGTAGGTCACATATCCAGGAAGCCAAATATCATGTTTTAGCCAGGTTTCTTGGAACAGCAGGACCTGAAATTGCTTGATATAATATAGAAAGTCACAATCTTCTAGTTTGTTCCTCCAGCCTGCTAGATTCCAGGACAAACAGGAAAGTCCAGATGTCAAATATATTGATTGTCATTGTTGTGTCAAAACCTGGATTTCATTGGTTTCCTCTGAAGTTACCACTGACCCATTTATTTGTGAGTAAGGGTTACAATGTACTTGATGTATATCTACAAATATAGTATCTTTGTTTTTAGTCTTCCTTTCATCTGATTCATGAGACTCCAATTTCCTCATCTCTAACCAATTCGCTGTTGTTTGACGTGCTTGACTAGAGATGGTATTTCTATTGCTGGGAGAGGATTCAAACATTATCAAATCATTCTGTTCCATAGGAGCTGAAGCTAAATCCAATTCTTCCCTACTCATAACAGTTAGCCTTTCTCTTAAGACGCCCAATCTTGTTATGATCGCTTTTTTTTCAGTCAGGGGTAAACATTTATAAGAGTCTATTAACTGCTCTTCTTCACTGACCCCAGAGATATTAAATGGGTCTTGTGGGCAGCCTTTCTCAAAAAAGTTTGTCAATACAGGGTGTTGCTGCATATGGTGGAATTCTTTATTAGGGGAGAGCAAGGGTGGAACTTTTAAACTACAATTTTCAAACTTAAAAGTTGATTTAGAACCATGTTCTTCCCAAACCTTAGCATTATTCACTACTGAATGGGGTAATAAAGGTCTCCTCACTGTATCCAGAAACACTCAGGTAGGTACCACACCCAACCTAGTAACAGAAGCTTTCCTCTTCATAAAGAGGGAAGGTATTCTAAATTTTTGCATTTGAGAAGGGGCGTATAAAAAATTGATAAATGAAAGATCAACTGCCTTAATTGGTAAATGCAGTATAGTACTGATATGCTTCCTAGCACAGCTCATTGTATTCCACCGAGGAATAGATTGTCTATAAGGGAATATACTTAAAGCAACCTGATTAACCTGAAGGGAGAGATTCATATCCTTTAGAAAGCTCTTAGCTCCAGGGAATGAAGGAAGCTGGCTTGTAGGAATGGTATTTGTCACTTTGATACCATCCTGCTTCTTAGTGATCCTTTTTGACAGAAATTTATGACCTTCCTTTTTTATAGTGGAGGTAAGGCAGTCTAGTTTGTCTGAGATATTTCTTAATTCACTATAAATACTTTTTACAGTTACTGCCACTAGATTATATTGTTTTTCTAAAAGCATCCTATCATTAGAAGAAGAAATAATCTCCTGAGAGTCATCATGTCTACTCCCATCTACTAGGTTGCTTTTAGTTATATTGTTTCTGCCTTGTAAATACTGGGCTCTAAGCTTTCCTCTTCTAGAGCATCAAACCTGTTAGAGGTAGGAATTGCAAATTTAAAAACATCTAATGGCTGCCTATCAGGTTTAAAAAACTCATCAATCTTGGGCTGCTTAATTTTAGGGGGAGAAGAGTAAGTAGGACTTCCTTGAACTCTCTTTCTAGAAGTCATGTTAATTGGCTTTCAACTAGAAATTAAAAAAAAAAACTGAATTAAGTAAATAATACTTAATTAACTAAATAATAAAATAACTAAATAATTAAATAGCTAAACAGATATATACATATATAAATGACTATAAAATAGAAACATATGATCGACATATATCTGAGAGTCTAAAAGAAACAAGAAAAATGAAGTCTAAAAAAATACTGTTTTCACAAAGTAGGCAGTGCAGTTCAATTTTACGATCCTGAAGCAAATAGGCTGAGTAGCATATAGAACCCAGGGTGCACCTGTTGAACTCAGGTCTGCATCCAGACTGTTGTAGGCAGCAGCTGTTTGCGCTCTTCTTTCGTCTTCGTTCACAGGCTTTATCAAAGTTTCATCAGAACTCCCCAGAGGTAATTCCTTGTACTCAAAAGCGGGGCTTATCAGCGTTTATTATTATCAATATTCACTGCTAGTTCAGTCTCTTCTCTACCAAACGCTGAAGGACCCTCAAACAAAGGGATAATAAACAGTTCGCAGTTCACAGCTTGCTGGCCCACATCATCAATCAGACCTTCATAGGATGATAGAAGGTTCCATATCCTCCCTTTCTCCTCCTCTTTGTCCAGCCAACAGGTCAAGGATACAACCTTAAGCCTCTGCTCACCACTTTAGCATTTCAGCTGTCAGTTCCAAATTATAGGCAAATAAAGATGATAGAGACTGCCAAAAATGCAAACAGCTATGGAAAACGACTGTTGTATATAAACTTCTTCAACTTGGGTAAATATACCATTAGCAGTCCACAATCCAAACGAAAACGGCAAGACAGCAGTTCTTAAGGAATAGTAGTGAATAGAAGTGCCTTCTCTGATGTAAACAACCCAGCTATAATTTGCCTGGGCTCCACTCTACCAGCACTCAGCTAGCCCTCAGCTGGCCTTCCAAAAGCTTCAAGTAGGTTAATTGTCAAATGATCACAGCTGCCCAAATAAAGTCTTAAAATCTTAGAATCTGAAATAATTAAAACTCTAAATAATAAAACTTTGGAGTTATTAAAACCTCAGAGCTGTACAATTTAATGTTTAAAAAATCCAATGTTAAAAAGGTTAAAAAGATTAAAAAGAGCAATAAAAAACAAAAAAAGCATCAACTTGCTCACTGAAATCTGAGTTAAAAATCACCGTTAAGAATTAAAAACTGCCTCATACAACAAGTTATTCCTGCAGGTCCTGATTAACAAAGGCAATGCTCTGGAAAAGATTCAGAGTTCAGTGGCAGGACATCACTTTTCTTTAGCAGGACTGCCAAAGCCAGACAGGAGCCGAGGGTAAATCAAAAACTGCTTCTCCTCCGAGTCCCCAGCATTTCATCTGACTGCCAAATAAGTTCAGTCAGTTGTGTTGTGTCTACTCCCTCTGTCCCATCCAAAACAATAAACTATGTAAAAAGGCAACAAAAGGATAACAAAGGGATAAACCTTCGGAGGAGTTCTTTACAGCAGCTGCTGCCTCGTCACCATCTTCCCCTCTCAATTCCGTTTTGATTCATCGAAACAAACAAACAAACAAAAGACAGCCCCTTGCTCTGTAATAAAAATGGAAGGTTTTATTTGCATTGAGGCTTCTGGACTGTATAAGTAAAGGTCTCACCTTTGATTCATACTTTTAAACTGGAAGTTAAATTTTCCTATTCTGGTGATTTCGGATATTCATCTGGAAGATTACATCACTACATCATCTGGAAAAGGTGGCATTGCTTCAGAATCCTGATGTTTGCTTTTCCTGACCTGGCTCATGGAATTTGGCTGTCAAAAATAGATGAAGTATGTCAGGAAACCACTGCTGTATCCACTGCTATTTTTTGAACTTGTTCAACAAAGAAATGCTCATAGTAGGTACTGGTGCAGTGGCATACCAAAGAGGAGAGGGAGTGGGGTGCCCTGGGTGGCATGTTTTTGGGAGCAGCACCGGGCCACCCTCCACACACTGGCAGATGTCCAGAGACTAGATGGGCACTGGAGCCTCCCGGAGAGGTCTGCTGGAGAGGTATGCCACCCTGGGAAAGGGGGGTGTCCTTTCCCCCCTCCCCTCCCCATCTGGAGTCAAACCTGTTTCCACCCAAAGCAGCAGTGCTGACACCGGCAGACCTTTGAGTTGGGCAGAAAAGAAAGGAGGGAGAAAAGGAGTAGAGGAGAGTAAAGAGGGGCCCCAAGAAGGTGGGGAGAGGTGCTCACCTTCCCCCATCCCACCTCTGAGACTGGGGATGAGCCCAGCCAAGCTGACCCTAGAGGAGGAAGGGGGAGAGGGGAGAGAGAGAGACAAGAGAGAGACAGAGATTGCTCACTGCCGCAGAAAGCTGGTGTGTCTCTGAGCATGTGCAGAGTGCCCCCTCTGAGTGTGAACACCCAGAACCCAATCACCCAATGCCAACTGAGCAGTTTTTGTTATTTTGGATAGGTCCTCCCTCCCCTGAGAGGGGTGGCAAACTCAAGGACTGCCCCTGGGCAGCAAAAGGTCTAGCTATGCCACTGTACTGGTGGATTTGTTTAGTCAGGTGTCATGACTGAGAGTCTCCTCCAAAATATAAGATGTATCCACACTATAGATTTCTAGCACTTTAAGATTACTTTAAGTACCATGACTCCATGCTATGGTATCCTGGGATTTGTAGTTATACAAAATATTTCTCTTGCTCAATCCCTTGAACAAAACATATAAACACCTTTGCTAAGCTACACATCCCAGAATTTCCACTAGATAAAGTCGTGGTTTTTAAAATGGCATCAAACTAATAAAACTGTGCTTAGCTTTTTTAAAACACACATACACACATACTTTACAGTACTATAATAACTATAGAAATACAATGGAGACGCCAAAGGCCAAATATCCTGAGAATGTTGCCCCTATAAAGTTACTAGGTATCTAGAAACAAATAATTTCACTTTTCTCTCTTGTTGAAATATTTCAGTCACACCTATACTTGGATTGCAAAAAGGGTTGTCAAATCTCAGGGCCCGGTCCTGAGTTCCCAGTTTTTGTGGGCCATCTCCATATGAAATTTGGGTACAAAATGCTCTATTTTGGTGGGCTCAGGTCCAGGCAAGAGGAAAGAGCTCTGTGCAGATCTCCAGCTCAGCTAGTAGAGCAGCAGTTTGCTATAATTTGCAAGGTTTAACTGATTTTTTTTGCTGTAATTTTCAAAAGACTTTCTTGGGCAAGGCTTTATATATTTACTTCCTCTTTCCCTCCTAGTTGTGGTGTCAGGGTTCACCACTCTGTTTTGCATACATCTTCTGGCTAGAAGCAAGTAGGTTAGATTAAATACTCCTTATTGAATCTCCCAAAGTAAGTGAGAAGAGGTAATCCCCTCATTCTGCCCTGATCGGGGACAGCCACTTTAGCAAAGATTTATGTCTCTTAGGCCATTTCCATACTAGACTGCTATTATTTCTCTTTCAATACCCTATGGAATCCTGGGGTTTGCAATTTAGGGAGAGACATTTAGAATTCTCAGCCAGAGAATTCTTTGGCCTCAGTAAACTACAAAACCCAGAATTCCACAGGATGTTGAAAGTGCAATAATAGCACTATTACAGTTGAATGTGGAAATGGCCTAGGTGTTGATAGGAAACCAACCATCAAAACAAAGTGTTCAAGCTCTAGCTTCCCTCACAAAAGGAAAATGAACTTTTAGAACATCTAGCAGATAAGACAAGTTGTCATGGAGTGTTATCTTTTTACTTTCTAATATCTGAAAGAAAGTAAATACCAAAGAAAAGAGGTGAAAGCTTTTTCTGTATCAATATGCCTGCATTAAAAAACAAAAACAAAAAACAACCTTTTCCAACTGAATGCCCCCCAGATGTCTTGGAATATAACTCTCATCATCCCCAAATCCCCCACTTTTGGAAGTCACCATGTTAGGGAAGGTTGGCAGCCTGGCACAGTATTTTCCTTTATGCAAGAACTCACACTATGCACCTCATTATGGTCTCTTTATGGAGGGAGAAGGGAGAGCAATATGCTAATTGGCAAAAGATCCATATTTCAACCTGTGTATATTTTGAAGGAAAGTCAAAATTGTTTATTTATAAGAACTTTGACAGCTATATTTTGTGATAACTGAAGCCGCTGTCAGAGCTGCTGCTGATGAGCAGCAGCTGTTGGTCCTTGTGCCTCTGGCTGGAGATGAGTCCTGCAGCTCAAGAGCTCCCCTGCTGCCATGGACCAAGCAGGTTCAGACGTTCCTCTGCCTGCTCCTTTAGAGCAACAGGGATCTGATTCTGTGCCTGCTCCTTTGGAGCAACAGGGATCCAATTCTGAAGAGGTTGTGGAGCCTGGTTCAATAAGCCCCCAATCAAGGTGGAGACTCAAGAGGGCTGTGCAAAGGGAGGCTTCCTTGGCTAAGTTTAAGAAGCAGTGACTGGACACACCTGTGCCTGGGGCTATACAACTGCCTGCCTGGAAGCTTCCCTTTGCTTGTGGCAAACTTCTTATGAGCCCTCGTCTTGCCTGTACCTTGCTCCCAGGACCTGGTTCCTGATACATTGAATTGATCTCTGGGCTCTTGACCCTTGGGTTTGGAACTCTGACTATGGCTTTACTTGGCGCTCTGGTAAATGAACTCCCTTGTGTAGAATCATAGAATCATAGAAATGTAGAGTTCGAAGAGACCACACAGGCCATCCAGTCCAACCCCCTGCCATTTAGGAACACCCTCAAAGCATTCCCGACAGATGGCCATCAAGCCTCTGCTTAAAAACCTCCAAGGGCAGCATATTCCAATGCCGGACAGCCCTGACTGTCAGGAAGTTCTTCCTGAGGTTCAGGTGGAATCTCCTTTCCTGCAGCTTAAATCCATTGCTCCTTGTCCTGTTCTCTGGAGCAGCAGAAAACAAGCCCTCTCCTTCCTCTACATGGCAACCCTTCAAATATTTAAACATGGCTATCATGTCCCCTCTTAACCTTCTCTTCTGCAGACTAAACATACCCAGCTCTCTAAGTCTATCCTCACAGGGCATGGCTTCCAGGCCTCTCACCATTTTGGTCGCCCTCCTCTGGACTTGCTCCAGCTTGTCAATATCCTTCTTGAATTGGGGTGTAAAGTGCTTGCTTGTCTCCTCCCGGCTGGACTTTGCTGGCTCTCCCACTCTCTTCTCTGGGCTGGCTCGCTGCCCAGGTCTCTGATCTTGACATATCTGGATGTAATTCAAATGTGTCATTTCATATACAATATTTTGAGGAGCTACAGGGATCCCCTCACATGAGCTTTATATACCATCAAACTGATTGACAATTGGGAGACCAGTTTTTCTCTAGGGCCCTCTCCTACTACAAAACTATAGCATTATGGTTCCATTTTAATTGCTATGGCAACATCCTATGGAACTGTGGATTTGCAATTTAGGGAGAGGTACTTAGCACTTTCAGCCAGAGACCTCTAGTGCCTCACCAAACTGCAAATCCTAGAATCCCATATGATATAGCCATGGCCATTAAAGTAGAATCATAAAGCTATAATTATGTAGTATGAAAGGACCCTACTGTGATAAATCTATGAAAGCAATCTCATTGGCCACCTTAAGCAGTTGGTTAGTTCTCTTAGCACTTAGGAGACTGATGCAGACAACTGATAATGACCATAAGAAGGAAAAAAAAATACATTAAGAACATGCAAAATAGGAGAGCAGTCTATGAGGGGCTAGACACATTGTGATGTGTATTTCATAGCTCACTTTCTGACAGGGAGTGGGAGGAAACAACAGCACAACTCACCCTCAACAACTCTTTTTTTATTTGATTATCAAAGGGGGAAAAAAGAACAAAAGAAGAAAAACATAACATGATAAACAAACAAGTGGAAAAAAAGAAAATTTGTAATAGAAAAATGCTTACACTGTTATTTTTCTTCTAATCTACTAACATAACATACTTATTCTACATATTATAAATGATATTGCGTGTGTTTTTGTATTTTACATGTATCTAAATCTTGTTCACATTATACCTATTATTATTTATTCTCATAATTAATATTTAGAGAAATATATTATTTTCTTATTTCTATCCTTTTTGACTAAGTTTAATCTCTTATTATTCCTAAATATATTCCTATTACTAAATATATCATTGCTAACCCTATATGTGAACTCATCCCCTGAGCCAATCATATTTCAGATTATTCCATCTTCCAAAATCATAGTTCTTCCTGTGGAGGTATGACACATTCCTGTTTTATTAAAACCTTTTCCACAAATATCTTCCATATTATTTCAAAATCATTCCCTTTCATTATTCCTTCTTTTCAACCTTAATTCAACATGTTAACTTATCATTAATCGCAATTTTCCACACTTCTTTATACCAATCCTCTATTTGAAATTCTCCTTGAGTTTTCCATTTTCTTGATATAATTAACCTTGCTGCAGTTAATAAATTTGTAATCAAATCCTTCATTGCCTGGGTACAATTAACCTTATCAAACAGATAATAATGCACCCTCAACAACTCTAAAGGTATCTTCTAGGATCATTGTTTACCCAGAGGAAACTACTTTTTTCACCTGACTGAAAACAATAAACAAACGTATAAAACATGGGAGACCAGAAACAACATTCAGAAGCATTCCCTTCTTGAGATGCTTCTGGAAATTTTGAAGTCACTTGACTGGAGAGGGAAGGGAGACATGGCCTGTTGAATTTATTTTCATTTATATGCCACCTTTAATCCTGGTTTGGGAGAAAAGATGAGGTATAAATAAAGTTAGCAATGATAACTTTCTCATTCCTATTTTTATAAAGATGAAAATATGGGTAAGCAGTACTAATGTAATTACAGGATTTGTGCAAATATAGTATTAACTTCACAGCTACGCACGTAGACCAAATGTCTGAACCTGCAGTTCCTCTCGTACTGAGCAGGATTACTATCACAACAGCATCTTCTTATGCTTAGACATAATCCCACAGATGGTAGCTTCATGCCATTGACTCCTCAGCCAAAGCACATGTTCCAAATGTCTGAACCACACTGTTAACAAGTATCAGAGTGGCATTTTACCACACTTACAACACTTGGTTCTTCAATGGAGTATTGTCAATTAGCAGAGACAGTAATTTGGGGTCAATAATGCATCTGAGAGAACATTTGGATCCATGCTATATTGAAATTGTACTTGGCAGTTGCATTTCTTACCTAAAGAAATTTAATATGAAATACTTAGAATCTGACACATGAAAGTTAAATATTGCATTAACAAGTGTATTGGTGATTAGGTTAAGAAAATGTGTTCGGTGCACCTGTTTCATGGAAGTGTTTCTTCAACAAAAGTGTTGTGTATCAGATTCTGCTTTCTTAACCACTTCCCCAACCTTGATGTTTTCAGCAAATCTACAAACCCTGCAGCTGTCTTCTGGTGGTTTCCCGAACCATATATTTACCAACAACATTTGAGTAAAATCAAGATAAATACTAGCCTCCTCCGGTCTTCAAAAACAGCCTTTCATGATACAGAAGACTAGCAGTATTAATGTGTAGCATATCATTGACCAAAATGGTGAATAAAATGACCCAGAGCATAAGCTTTTGTAGAGGGGTTACACTTTACCAAGACCTAGAGAAAAGCTGAAGGGACTGACTCAGGCTGCAACCAAATATTTTACTTGTATTCTTTGAACAGCAAGCCCTCCATTTCAGATCAAGGGCCTTTCTGCACTACACTGTCATAATGCTATTATTCCAGTTTCAACTTCCTATGGAATCCTGGGGTTTGCAGTTTAGGGAGGGGCCTTTAGAATTCTCAGCCAGAGAGCTCTTTGGCCTCAGTAAACTACAAACCCCAGAATTCCAAAGGATACTGAAAGTGGAATAATAGCACTATAACAGTGTAGTGCAGAAAGGTCCCAAGAGTAATAAAAAGTAAAAGATAGCAGACTGCTTATCCTCATCTTATAATCTTGTAGAGGTTTCTTTTCTTTGGCTGTAGAAAATCTAGATTACACAACAAAATCAAGATTCTCATCTAAAATGAAAAATACAGTCTATGGTCCTACCTCGCCGGGGACATGGGTTATTTCTGCAAGAGACTGTTATAGCGCTATGATTCCACTTTCAACATCCTATGGAATCCTGGCGTTTGCTGAAGGAGGGGTATTTAGAATTCTCAGCCAGAGAGCTCTTTGGCCTCAGTAAACTACAAACCCCAGAATTCCATAAGATGTTGAAAGTGGAATAATAGCATTATAACAGTGCAGTGCAGAAAGGCCCCATGTGACTGCCTTTGCAGCAGGCTTGCAGGTCAGGGGCATTCCTTGTGCAACAATTATAAAAGGATATACATGTATATAACAGGGTTCTGGCCACTGAGCTGATGTACAAGGACTTCGTCTATTTATGTCAAGTGTTCATTAGTAATGGTGTCCTCTGGTTTATGATACATTTCTGTAGTGTCTCCTTTTGTTAAGCAAGTGTCAATTATTACGTAAAACAATAACTTCAATCATTATGCAAAACAGTTCAGATGATTCATTCTAGAATGTGGGTCAAACCTGTATTTACCCAATGGGTGCACTGATATCTAGAATATGCCAGTTTTGAACCTCAGAGAAAATTCCACGATCACATTATCTATGCAAATTCTTTAGCTAATGGATGGGGGCGGGGGTAAAAGAGGACAAACTTCTCTGCTTTTACAATTATTACTTCTTCGTGTTTAATCTAAAAAGTGAGAACAGACCAGGTTAGTATCACTTGGTATAAAACCAATGCAAACTGAAAGTCTCTGGTTTTTGTTCTTTTTTCTTGTAAAGTAAATGCAGAGTAATTCATTCAGATGCTTCAGCAAAAGGTAATGTCTCTGTTTTTACCAACGCTCAGATTGGAAGGCAATTTTTCTAAGTGCTGTTCTGTTCTTAGAGTAATTTTTCCCCAACAAGAGATTGTCTTCAAGTGTGTGTGGCTCCCCCCCCGACCTAGTTAGTGCTATTGTTATCAAACTAACTACACAGGAAAGGTAACTGTGGGGATGTCCTGGGTATCCCTGCTGTCATTCGTGTCATAGACACGACTGTCTCCTCACTCCTCTCTCATTTTGGAAAAGTGGAGTTAATATAGAAATGCTTTTCTCCAGAGGTAATGGTCTTTTATGTTCATTCAACAGGATACTTTAGACTGTAGCTAGAAGATTGAACATAAACTCTCTCTGGGGTATCCAAGACCTACCTATTGATCTGCAGAGATTGCAGAAGCACCCTAACTGATCATTTCAAATAGGACTGTGCATGGGTCTCCTTTTGTCTGGAGTCAGATTACATGGGCCTAATGCAGCCTCTATCAATCTGGACCTAGTCTGTACTAAATTTGAACTGATATTCAGGAATCTGGATAAATGGTCCTTCTCTATCAACTTGCATTAGGAGAACAAAAATGGCTATAACCTTTTTTAAAAATTATTTTTTACACATCCAGATAAAATTTGGGAACAGAATAGACTGTAAAAGGGGATTCACACAGCCCAAGTAATTCTAGGGACTTTTGTGTTCTGTTGTTGTGTGCCTTCAAGTCATTTCTGACTTATGTGACCCTAAGGTGAATCACTCATGGGGGTTTGTTGGCAGGATTTGTTCAGAGGGGTTTTGCTGAGAGATTCCAATGGGTTTCTATGGTTGAATGAGGATTTGAACTTTGGTCTCCAGAGTTGTAGTCCAATGCTCAAACCACCATACCATATTGAGGTTTTTGGCAAGCACCCACAAAGTGTTCTCCAGACACCAATTTGGCTTGTGTGTGCAGACTCCCCCCTCCAGCTGCTACAGATGTGCATTTTTTCCTTAACAGGCAAAAGGTATCCTGTGAATGGTGATGATGGCAAGGGCATCTCCTGTATGATAAACTGTCAGTATTTCAGTATTCCTCTGATGCAGACATACATAATAGCTCTCATATATAACCTGTATTAATTGTATAGACCGTGCATTTAAAGCTGTCACCAAGTTATTGGGGTGAGAGGAGGAAAAAAAGAGGCAATATGTAATATTTTGTTCGCGAGCACTTGAAAAAGCTGTCTGTTGCTCATTCTTGACAATTCATTTCAATCTGCCTTTGTTCTAGCATTGCCATATTAGAGCATCAGTCAGCTAAATCTATTTAATTAAGATATATGATCATGATAACAACAGCATATTTGAAGAGGGCAATTTTTTGCTTCTATCAGTAAATCAGCACAAGGAAGTGAGGGGGTGGTAGTGAAACATATGTTATTTATTATGAGCAAAGCAGTTGATGAAATACTCTTGACAATGTCTCTGTTCCTCCTTAAGTCATTTGGTAATCTGGACTTATGCTGGAATTTTCCCTCTCATGGCTCCATCTTTCCTCATCACATCTCTGTTCCTGTCCTATGCAACTTGCTGCTGGTTCTTGGGAGTTAAGGATTTTCTGCCTCTGTCCTGAGGAGGAATACATGATGCTACATCTTAAGGTGTTAGAGCAGACTGGTTTTGTAAGGACTTGGTTTGTGGGTGTATGTGCCTTTGAACTAGCTATCAACTAATGGAGACTCCATGAATTTTGTAGTGTTTTCTTACTCAGAGGTGGTTTTTGTCAGTTCCTTTATCTGAAATGTAGCCTACAGCACCTGGTATTCTTTGGCAGTCTTCCACCCGAGTACTAACTAACAATGACTCATTAAACAGGCAAATCAACAACAATGGCTAATTGAAGATTAAACTAGGTTATTAAACAAAATGAAAGAAAACTAAAGGACCCAGTGAGACAAACTCAAATGAAAAGCAACAACTACTTCTAGCCATAAAGTCCACTTGGGCCTTCGTTGACATAGATTGAGCAGTGTCAAATTAGGAGATCTGGACCAAGCCAGGGACATGACACTCATGTCTGCTTTAACTTCTCCCTTCCCAGAGAAGCAACACCCTTCTGTATTTTTGTCCTCCACTGGCTTCCTTTCCCAGTTTATCTCCCTCTACTGCTTTCCCTAAATCTGCAGCCTTGCAGATATAGGGCAAAACATGGATTATTTTATGCAAATAACTGTGTCACTGGTGGTAGCATGTACACCTAAATCCAGAGCAAAGAGACACTCTATTGAGACTGCTCTTCATAAAAATATAACAAAACCTTTATTTAAAACACTGACAAGGAAAAGGTAATTGGTAAATTAAAAATAAGCAAACAAAACAACACTTATATATTGAAACCAGCAAACACTCTCTTTCTCACACACACTGTCAGATGGATCTCTCTCTCTCTCTCTCTCTTTCAACTCGAAACTCTCTGTCTCCAAAACTCTCTTTCAGTTAAATTTCAGTTACTCACTCCCCCCATCTAGCCCCTCCCTTTGGCTAGCCTGGGTTCAATATTCAACAGCCAATCACTTAAATTCTCTTGGTTGCTAGGGTGGCTCTTTTGCTATGTCCCCCCCCCGGGGTTGCCACAAGCAATACTACCAAGCTACATATCTGCTTCTTTGGGGAATGCAACCTCATTCAGGACAGGCTGCTTATGCAATTCTGGATCTGAGAAACACCAGTCCACAGACCCTCTGTCTTACTAGGATTGAACTTAGTTTATTGACTCTCACCCTTCCCAATGCAGCATCCAGACACTGGTACAGTACCTCTACAGCCTTAGCTGGCTTTGATGACAAGGAGAAATAGAGCTGAATGTCATCAGCATACTGATGGCAGCAACTCCCAATGACCTCATCCATTGGCTTTATACAGATACTGAAGAGCATGGGGGATAAAAAGAACCCTGTGGCATCCCATAGTTTAATGGGTACAGCGCTGAACAGGTATGCCCCAATGTTATTCTCTTGAATCAGTCATATACATGGGAATAGAACCACTGTAAGACTTACTCAAGTCCTATGAAGTCAAGCCATTAAGATACCAAGATCAATGATAACAAAAGCCACTGAGAGATCAAGTAAGACCAACAGGGTACTAGTCCCCTATCTTTCCTCTGGAGTAGGCCATCAGTCAGTGCAATAAAGCCAGGCTGAATTTGGCTGCATCAGTTGCACAACCATAATTCTACACTGAAAGCATAGTGCCTCTCTCTTAATCTCATGTATTTAATCTTGGATCACAATTTGAAATGAGACTGGTTAACTCTTCCCTTTTCCATATCTTAATCACACCCCCATTTTATGTTTTCAGTATGGGAGAAAGGGGTATGAATAGAAGTAAACGCCAAGAAATGGGTAAAATGAGTACCCAGCTTGTTGGGGGCATGTATAGAAAAATGTTTCGAAATACATGCTAAATTGTTCACCGCCTCGATCTATATGGAGAGGCGGGATACAAATAAATAAATAAATAAAAAAAAAAATAAAAATAAAAAAAATGTACTTGGACAAGGTCAGGTCCTGACTTACTTAGGACCCTTATCTGTGGTGCATGGAAAATGGAAGGCATTCATGTTGTTTTCAAACCTTGTAGTGGCTTGGACCAGCGTTTGCACAACTGTGTGGCATCTTATAAACATTCTCCTTTATTGGTCTCCAGGGTGGGAGGTTTACAGCAAATCTAATGGGACCAGTTCTTACCTGTTCCCACCTGTTAGAAACATACTGCTGCCTGCCATAAACTTATTGGCATATTAGTTTTTCCCAACCCACCCTTCTTGGGTATTCGGTCTGATCCATTGCAGCTGACTTTGATGAGTTGTCAATTACTGAGCAAGAACTTTATCATGAGCAGAAGTCAGATTTATTTTCTTGCTCCTAGGGTTTTCACCTTGTTGTTGTGTGTATTCAAGTCCTTTCTGACCTATGGCAGTCCTAAGGTGAACCTATCATGGAATTTTCTTGACAAAATTAATTCAGAGGACATTTGCCTTTTGCCTTTGCCTTCCTGTCAGCCTGAGGGAATGTGGCCTGCCCCAAGGCCATCCAGTGGGTTTCCATGGACAACTGTGGATTCAAACCCTCATCTATGTCATAGCAATGAGTTCACTGCCTGTTTCTTTATCATATACGACATTTTGTACATTGGGACAGAACTATTTTCATGGGTAAGCTGACAGGTTTACTTGTTTCTCCAACAGGAGGATCTCCATAGGAGAAGTTAGGGGAAGGTCTCTAGGCACCTCCTTGGGGAACTATCAACTTCACTCCCTGGGGGTGGGATGAAACCATGCATTGGTCTGTATCATACTGGATCCCCTTATCTAGCAGCTTGGCTGCAAAGAGCATCAGCCAGCAGACAAAGCATTCAGTGCACTCAGATCAAGCACTCAGATCCTTGTCTTAGACTGATTTAAGCTATACCCAATATGGTCAGGGCATTTTTCATCCCATCACAAATAGTACTTCTCATTTGTTTGCCTTTGCTTCCTGTGATTCTTGTGTCTATAGTCAGAGACCTGCAATACTGATTCCACTTAATTGTATTCCGAGCTTTCTTTCACTCATCAGTTACATACAAATCCATGACATTTTGTTCAGGTTTATTTTTCTGACAAAAGCTTTTCATCTAATACTTACACAAAAATACATTGCACTGCATAAATAAAGGGTTCTACAGATCAGATTTATGTACAGAATATGTTACTCAAGGTAAGTACCTTGCACAATTAAAACTTGTAAGGAATGATTCTGTTACAAGGTGAGAGAGAGGAAGAGAGTAAGAGTGAAAAAGAAACAATAATTGCATTTCAAAATTTTTTGAAAGTCCGTGACTACTACCTGTTTTACAAAAACACAAGCCAGAAAAGGTTGAAAGGGACACAATGACCGGTTTAAAGAGGAAGGGAACAAAACTGCATTACCTTTCATAAAGAAGCTCCATAGCAACATTTGTGGAAAAGGTTCATCAGGGGAAAGAAACAGTCATAATACACATACTGCCAAAATTAATCATCAAGCCCTTTCATCATCCTATTGATTATCCATGCATCTGAGATGTGAAAAATGGGAGAAACATTGAAAGTAAGAAATACAGAACATATAATTTTTCAAAAATAGAAACCCATTACATTGTGCAGATTTCTCATACAAAAAAACAATCCCTGTAAAATCTGAGGGCCAGTGCACTTCAGGGGCCTATTCATACTGTAATATTATAGCACTGTTATTCTACTTTTACTGCCATGGTTCCATCCTATAGAATGCTGGTGTTTATAATTTGATGAGGCATTGAAATGCTCTGGCTGAAAAGTCTAAATGCCTCTCCCTAAACTTCAAATTCCATAATTCCATAGAATAGAACCATGGATAATAGTGCATTCTGTAGTATGAAAGGCCCTCACATATCATGAAAAGAAATCTATGAAACTGGCAAAGAAGAGATCTAATATATAAAATTCAAAGTTTGTTTGTCTGTGTCAGGGTTGGTGAAGACCTCACATAATTGGCTGTGTCATGCAACGACCTCATATGATTGGCTACCTAAGAAGATTCTATGGAATCCTGAGGTTTGCAGTTTAGGGAGGGGTCTGCTAGCAGACCCAGTCCTGGGGAAGCGTAATATTTAATATCAAGAAGTTATTAAGCCAGAGGTTCACCGGACAGGAATGTAGACATCCGGGTCTATAAACCGAAGCATTTTTAGTGAGGTCAAACCAACATGCCCCCAGTCACATCTCTAAGAGGGAAACATCAAAAGGTACATATACACACCAAATGGGCCATCAACAGCAATGACACCTTAATGTGACCTACGTCTCCTCTGGATGAGGTTAGAAATGCGAAACGAGGTCTATCCACATGTTTCGGACATTTGTCCTTTTCAGGAAAGAGTCTGCCCCCCTGAGGCATACTTTGCACTATAATCGAGTCCCCTTTTGGGGCTGTCTTTGAAGAACTCCCACACTAGACTAGCATTCTGCTAGTCGAGAGCTCCCCTCAGCTTTCTTCCTACGCTGAGTCATTTTTGCCTTGCTGCTTCCTGAGCCGCAATCTATAGGCTCAGGTGCAGTATAAACCACTATTTTCTTCCGCTTTCCCCTATTTTCATATCTTTCCAGCTCATTAGTCCTTGTGCGCTTGTGTGAGTGACTGCTTCGCTCTGTGTATGTGGATATTTTGCCAATTCTGCTAAATAAACTACTGACAATTGGATATATGATCTGGCTCTTGTGTGCTCTGACTCTGTAGACATAGGGTTAAAGATCTTGCTATGTTGCTCTGCCCTCCACTTTGTTAAGCAGTGCTCTGCTAATTTCCCCAATCTGCATTTTTGGAGCAAATCCAGGTGTCCCCCAGGTACTCCCAGAAGTCAGGGTAACAGGCTTATAGAATTCGCAGCCAAAGAGGTCTTGGGCCTCAGTCAACTGTGTCTGTCTTGAATAGGCCAGCTGCTAGGGAGATGAGGCCTAGCAGCAAGGAGGAGGACAGTGTATTCCCTCAGAAACCCAACCTCTCTATGTTAACAACTCTGAATACAGATTGGATTGGGGAATATGGGGAAAAGTTGCAGGTACTGGACAAGACAGTTTGTGGAATTAGAGACACAGGATCTCAAATCTTAACAAGTATTACCTATGAGAAAATAAAATCTTGGGCAACGCCAGGTATATATGCTAGTAAATTATAAAAATGAAAAATAAAGAGCCTAATAGAATCTTTTTAAAAAATCTCAACAAGAGATTTGGGAAGAGATGAAGGTCTCTTTAGGCCAAATGGTAGGCTTTCAAGAGTGTGAATTGTCTCCTGTTGGTATGTGCAGCCCAGATGAAAAGGGCAGCAGCCATAAATTGCAAAGGTGTTGAGACACAAGCCAGACAGAAGGACCAGCCAAATTGGCCTTGTACAGAAGTGTTGTGTATCTTCTTGTGGAGCAACTCAATTCCAGCTACATAGCAGCCAACTGCACCCAGTGTGCACAGACCTGGAGAAAAAATAGCATAACATTATGGTCAAGTCATAGAACTGAACTCTTGACTTCTATGATTAAGATATCCATGTTTCCATGGAGATCAGCTGGATGATGTTTGCTAAGACTGCTCACCTGCTAGGACGTGGAGGACTCCTGTAGTGATGGTAGGGTAGAGACTACAACAGGCACAAATGCACACCCCAGTAACAACCCCAAAAGACATGAGTCCCAGGCTGACAAAGGGCAGAAGGAACTGCAAGCGCCATAGATCTAATAGAAAAATGCACATGAACAAAATTAGGTCATCCCAGCTTCTCATCTCATTGTCCAAAGTGAACTGCCTATGGAACAATACAGGAAGGCCCAATTCAATTTTTGGTTTTTATTTGTGTCAGAGCTTAAAAAAAAACAAACCCCAAAACAATCCCCCCTACATTTTGGTTTATGTCAAGAACTTTATAAGCATACTGCTATACAAAATAACACTGATTTTTGCAGTTTAACAGTTAAATACAAAACTATACTGTAGGTCAGAAATGGGCAATGCCAGAGAGAGCAGCGGGAAAATTTTGTCAAGAGGGCCACACTGCTGTACCCAACATGACCAGAAATGATGTCTTGTTACTTTTGACTTCAACTTTGATTGTGTTTTGGGCCCTTTTTGGCTTTTAGGGATGCTTTAAGGGGCAGATTTTGAGGCTTCAGGGTAGGTTTTGGGGTCATGGGCTTTGGGGTCTTTGGGGCCTTGTTTTGGGGGCCCGAAGGGCCACGTGCAACCCATAGTCTGCACTTTGCCTGCTCCTGCTGTAGATACTCATAGAAAGGACAAGCAAACCATCCAGATACAGAAGCTGACTTGAAAAACTTTGGCAAATTAGCCATCCATCCACTTTTAGGAGAAGCAAAGACTATTTTTGTACCCTTGTAAAAATGGCTTGTTTCCACTTCTAACAGCAAAAACATACATTTCTGTTCTAAAATAAGTCCCAGTATGTTCAGGTGAACTTATTCTCATGTAAGTGGGTATAGCATGACAACCATAGTTATTTTAGATTCACTGAAATTCAATGAAAATACTTACAAGTCCGTCTCAGATCACTGCCACTATTAGGATTCCCAGGGTATTTATATTTTTCCATGAACTGATCCGAAAGAGAAAAACTGACACACATTGTGACCGTCTCACCTTTCAGGATAGAAGAGCAAAATAGTCTTTATTAGGACCTCATATGCTTTACTATTATTTGTCACATAGAGCCACATGTACACAGTTTAACCAGGATTTATGTGTGGTCCTTCATCCCCATCTGCACAGAAGGGAGCCTTTATAGCCCCCTGAGAATGAAACATGTTTTTATATGCTTATAAGAAGCCCCCACCTTTTGACAGTGATGTAGACTCAAGTTGATTGACTTGGACTCAAGTCAGACTTAAATCATTTCAGTAACTTGACTCAGACTTGACTCAGCAAAAATTACACACTGACTCAACTCAACTTGAGACTTGCATATTTTTAGTGACTGACTTGCTGCACTAAGTTCAGTAACATAATGCATTCATCCAGAAACCTTACAACTTACTGGTCACATGATGATCTGTCTCAAGCCCAAAGTGTGGACACATTTCTCAGAGGGAACAGCAAATGGAGTTGAGGTCTGTTCAGCAGCCTGTCCCTGCTACTTAGAGGAGAAGCTTTCTAAAACTTTTCCTAAGAGCAGAAGAAAAGATCATGCCCAGAGTGCAGGGTGCATATCTCAGAGGGGAACAGAAAATGTGTTAGGCAATGGGCTTGAAGAGGAAGGATCCTTCCTTCTAAAGCTCCTGAAGTTTCAGTAACAGGGTGTAAGAAGGACCTATTCCCCACTTCTGAAAAGGCCTCCAGATTTGCAAATGGGAAGTAAGAAGGATCTGATCTCCCCTTCCAAAGCTGCAGATGCAAAATCACAAAAGTAGAGGGCTGACTCTACTTAAATTGTTAAAGCTGACTTTATCTGACTCTGTCCAGAAATTCTGAAATACAGATTGGGGTATAAAGTTGGCTCCCAGACTTGAGACTTGAAGGTAGAGACTTGAGACTTGACTTGAGACTTGGAGTAAAAGACTTAAATACATCACTGTCTTTTAATGCTCTGTTATCTGATAACTTGCTCTTTTGACACCTTCAAATTAAAGACAAGTTGTTAATAAGGCTTCTTTCATCGGTTTTTCTTGCCTATGGAGGTTCACTTGGAACTATTCACATATGTGTGCTGCTTGTAAAGCAAGCTGAGGGGGAAAAAGGCACTGAGCTGATTGAGAGACTTTGCAAGCAGCACACACCTGGTTGGTCCCAAGTGAGCCTCTGTAAGTCCTTCATGCTCCCTATAGTGCAGTACATGGGTTATGCTTTTCAACTTATTCTGTTTTCTGGCAGTGCTCGGGTTCTTAACCTTTCAGATAAGTGGGAGAAGCTGGTGTACCCTTTAAGCTGCTGCAGAGCTATTGATTTTGAACATTTCTATCATATATTTCAATCCCAAAAATGTTTCTGGAGTGATTTGCTTTCACATCTATTTAAAATTAATGTCTTTTCTTGCTTGAGGAATAACTTAAATATATATAAGTTCAAGCTGAATTTGGGTTGTTAATTTTACCAAAAACACTTTTAGCAATAAAGGAACATTGGGGGCCTCTTGGGTCACAAAACAGCCTTGGGGGTATTTGAGGCTCATGGTCTGCACTCTGCATGTGTATTTGCCTACAAATCAGTGGTGTAGTTTGGCGCAAGCAGGGTAAAGGTGGAGGCAGAGGGGCAGGGTTGGGGGGACAGTGCACATGGGTGGGGTGATGGCACGTGGGGGAGGGGTGATGGTGCACATGGGGCAGGCAAGGAGTGGTGGTGCCCCCCCAAAAATGCTACCCAGGGCACACAGACTCCCCTCGCCCCTCTGTCTCTATGCCACTGCTACAAATTACCTGTCCACTTATGAGAATCTCATTAACTTCATATGGTTTTCTTAGTCAAGGAACATTTAGAGGTGGTTGCCATTTTCTTCGGATATATAATCAATCAATCAACCAATCAAGAAATATAACCAAAACATCTGGTATTCCTTGATTGTCCCCAATCCAAGTGCTAACCCAGCCTAACCCTGGCTTAATTTCCAAGATCAGATGGGATTTTGTGCCTTTGGGTACTTGGGCCTAACCAGCACTTTATCCATCCCTGATTTAAAAACATAGATGCTCCTTTCTTGCCCTGTTATGACTGTGGGTGGGGAATCACTCATCTGCCTGTTTTATTCATCAGTGTTTTGCCTTCAGCTGACTTCCTAGAGTTCAAGTAGATATGATGCTATAGATTCAAACATGAATATCCCAGCTTCTTGGTGTTTAAAAAAAGAGTATTGGATTCCCTACCAGAGCTGAGAAAAAAGAGAGAGGCATAATATAAATCCTGATATTTTCTTTCCATTGCAATATGTGAAGGAGGATTGAGGTGAAAATGACATTAAAATTAAAATGTTCCCAATCCCCTCTCCCCAGTTGCTCTTGGGTTTAAAAAAATGGGTGATAGATCACAGAAAGTTCAGAAATATCCTAACAGTGTACAGCATGATGAAAAATACATTTAAATAACCTCTTTGGAGTAGGCTTACCTGTTGAGTTGCACCAGTAAGAATTTTCAGGAATAGTGATGCATCTTTGCCACAGTCCAATGGTGCCATTCAATTGATAGAGAGCTTCTGTATAAGAGTTTTCATTTGTATTTTCACCAAAGAATTCACCACAAGTGGCCTTACTGATATTTTCAGGAGGTGATGGGTTGCGGTACTCAAACCAGACATCCGTGCCAACTGAGGCTGCCAAAGAGATGATAGAAATAAGGCTGAGCACGCAGGCGATTACCAGAGCAGTAGCAAAATGGTTTTCCATTATGATGCATCAACTACTTTTAAAATATAGCAATAAAATAATCCAGAAGCAATAGCTGAGAGCTGAGGTTTAGTTAATGTTGTCCCAACACTCAGACCTATTCAGCTGCCCCTCAGTTAGCCAATTTCAACCAAACACGTAAGCCAACTGTTCCTTTCATTGTTTCCTTGCAGTATCTTTGTAATCCAACATTCAGGTAAGTAGAGTGAACATCTCTTCCTAGAAAACCATGGAAACTAAATTATACTGATTGAGCAAGGTTAAAAAAAAAGGAAGAAAAAATAATCAACAAGAAAACATTATTGCACTTCCATTCTGTCTAGTTAAAACATGCACTTCAAGAAGTTCCCAGTGCCAGCTCTCATTTCTAAAAAATTAGGCTGCGCCTCTTGGATCTGTTGCAAGTAAATAGAGGCAGGGTTCAGAAGATCTGGAATATGCAAGCAGAAAAACCAGCCAGGGCATGTAGTCATCCTGGGATAATATCTTGGCGGCTCCACTAGTGAAGATGCTCACTCTGTGACACAGAATAATGCAAGCAGGCTGATTTATAACAATCAGCTTCTCCTGGGGTTATTAATTAATAATCTAAAAACTATGTTTTCAAAACAATAAACAAAAAAGCTCTCATTCTGAGATTATGAATAGTGCTTCCCAGAGAGTGTTGTTTTTGATACCTACTCCTCGTTCTTTCTTTCTTTCTTTCTTTCTTTCTTTCTTTCTTTCTTTCTTTCTTTCTTTTCTTTGCCTACTAAGTTTACGCAAGCTTTCAGTAGCTTGGAACTGTTCTTACTGTCTTCATTCATTATAGGTATTTAATTCTGCTGTTCTTTCACATGTAGGTTTGTTGTTACTTTGCTCTTAGAGATTTGTTGTCTACTTTGAAATTATGCTTTAAAAATGTGATGTTAGCCACTGTAAGGGTTATGTAATCAGCCCTCCACATTTGCTGATTTCACTTTTGTGGATTTGACTATTCACAGATTATTTACTGCTACCTCTACTGCTGCCCTATGCCATTTTTAATAGGGACTGCAAGCCTCATGAGACTGAGAAACTGAGAACAAGGCTAGTAAGTCCCTATTAAAAATTAAAAATGGTGTGGAGCAGTAGTGGAGGTGGCAGTAAGTCCCATCAGCCACACACTTCTGCCTTGTGAAGGAACCCTGATGTCTCAGAGGCATCCATGGTGGATTGAATATGGTGATCATATTTTTTGTATGTTAAATATGGCTGGAGAGGGCCTGGAGTTATTCACGGTTTTTCCACTTTCATGGGGGCCCTGTGCCCCTAATCCTAGCGAATGTGGAGGGATGACTGTATTGTCAAAAGTTGGAGTAGAAATTTTTAAAATACCATTTGAAACATTTATTACATGTTATGCTGTTGATACGTCCCTTCAACTCAACTCTGACTTATGGTTTTCCATGGCCTTCCTCTGAGGCTGAGAGAATATGACTTAGCCATGGTCATTCAGTGGGGTTTCTGTGGCTAAGTGGGGATTCAAACCCTGATTTCCTGGAATCTTAGTCCAAAACTCAAACCACTACATCTCACTGACTCATTTTGATTGCACATGAAATGTTACAGTAGATATCAATAAAATAATAAAAACAAGAGTATGTGTGAAATACCACACTGAAAGTCACACTGAAATGTGAGGGTGATAATGCTCATCCCTATTGGTAATGAGCAATGATTGTGAAGGTGAGTTTGAACTACAGTTCCCAGAATCTGACCATGTTATCTGGGGGAATTCTGGCAAGGTCAGATTCTCTGAGTTGTAGTCCAAAGAAATAACTTTTCTCAGTTTTGCAGATAAGAGGCCAAAAGAAATAGAGGCTTGTTCTTTGACAATCTAGTGTTTCTGGTTGGTGAGATCTAAAGCAATATCTTCTCTGGCTCATTCTTAGCCACAGTAAGGACTGGTATATTCCAGCCAACAAATGTGGGCAACTGATTTACATATAATGCAAATTATTACTATTACACATATTATTAATTTGCATTCAAATTATGCAAATTCAGTACATTATTAGTTTTCCCCCCAATCTTGATGTTTCAGTCTTGGTAGCATTATTGTGGTAACTGCTCTTTCAAGAGAATTAGTATAAAGTAATATTTAAAGTGCTGGACTTGAGACAGGGAGGTTCAGGTTCAAATCTCTGCTTGGTCATGTGACCCTTGGTCCTAATTGCCTCATACGGAATCTAGCTTATTGGGTGGTTGTGAGCATTAATGATAAGACAGGAGCCTTGTAAAGCAACTATCTACATTCCTGGTGTGGAGGTGGTGGTGATGGTGGTAGTGATGATGATGACACTTTGTCATTCACATGAACTCCTAATGCTATTCTCATTATAGTGCTTTTTGCCGTAAGTATTATTGCTGATGTCCAAACGGTACAGATCCATTAACATATCCATGATAGTGACTGCCATCTGATTCGTGGAGAAATAGAGAGGAAAGTAAGAATAAACTTACAAATTCTACATCCTTCCTCACCATGTATCTACATCTTTTGCTCTTTGTACTCTTCCACTGCACCCTGTCATCCTTCTTTTCCCTCCTTTCTTCTCTTTTGTCTCACCCTGGCCTTCATAATGCCTCATTACCTTATTCTGCAGTTGAATTTCTCTTTCTTCTTTGCCTCACCTTGCCCTTTCATCATTTCCCCACCCTTGCTTCTTGTACTCTACCATCTGCATCTCCAACCCTTCCTTCTCTCCTTTACTCTCCTTGAGCCACCACCCTTCCCTCTCTTGCACCTTTTATAACCTTGTCTATGGCCATTTCAGCTGTTATAGTGCTATTATTCCACTTTCAACATTCTGTGGAATTCTGGGACCAAAGAGCTCTCTGGCTGAA